>OY284495.1:20908770-21326024 GCA_958336395.1 Ctenicera cuprea | reverse complement strand
ATATTAGCCAAACCGAATATTCGGTGAAATGGCCGGATAGGCCGGATAACGGATAAAAACCGAATATCCGTTGGATCCCTACATTACAGCTTATGGGCAACAAAAAATAATAACGCGTTTTTCTCGGTTCAGATGTCTGCAAAACACAATTTATTATTTTTAGTTAGGTTTTTGCTTTCCATATACCTTCAACATCGAGGATGCTAACAGGTTGGGTTTCAGATTTCTAAGACAAATAATGAACGAAAAAAACTAAAACTCCAAGGTAGTGCATAAAACAACGGTGATCGCGCTGCATCTACACGCTTCCTGTTTATCTATGAATAAGTACAGTCTCTACTACGCTTTGTTGTCCCGCATACCGCACCCCATTCCGAATACGTCTAGAGCTGCATGCAGGGCTTAACCCGTTTGTTTTAAATGACATTTACGGGATTTTAAATTTTAAACACAAACTATACGTTCTATTTCTGTAGTTTTGTACTTTTGGGTCTCTTAAACGTAAGATTTAAAGCCTTTATTTTATTTTATTCTGCGCATGAAATTAAAACATCTACAAATTAAATAAAATGTATGTTTAGACTGAACTGATCATCAGTAATAGTTGAATGAAGTTCCCAACTTAATTTTTAGGTACAGCAAAATTTGGGGAGGGGGTAATTTTCTCCTTTCTCTGTCAATTTTTGGGGACGAATCTTAAAGAATCTTTTACTGAAAGATAAAAAAATACTACCAGTTTACTTTACATACATCTCTGTCCTTTCTCCCTTTTTCCTCCTACCCCCTCTCTCAACTTACTGCTTCCATCCTCTCTCGCAACCATTTTGAAGTCATGAAATCTTGTTATTTTCAAAATGGAGTTATGGAGAACACATGTCAAATCTAAAATATAAAGCGAAACGCTGTTACCATTAAATTAAATGAGTATAGTAGGCTTCGACAACGAATATTACATTTTTACATCAAAACCTACCGTCTTAAAGTTATTAAACTTAGTTTATGTTGGCAAAATTTTCATTTTTATCTTTTGAGATTTTTTAACATTCATATCACTGAATAGATGAAAAATACTCTATTCAACGACACCAACTTTGACATATATTTTATTTAAAAAATATCGATGACGTCATAACTTTAAAATGGCTGTCATAATTTTTATATTTTTTATATTCTTTTTTATGAAAGTATGTATACAGGATTTTTTTGATAAAATAAAGATGTTACAGCCAGTATTCCATACTTTTGGCGCAGCCTTATAGCAATTCAAAAGCATTCATGGCACAAAGTGGAGATGTTTAGAACAAAAACTAAGTTGCCAACTAAATACATTACGTAAAAAAATAGCATCTGCTGCCAGTCTGCACCACAGAATTGATTCTACATTATTGGCTTTGTATGAGCTGCAATAAATGTGTTAAATCACCAGACAGTTCTTTTTTCTTAATTTTTGTTTACGATAAAGATGTATTCATACAATTTTGGTATAATAACAAAATAATGTTTACCACTGTTTGTAGATCCCATACGTTAGACGCACGTTGGAAAACTTATGCCTAAAAGCATTACTGCTGTTACGACTACTACGTTGTGCATAAATATTTTCGGAAATATAAAAATTAAAAGTGTTTAACACATAACAAAAGTTCTTTGCTAATTTTATAGCTTTAAATTTGTATCGTTCTTCTTTAATAAATGTTCAGCACTGTAAGTTCTTGTCTACCGTGTCGTCTGCGTTGATTTGTGAGAACTGATCGTCAATTCTCATACATCAACGAAAACGACCGAGGGTCTGCAGCTTAGAACTTGTCAAATTGCACTACATATTATAATCTAGTTGTTTTCTGTTTTAATCGCAAATATTGCATTTATTTTATGTCCTGATGTAATGTCCATGTGACACTAACTTGACTTAACGTGAGGAGGTTAAACATTACTTGATAAATATAGTTTCCCTATGTCTGGTCTCTATTATAAAACCTAAGTAACAAAAACATTAATGTTAAATATGGACGAAGAACCCTATGTTCGAGGGGCGCGAGTTGTGCTGCACCCAACAACGTAAGTATATACAAACCCACTATTTTGATGGCTGATTCGTATAATTTTGGCAATTTTTCATACAAACTTTCACAGCAGAATAAGTTTTCATTTTCTGATGATAAATTATTTGGAATACATATAAACGCAACACAAAATAATTAACGGTTTTTAGGTACATGGAGACTCTGATGCACTTTTTGAGAGCAAATATAGGCACGGGACTTTTCGCAATGGGTGACGCTATAAAAAATTCAGGACTAATTGCAGGCCCAATTCTCACTGCTTTTATGGGTTTTATCTGTGTTTACAGTGAACATCTGCTTGTAAGTAAACTTATTTTTAAACGTAATTAGTGCTTTTAAAGACCTATTCATTGACAGCACATACAGGGTTACCAAAAAGTAGAGAATAATAGTATTATTATTTTTATCAAAAATAAACCTTAAATAAAAGCTGTTCGGTATAAAAAAAAGCTACATTTTGGCAGTGTTAGTTAAAAAAATGCATATGCACTGAAATTCCAGCGTTAATACCTGAAAGAATTCCAAGATAATTCAGTAGAACAGCCGAGACGCCAGCGTTAATGCGACAAGGAAAGTCTAGGATAATCCGATAGAGCAACCAAGATGCCAGCGCTTACATCCGATAGAAAATCTGAGATAGTACGATAGTGAAGCTAAAATGTCAGCGGTAATACCAGAAGAAATGTCCAAAATAAGTCGGTAGAGCAACCGAGATGACAGCGCTTATACCAGATAGAAAGTCCGAGATAGTCCGATGGTACAGCTGAAATGTCAGCGTTAGTACCAGAAGGGATGTCCGGAATAATCCAGCAGAGCAACAGAGATACCAGCGCTTTTAGAAAGTCCAGGATAGTCCGATAGCACAGCTGAAATGCCAGCGTTAATGCCAGAAGGAATGTATAGGGTAATCAGGTAAAACAGTATCGAGGCCAGCGTTAATACCAGAAGGAAAGTCCGGGATAATTAGGCCAAGCAGCCTAGATGCCAGCGTTTATTCCAGATGGAAAGTCCGGATAGTCCGATAGTGCAGTTGAGATGCCAGCGTTAATACAGGAAGAAATGTCTGGGATAATCCAGTAGAGCAGTCGAGATGCTAGCGTTAATACCAGATGAAAAGTCCAGGACAGTCCGATAGTACAGCTGACATGCCAGCGTTAATACCAGAAGGAATATCTGGAATAATCTGGTAGAGCAGCCGAGATGCCAGCGCTTATACATAGCAAATGGACGAAAGTCCGGAATAGTCCAATAGTACAACTGAATTGCCAGCGTTAATACCAAAAGAAATGTTTGAGATAATACGGTAGAGCAGCCGAGATGCTAACGCTTATACCAGACGGGGAAGTCCGGGATAGTACGATAGTACAAATAAGTTTCATATCTAGAGTGCCATGACTCATCCAAAATTGTAGCTATAGAGTTAAGTATTGTTTTAAAAATGATTTTCGTAATTTTTCTTTATTACCTTTATTAACTTCGATGCTTTCAAATTTAGTCAAAATGGCTTTACCGAGAAAAGGCGATTTCTTAAATACAATAATATTGGCTCGTCGTAGTTTCCAGGGAGAGTATTTCTTAACGATTACAACGGCACCCATAACATGACATTGTATTCAAAATTCAACCATTAAATTTTGACGTAAGAGTGGTTTGTTTGTGATGGCACAACAAACATTGATCGCTTAAGTTAACAGTTAGGCCACCTTACTTCCGTCTCTACTTCCGTTTCATTACTTCCGTCTCGGATTCGCGTGGTTACTCCTGCCGGCAAAGAAGTTTTACTTCAAAAATATTTTTGCTAACCATAGTCTTTTTGATATTATTTTAACGTTACAGTAGTTTTACAACCTTACAAGTCATAGCAGAAAAACAAGTTTTGAAGGTAGTAAGGTTTCTATGGTGCGCGTTCCGTAATAAATATTAAGAGTTTGAATACTTTGATACTTTTTGTGGCATATTACAAAGTAGATAACGCTAATAAATTTTACAGCAAATAACGTGAAATTAAATTTTCTATAAGACCCAGTGTTGATAGAACTAAGTCAAATTCGCTTTTGCTTTGTTAATAGATGATAGCACAAGGCAACTTTGAACAATTAACTTATTAATTAGTACTTATACGTCCTCTTACATTCGAAAATGATTGTAAGATGTTTCCTTTAAGTGCATTCGGAATATCCGAATCCGTAAATATTATCTTAGACTATAGAATAAAATGTTTGTAGTTAAACGCTTCAACAACATTAAAGAACGCATTGGAACTCGAACAAGCTCCAGACTTTGCAACTACAGTGGAAATATGCTTTCAATCAGGACCTGAAAGATTAAAGAAGTACTCTTCGTGCATGAGAAAATTTATAAATACTATTCTATGCATCACACAACTTGGTTTTTGCTGCATTCATATCGTATTTGTGACATCATCAATTAAACAGGTAAAAAAACTAAAATTATGTTACTGTTTAAAAACTTTATTAATTTTTCAGGTATTAGATCAATACGGTTATGTTTATGATTTTCATCTTGTAATGGTAGTAGCAATAATTCCCATTATAGTATTCTGTATGATAAAAAATCTTAAACATTTAGCACCTGTATCTACTCTTGCCAACATTTTAATTTTTTGTGGAACGGCAATGACTATGGTTTACGTAATGCAAAATTTTGGTACACATGAAACCGTAGTGAAAATTGCACAACTGAACCAAATACCTTTATATTTTGGTACTATCCTTTATTGCTTTGAAGGAATTGGCGTGGTAAATATTATTAAATAAATAAACAATTAAGATTTGTGGACGGCCCAACAGCTAACGTTACATCGTGTCTGTTTGACAATTGGAAGAATTTATTTCTTGGCCCCCACAAGTTTTAACCTTCCGTTTTCAGAAAAAATTGCTGCTGCCGGTGTGAAACCGTAAATCCAAGTTAACTAAGTCAACGGTATTGTTTAAAAATTTAATTTAAACCTTTTTACAAACGGCAGGTTATACCACTCAAAACTGAAATGATAAATCCAGAACAATTTGATTCACCATTTGGAGTATTAAATGTGGGCAAGGCGTTTGTAACGGTTTCGTATATAATAATAGGATGTCTTGCTTATCTTAAATATGGGGACACAGTTAAAGGCAGTTTTACTCTTAATATACCTCTTCAGGACAAGTAAGTCGTTCTCTTTTTTTACTTCTTTTATTCTAAGTAAATAATTTTAAGGGATTAGAAAAATCATTGTTTTAGGTTGGCTCAGGCAGTAAAAATAGTTACTGGTACTGCAATTATGTGTACTTATCCTATTCAATTTTATGTTGCCTTTCAAATATTATGGTTTCCCATTTTAGAACGTTATGGCTCCCAGAAGCATTCTCTATTTTGGGAAGTATTATTCAGACTATCATTGGCATTACTCACGTGTAAGTTATAATATTGTATTTTTTGTATGTGCTTGTATAAATATAAGCCCATAAGCTCAGGCGAAATTTTAAAAATAGGAATGCTTCGTTGGAATTACTCGAACAACCACTAACGTACTCTGGTGTAGGTTGTGTTGCCTATACCATCGTTTTTAGAAATAAACCTTTTTATGTGTTAACGGATTTTTATCTTTACTTCTCACATCAGAGGTTCTCCTAACAAAAAGCTATTCCGTAGATGAAGTACTTGCACTTGATGAAATGCATTGGTCAGATGGCGTCGGTGATAAGCCCTAATTGTAGAAATAGGTAGTTGAAAAATATATATGTAGATATGCATTAGTAAAGTAATTTCAGTAGTGTAACGTATAGAAGCATACAACTTTCAAAGCAGCCGAGCAGGGTTCAAACACCAGGTTCTGCTGATTTACATAAAGTGGCAGAATGCTTGAATGTAACAAATCAATTTTTAAATTTTATTTTACAGTTACTTTGGCAGAAGTAATACCGTATTTGAATTTATTCATTTCTTTGGTGGGAGCTTTCAGTAGTGCAGTATTGGCCTTATGGATTCCACCTATTCTAGAATTCATAATAGCCTGGAAATTTTCGACTGTAACTGCTTGGATAATTGCAAAAGATTTGTTTATCTTCACCATAGGACTTATAGGTGCTCTTACAGGAAGTTATGAAAGCATCCTCGCAATCATACAGGAAATTCCGAAAGCTCCAAATATTACTACTGTTCGCCATATTGGTACAAGCTGGTTTACTATGTAAGTGACTGGTTTAATAGTTTACAAATTGTAAAATTAAACTGAATTAATAAAGCTGTGCTTTTAAATTGTAATTTTTTTTAACGTTTAACCTATCTTTAAGATACGTACATAGGCACCGATTTTTGTTTTTCACCACAGGAACAGAATTGCAATTCTAAAAGCTTACTTGACTTTTCATGAACAATTGTACAATAATTATAACCCTGCCTAACTGAGCTCGGTGTAGGTATTGAGTCGGAGCCTATATACGTCAGTTTAAATTAGATTTACGATATTGTGTGGATTACTTGTAAGATAGTTCTCCATGAGTGCTAAAGTAATCATATGTGAATGTTTAGTTCTAGAAATAGGGCTTAAATGTTCATTCTTCTGGGTTTTGTCATACTGGTCACTAATATTTTGAAAGTAATTTAATTTTATTGCCTTAAGACGTATGGGTTGTAAAATGTATACAGACATTCAAACAGCCATAAAAGTATTTTCCTTATAGTGAGCCCAACACAAAAATCGCGTGTACGCTATAACCTTGAAACCGAATTCACGACCTTACTTCTAGCTATATTCTGTGTAGCAGTGAGTAAAGATCATACTTGTTGAAGTGAATCTTCTTTGCCGGTAGGAGTAATAACACAAATGCTGGAACGGAAGTGATGAAACAGAAGTGAACTCGACTAGATGCAAACTTAAGCGATCAATGTTCAGTTGTGCCATCACAGAGACACACCTCCAAACGAGTTTATTTTGTGGCTTTGCTTATATACCCAGCAAATGAGCAGTATATCATGCCAGGAATATGAATTATAATAATATATTTGTGCAAGATTGAATTACTTTCGAATTGTATTTCCTTTCTACAACAACGAAAGAAAATATTACTTTCGATTTAACTACTGATATTTGAAACATTAATAAAATTTGTATATATAAATAAATTAGAAATTAATGAAGTAGGCTCTTGCGCTTTTGTTTGACAACGTAAAGTTGACGTTTACTTAAAAGCGAGCGATAATATTATATTAAGCTACAAGGGTGGTAAGGTTCAGCTCTAGGGTAATGTAGGACCGAGACTTGTCGAGGTCCTCAAATTATCTCTGTTTATTTTACTTGTATACTACGGCTAGTGAAATAAACTGCACGCGGTAAAAGCGTATCTTCTTCTTCCCTAGTTACACAAGTAACTATTGTCATCAAGTCAGCTCAAGTCAGCTAAATTTAACATTTTTTTAACTTCCATGCAGTGGTTGCTAGGGTTATATCATAATTTTGTACCGCTATAGGTAGGTACGTGATAGATATAACAGCCCTAAGGTAGTAACAACAAGTTACTGCGTTGCAAAAAAGCCCGATCGTTCAAAAAATACGAGCAAGCGTAAAAAAATTTTATATCGTACTGTCCACCGTACACTACTTTACGTCAACAATTCGAGTCCGGGAAATGACACATTACTGTACTAGGCCGGGAAGTGTTGCCTCGCAACATTTCCCATTTCAGTAAGCCAGCATGATGTTTTCGTTAACATTCTTTTCCAACTTGTACACCTTTCGCCAATCACAAAATAACTGGTATTCTTTTTCGTTTCTTTCAATGGACTTTGTTGGAATAAGCTTCTACGTAGTTTCGGTACATTTTGAAGCTATTTCGCTCGAAAAATCACCAGAAGAACACGCAGCGTACATTTTTGACAACAGTTTTGAAAACAAGAAAAATTTTCAAACATTTGGTTGCCATCTTTACTCTAAATAAGGCAACCAGATTATCCTTAATAATTTGCTTGATTAAAATATTATCCTTTATTTAAAAATTTTAAAAAGCGATACAGTATGAAATAAAATGTTGTACGTCACACGGCCGAACATCTCCACTCGTTACTGTAATAAGTCATCGCACGGCCTTATAACGTAAATAACTATTGCTTTTGTTGCAATGAAATTTTTACTAAGCGACAAACTCTTTTATTTGTAATTTTTAACATTAAGATGCACAAACAAAATTAAAAATACATTTTTTTTAAATTTTAAATCAAAAAATAGATTTCATATGGCCATGATTTTATTGGTATGAGTTTTTATTGCTACTAGTATTACCAGCACACGATTCCCACGATTTTAACAAGATAGTTAAAATTACCGCTGATAATAGTATACAATTTTTTTTTAAATTTAGTGTATTTTAAGAATTTTAACAATAATCGCTTATTTTTTTGAAAAATTGGTGATGCAAGCATAAGAAAATGATACATTACTTATAAGAGAAAAAATTTCTTTTCAGCAGATTCGCATTTTGAAAAATAAACGGTCCTATTTGAAAAAAAAATTAAAATTTCCATAGCTATTTATACTGCGTATAGTAGAATATAAGTAGAAAACGAAAAAAAAAAGCGTAACTTAAAAACGGCATTACATTTTAAAGATTTTATTATTGATTTAGATCAAGTGTTGAACGCTTAAAATATTTTGTAACAACCTTTAAAACTGCATCTCTTCAAATAAAGAAGTCATACGACTGGGGAGTTTGTGACACCCTATATATTTAAAATATAGTTGCATGAACAGAGCCCGATTGGTATCATTGGCACCTTTTGGCAATTTATATTTCTGGGCCTTCTCATCAACCCGCAGAAAAAATACTAAATTATGTAAAAATTACCTGCGACCGGGAAAAAAATTTTAAATAGTAGAATTACTTAGTTTGTTTCCCACTAAGTGTGCTGAGAAGTAAAATAAAGAAGTTTAATTATTTTAATAAATTTATTGATAGTCATATTTCACTGCCAATGATGAAAGTGATTCGCCAATTCTCAATGTCGGGTGCGCGCTGCGCCGTTTGAAGTAGTGCACTACGCTAACATTTTGTACCATTAGAGCATTTCCAATATCAAATTTCAGCCCAATCTGATATCTTGTTTTCGAGTAAATAGGGGTTAAAACCAAAATTTTCAATAATTCATAGAAGGCGTCACAAAGAAATTAGCAGGCTGACACACAAACCAAATTATTGTAGTTTAAACTGTGTGGCCAATTTTTGATTAACATTTCTTTTTTAAATTTTATTCTTCGCTTAATAATTTTTGCCTTTTTCAAAATGTTTGGGCAACGTTGAGTCTTTATAGGGCTATTGCAATAAAATTTTTATTTGGATCTGTCCAATCGTTTTTGAGTAATAAGACGCTAAAGCGACAATTTTCAAAAAATTGTAGCGGGCGACATTCTAAAGGTAGAAAGTTTGGAAAAGAGCGTTGGATTTACCCCCAAGTCTTCTATCAGATTCCGATTTTATTTTTAAAAAGAATGTTTCGGGAAAAAATGCTACCCAAAAAATATGCCTAAATTCCGCTTCCGGGTTTTGTTTTTTTTAAAATTATTTCCTGTTGAATTTTTTATATACTTATATTTCAAAGCTTATGGAAATCGGACCATCCATTTGGAAGTTGCAGAGCGCACATACTTACATACCCACCCACACACACACCCACCCGAAGCCAGACATTTTTTTAAAACTACTTTTGGTTTCCTGGAGTTCTAGAACGTGTATTTCCGCCAAAATCTTGATTTTAGAAATTGGCGTGATATTAATTCTATTATAAAAAAATAAAAACCAAAATGTGGGAGGTTTTAGAAATAACCGTTACTGACTAATTAATTATTTACCAACGCATCTTTTGGCATCAAGATTGCTGTTGATTCTTCGTTTTAAATAAACCCACACTTTCATAGATATAGAATATATTATAAACTCTCGTATTTTAAACTTCAGATTTTCATATAAAAATTTGGCATGAAAATGGCGGAATGGGACGTTTCGCCGTCGCCGTTTCGCCGTTGCCGTTTCGCCGTCGCCATTTTGCCGTCGCGTTTCGCCGGCGCAGTTTCACCGTCGCCGTTTTGCCGGCGCAGTTTCACCGTCACCGTTTCGTCGCTGCCGTTTCGCTGTCGCCGTGTCTCCGTCAAAAAATTCTTGTTTCGACCTCTTGCAGTTCATAATTTTATAGATTTCTTTAAATATCAAAAACCACTTATACCATTAAGTGTTCTGTGCGAAACCATTAAACAATTGTCTTTAGTTTAAACATTTGGGCATTTTTGTAATATTGTAATTAATTGTTTAGTTAATAAATGTATTTAGGCGCTTAGTGTTGAATTTTTGATTTTATTTTTCTTAATTAGGTTAGGTTAATAATAAAATTAATAAATATGTATTTATAACATTTATAAAGAGTAACATTCTTTGAGAAACTAATATTAAAAAACTTTCCCATTTGTTGCATACTTTTTGGGAAACATTGTATATTGGGTTAACGGCGAAATAGATAACGGCAAAACGGCGCCGGCGAAACGGTCGACGACGAAACGACCGAAGGCAAAACGACCGACGGCGAAACGGCGACGGCGAAACGGCGACGGCGAAACGGCGACGGCGAAGCGTCCTAGAACGAGCAGAGGACATGGGTGTTGTGACGTCACGTGGCGTTGATACAACCTTTTGTATTGGATAAGTTTGCAAAATTATGTTTTATTTTTAAAATATTTTATAAAATTAGGTCGTACTTCTGCAACAATGTCAAAACATAAATTTCAAGTTGCGTGCATAATTTCTAAGATAACACGGTAGTTAGTCATTATCAGGCTGCAACAATACCACTGCCGATCAGGCATTACTTTATCTGCTACATCGTTATATTGCAGTAATTAACAGCAATTACAAACTGACCTTCGATACTCCACTTATCACTACGCAGTTTTGCATAAAGCACCAATTCAGTAACGTTTATACATTTTACTTGCGCAACGTGTATCTAAATAATAATTTTAAAATGAAAACCATGTTTCTTATATTCAATCTTTTAATTATTTCTTCAACATCAATAGTAAATTGTGCTCGAATTTTAGCGGTACTTCCAACTCCTTCTTACAGTCACAATGTAGTATTCAGGACGATCTACAAAGAATTATCACTGAGAGGTCATGAACTTGTAGTTTTTACACCAGATCCTCTAAAAGATTCAACCCTTACCAACTTAAAAGAAATTGACATGAGTTTTCTATACAAACGCATAGTTGATGCACCATTCGAACAGTTCTTCAAAAGTTACAGAATTGTTGTGGTTAATGGAATTCAGAACGTTCTTCTAGAAATGACCAGGGATATATTTTTGCATTCAGAAATGAAAAGATTGATAAATGATTCAACGGAACGTTTCGATTTGTTACTTGTAGAATGGAGCGTTAATCCAAGTTTCACTGTTCTGAGTAAAAGATTCAATTGTCCCATGATTGGTATGAGATCTTTAGGGTTGCGGTTGGAAGGACATGATACTGTAGGAAATCCCACCAACCCTTCCTATATCCCCATTGGATGGATGGATTTTGAAGAGAATTTTTGGGGAAGAATGGATAATTTTCTGTTTGGTATAGTTTGGAGATTGCATCACCATTTGTTTGTTGTACCAAAAGCTCAACAAATTGCAAACGAGTTTTTTCCTGAATATTCGGAAAACATTTTAGAGATTGAAAAAAATGTCAGTATAGTTTTGACCAATACGCATCCAATTTTGACAGGGGTTAGGCCTTTAGTACCAGCTGTAATTGAAATTGGTGGAATTCATTTAAGGAAGGAAAAGCGACCCATTCCAAAGGTACTGTTTTGATTTATTTTAACTAAACTAAAATAAATATTTTCAGGATGTTCAAAAATACTTGGACAATGCCAAACAAGGGGTTATTTATTTCAATTTAGGGTCAAATGTTAAAAGTTCAAATGTAGATCCAGGAATATTAGAAGTGATAATATCGTCACTGTCGGAGCTTCCGTATAAGGTAATCTGGAAATGGGAAAAAGATGATTTGCCCGACCCACCCTTAAATGTTAAGGTCTGGAATTGGTTACCACAAGAGGCTGTATTAGGTAAGACGTGATCGGTGTAATAGTTGGTATGGTTTAATTTTGTATCAACGCAATTTTTTTTGAACGGTTAGGACATCCGAATGTAAAAGCTTTTATAACCCATGGCGGTCTTCTTTCCATCATGGAAGCTGTTGACAACCACGTTCCAATGGTAGGAATTCCATTCTTCGCCGACCAACATATCAACGTTCGGAGGCTTGTGAAGCTTAAAATTGGAAAAAGACTGGACGTTCAATATTTTAAGAAAAAAACGTTTTTAGCTGCTGTGAAGAAAGTCATTCAAAATCCCATGTAAGGCTAAAATTGTTAGAGTAATGTTTCCAACTAAATAAGAAAATTTTAGCTACAAGAAAAACATTAAAAACGTTGAAGATATTTTACATGATCTTCCAATGAAACCTTTGGATAAAGCAGTATGGTGGATTGAATACGTTCTAAGACATAAAGGAGCAAGGCATTTAAGATCACCTGCAGTTGATTTGGATTGGATTACTTATTTACTTTTGGATGTCATTGCACTTTTCCTCGTTTGTATTTTAGCCTTAGTTTTTGTTATGTATTATACTTCAAAGTACTTATGGTCAAAGCTTATACCAAGCAAGCCTGTGAAAGTAAAAATTATCTGAGTTGGATTTAACAAGCAAAGAAAATAAAGTTATTATTTGTATAAAGAAAATTATAAAGCGTCTTATATTAAAAACCGGCCAGGTAATTCGCCTAGACTTTCCTTACAATAAAAATGACTCATTTGATAAAATGTTAATCTGGCGGGAGCTTCAGTGGGTTGTAGTTTACCTAGTAATTGGGCCTCGGGCGGTGGTCCTCGCATGTTGCTGTTTCCTGAAAACGGACCCTGTCAGGGTCGATCCAGTGTTCTCAAAGCTTGGTGAGTAACTGGGGTTATGTGGGTGTTGTTTGGCCTGTGGAGAAGAGTTACTTCATACGACTGTAGGAAAGCCTATGGAGAAAATTTTCGCAATCAGTGTTTATAGCTTGATCACGGGACTCTCCGCTAGAGCTTAATCTTTAGAGGGGGGGAGAACGTGTTGGTGACCGCGGGCTGAAGCTCGATCACAGCACCGGTAGCTGGAGTTTGATCTCTCAAGTGTTTACTTTATGACCTTATTCGATCTGAAGATAAACACATTTTTCGACTTTCATGCGTCTGGTTTTATACCCTTGCGTTGCCAGGGGCGTCAAATTTTCTGTCAATCTTATTTTCGCGCTTTTGAAGCTCTCAGGGTGAATGTTTCTGTCTTTTTGTTATTATGCAGGTGTTTAGAAAATCCTGCAGAATGAAACGGAGAGATATAAATATAAGAAAAAGTTTTCTTTCCGAACACGATAGTATTTAATTTGTAGTTATTTAAGAAATTTTATTATTGTTTGTTATGACGCAATTTATTATAATAACGTCAGAGAAAGATCGGAAGCGGTTTCTATTTCCATCGCAAAGTTAACTCGTATTGTAGCTGAGACCACGCCCCTCGGAGATGATTGGCGCGTAGGACGGGGTCGGCGTAATTATTTATTTTTCGATCTTCGTAGTGTTTACATTTGGTCGCTGCGATGTTAAAGTTTTTGTACCAGAATTCGTAGTGTTTACGTCGAGCTGGTGTTGGCGTGGGGAGCATTAACTTTTGAATTAAGTAAAGTGTATAGGTATACGATGTAGTCTGATAGTTAATTACTGCAAAAGATCAGATGGTTGAAAAGAAATAAATTTGTCAAAATGGAAAATGCTGACGGTGTAAATCAAAACAAAATCGTGTTTTTCTCCATACCCCACGTAATGCAGATACAATCTTTCGTCATAGCACATGACACGGCAGTGCAATAGACAGAGAAAGTGATGAAATAGAAGTCTCGTTTTAACACTGGTTTCGGCTTGGCGGGCTGGCAAGTGAAACGCCCTAATATCGTTTTGTGGAATATATTTCGCAATCTGCAGAGAAAGATATAAAATAAATAGGTTGTGCTGATACGCATAATCTGTTAGAACCTGACCGGGCATCTCGCATGGGAAATACTTTATTTAGAAACTGTATATGAATAAAAAACGTCATTTTTTTGTTTTTCATTTAGATGTTCTTTTGGATTAAAAAACACCTTAACCAAACAGAAAAATTATCAACCAAAAAGAAGGGGGGAACTAATTGCAAACTAAAAATTAAGTTTAGAACCTGATCTCATTGTAAATTTGGCTTAAACAAAGATGTATCGTTCCCCGTTATTTAAAATTTCAATTTAAAAAATTTATAAAAAATGTCACAGAAAAATTAGGAGATTGGTACGCCTACGGCTATCAAATTACAGTTCAACCCTACCTCTACTAGCCTACGAAATTAAAAAAAGCTTGTACTGGATAGTTTGTCATGGGTATAAAAATTCTCGTAAATTAATAAATTGCGTGCTGCTAGGAATATTACAAAAGCCAAAATTTATGGCCATCTGACGACTTATTTTTGAGTAAATGATCAATCCAAAATGTTCGAAAAATCTTTCCATTTGTCTTGGCAGTCTCGACATGTATTTATTATTTTGAGCGAAAGTTTATGTAGCAGTCACGTAGGGTGGCGCGGCACTTAGAACAATGCTGGTATTTATCGCTTATTTCTTAATTTATTGATTAAGTAGCTACTATTAAATTTTGTTACGACTTATGGTTATGAGTATCAAATTTACAGACCAACCAAATTTGAAAGAAAAAATGTGCGGTGCTATCTATGTACATTTCATTAATTAGGAATTCATTTACAACAACACAAGCAGTATTTCCTACAGTACAATGTGAACATACAACTAAGAACACCTATGAATAGAGACACTTAAATGGAAAAGTGGGTATATTTACAAACAATATTGTATATAATAAAGTACTAGATTTATAATAATTTTTATTAGAAATTCGATACATTTATTTTAATGATTAGGTATTTGATGTGTCGGCACAGGTTACGCAAGCAAACACAATACAACTTCATTACGAATTTAAGTTGCATTTTATTAAGTAGTGCTGCGAAAGCGCTAATCTATATATTAAAACGTAAAATGTTTACAAGTAAAAGCAGTAATTGGACAAACATATACTGAACAATTGCATTAGAAGCGATCTTTGCTCCTAAATTGTGAAAAATAGATACAGCCACCTCTTGTGTAGACGATGTTATTATGCTCATGTTTCAAAACAAATTAACAATTAATAAACAGAAACTACAGTTAACCCAAATATTCGAAGCTAAAGTTATAATAACAAGCGCGCTAGAAAAAATGCTGGGTTGACACTACCGCTTGTATTTGAAAAGAAATAACTGTACCCGTGAGCCAGGTCCTACGCTTTCTTCGGGTAACTTCGAAAAACATAGGAGCCCATGCGCGCCGCTTGCGTTGCATAATCTAGGCTGCAGTCAAAAGTTGAAACAGGTAAAAGGACTCTGAATTTAGTATGTTGAAATGAGCTAGCGGCAATAGGTGTACAAATTTTCGGCAATCACTCGGCAATCACGGCAATCATTCGGAAAACACGGCAATCATTCGGCAAACACGGCAATAACTCGGCAAACAGGGCAATCACTCGGCAATCACGGCAATACAACGGAAATCAATGGAAATAAGTGAACGATTAACAAAAATATGCGGGTGTAAGCGAAGCTAGACAAAAGCTAAGTCTTAGTTTTGTATTTTGTATAACTATTACAGGGTAACTTCGAAAAACATAGGAGCCCATGCGCGCCGCTTGCGTTGCATAATCTAGGCTGCAGTCAAAAGTTGAAACAGGTAAAAGGACTCTGAATTTAGTATGTTGAAATGAGCTAGCGGCAATAGGTGTACAAATTTTCGGCAATCACTCGGCAATCACGGCAATCATTCGGAAAACACGGCAATCATTCGGCAAACACGGCAATAACTCGGCAAACAGGGCAATCACTCGGCAATCACGGCAATACAACGGAAATCAATGGAAATAAGTGAACGATTAACAAAAATATGCGGGTGTAAGCGAAGCTAGACAAAAGCTAAGTCTTAGTTTTGTATTTTGTATAACTATTACAGTAGGTACATAGATAATGTGAACTAGTTAAAACCAAGCTTGTTGCCGTTTAGGACAAAATCAAAAAGTACGTAATTCCCAGCTAATTTTTATTTAGCTGGTGTTTACTACATAATTATTGTTTATTTACTAACAAGTATTAGATGAATAACAAATTAAAAAAATAACGTCAACTCGAATATTACCGACGGCATCAACTTTACTTGTGGAAGCTCACGCAGTTAAAGTGGAAGTCCCTACAAGCATGAGAAATGCCACCATGCAATAACGTATATTAAAGATAAATACAAATTTATTTTTTGGTTTTCGATATGCATAATGTGTGTAAACTTTATGTGAGGCTATTAATCCGCATATCTCATATCATTTAGATAGTTAAATGTACTTATGAAAGTGTACCATTGTGTGCTTTACATTGAGGAGTATTATAGCCTAACCATCGTAAGATTTCTTGATCTTCCCTTTCAGGAATAAAATGGATTTTTTGGATAAAATTTCAAGTGAATGTAATATCTTATTACCAAAATATTTAACACAATTACTAATCTATACGAGATTTGATAACATACATTCTCTAAGTAAGTTCCAAGAAAAAGATGTTGAGATAGAAAGGTTTGCAAAGGAATACTTACCAAATTTAATATTAGATGAAGAAAAAATAAATATAGTATATATATATAATAAGAATTTTACGGAATATATGCCGCGATTATAACGATATTTCAAGTTGCAGAAGGCCACAAAAAATGGTTGGTTGAGCTATTGTATAAGAGCAAATACGCCAGCAAAAAGAAAAATATACGACAAAACATTAGATTGTTGTTGCTCGTGTGCAGAAAAAATGGGCGAAACAGGTCGCTGGTACATTCTCATACTTTTTACGTTTTAAATATTATCGCGTCAAGAAGTGATGGAAATTTACATCTCATCTAGCCGGTACAAGCCCGCTGCAGACTCAACACGTTGGTTACTTACGGACTGCGCGCGCTCCTACGACGCGACGTGACAGGTGCTAAGATATTTAAAGCGCTCACGAAAATAGTTATAACAGCTTTATTTATACAGTTATCAAAAATTTGGAAAGAATGAAAAATATTTATTTTTATTAGAGCTAATTGATAGGCGTATTTAAAATCACGTAACTGCCGGAAAACACGTTGTCGATACTAAAAGGTATCGGTTTTTCCCTTAATTTTCAAAATAATTGAAAATTCTTGCTGATCCTAATAAGGTACTTTAAATAGTCTATCAAACTGATGAAATTTGAAAAATTATTAAAAAAGTTTGTAGTTCATTGCAAGCTGTATCGGCTCAGAAAGTTTGCAGAAAAATGTTGTGGGTAGTTTTTGAGTAAATTTTTTTTAAATATGTCCAAAACTTTGAACCTAGCTAGTATATTCACAATTTTCATATTTTCCAAAATATTTTTGCATCACTATTTTATGCTTATATTCTTTGAGGCTTTCGCGGTTTCTCGAACTGTCAATATTACAATTTAATTTCGGCTTAGACCGCGTCGTCATTTGGGAACTACACCCAGCATAATCAGGTAAGGACCGACCTGTAGCTTGTCTGCCTTTACAAGCATTTGCTCTAGAAGTCTGAGCAATATTTGTTCGTAGGCCCTGCCTGCCTAAACAGGGCCGTGTGCTTAGTTTATTTAAACCTTGGGGCGGACAAGGATTTGATGTTAATGTATTTTGTTTGCCAAGACAATAATACTTAATCGGCTTATGCCTGTTAGCTGTTTGTGAACCCATACAAACTAACGTTTCGCAAGACATTGCAGCTTGCATCTTCAGAGTGAAAAGAACACTAAATTCAAATCCGGGAAGCGGAGGTATTTAAACCTCTTTGAGCCAGTCGAGCAGAACGGCGGAGTTCTGGTTGGCTGTCACCGTTGGGCGAAGACGGATCCGGTGGAGCGTGATCGTGAGATCGATGATGCTTAGGAGTCCTCAGAGGATAAACTACTGGAGTCCTTGTCCGCCCCAAGGTTTAAATAAACTAAGCACACGGCCCTGTTTAGGCAGGCAGGGCCTACGAACAAATATTGCTCAGACTTCTAGAGCAAATGCTTGTAAAGGCAGACAAGCTACAGGTCGGTCCTTACCTGATTATGCTGGGTGTAGTTCCCAAATGACGACGCGGTCTAAGCCGAAATTAAATTGTAATATTGACATATTTTATGCTTATCAAGGGCTCTTATATAATAGGATAATTTGTATTGATTGGATATTTTGTTTTTGAGTAATCGGGCATTAAATTTAAAATTTTCAAAAATTCGTAGAGGGCTTCATTTTAAAGATACAGCATTTGGTAAAAAGGCATTTGATTTATCTTTAGATGCACCACAACGCTATGTATTCAAAATTTCAAAACAGTGTTTATATAAAAATCTATAACAAAAAAACAGGTTTAATTTCTGGGCATGCATTGGAATATAATTTGGGAGATTAGTAAAAAACAAATTTGTAGTTCATTCATCGACTAAGAAAGTTCAAAAAAATGGTGTGGGCAGTTTTTGTGGAATAAATTTAAGTATCTATATTTACAATTTTCATATTTCCAAAATTATATTTGCATTACTTGATTATACTTATTAGGGGCTGTTAAATAATGTGACAATTTGTGTAGATTAGATATTTTGCTTTTGAATAAATCGTGCATTAACGATACAGCATTTGGAAAAAATCATTTGATTTGTCTTTAGATTCACTACAACGCTATGTACCCTATAAAAATCGGGAAAGGGGTTCCGGAGATACAGGAAAACGAACGCACCCACCGACCCACAAACGAACATTAAAAAAACACTTTTTTGGGTTCCTTGGACCCCAAAACGCGTATTTCCATTAAAATCTGAAGTTTGAAAATTTATATGAACTCGTCCCTTTACTTAGTTCAGCAAAAGTATGGGAAAGGTAAAAATAGGAAACATGATTCAAACGATTCTGATAGTCCATCAATAAGGAACAAACAAAACCATCGTCAAAAGCTTTCGGCGTAGACCATAAACGAACCGTAGCAATAAATTATGTAAAAAGTGTTTTTAAATGTTCGAAATAGGATGTTTTAAAAGTAGTTGTAGAAAAAGCTGGCGACCTATCTGTAGAAATTGACAGCGATTTCTGCACGCTAAAAGTATCTGTTTCAGGTGCGACTACGCGGCAAAATTTACTACGTTCCAGAAAACTATGGCAAAAAATGGGTGCTTTGAAGTTTTAACTGGCATTTTAGAGGACATTTCCCTTCTGATAAAAAAAACGCCGAGACAAAATTCTTCAGGAAGCTTAAGAGAAAAGTCAATACCCAAACTGGCACAGACATTTAAAAATATTAGTTTGATGTCGATTATAATTTTAGTTCGAACTTCTATATAATTTATATTCAGTATAATGCATTAATATATTCGTTTACCCAATGTTCATCCCATATCTTCCACAATATTTTATGACGCAATTTTAAATATAATATACAGAAGTAACAATTATTAGTATTGTCTTGAGATTTAGATCATACCTAACACCATTACAATTTTTGTGGTAATACCAGATAATGGTTTTTCCTACCCACTAAATATTAATGTTGTTTACATAAAATTGCAATGAGAAATTTACAAGATTTCAAGTTGAACACCAAAACATTGTAATCGAAAACGAAATTACCTTCTTGTTTTTGATGAACGAGACAAAATCTAAAATAGAAATAATATAATAACACAAAAAGTGTCAGCTAATGAAGGCTGTACAGAATCAGAATAATCATTGAAATACGTCGAAAATCGCAGCAATAATCGACAATAACGTCCGCAAACAAGGCAATCAGTGGACAACAACCCGAAAATCACGGCGATAACTAGGAAATCATCGGCAATAACTCGGCAATCACGGCAATCAAGGCGGAAATCACGGCAAACACGGCAACACGGCAATAGGTGTACACAATTTTACTGAGTGAGACACCCCTCGATTGAAAATTTGCTATGATAGTATTTTTTTGAGAATTAGGATTTTTGTGCACTTCTACACAGCAATAGCTTTTGTTTAAAAAAATCGGCAAAATCGGCTTAGTAGAACTCTAGGAATCAATGTATAAATAAAAGGCTGTAGTTTTTAAATATACCGCGAGAACAGGTAACAACCGGCCATTTACACAATTTTAAAATTATAATTTTTAAATTTTCTGGGTAATATACACATAAAAATGCGTATTACGACATAAAACGGTGTTAGTTGGGACTTCCGGTTTAACCGGAAGTGACAGCAATTTTTTTATTTTTAATGGAACACCTTGTATATTTTTGCATATTTGGGTAGACTTTTAACTTTCCTTTACAGCTATGTATAATACTTACTCATTAACTATTAATTCTGGCCGCCAGATGGCATTTTAAAAACAATCCTAAATGCCTAATAATGGTATACATAATTTTTTTTTAAGTTGGCTTTGAAAACAAAAGAATAATAAACGTTAAATGTTTTTTTTATTAATTTGTTTAATCATTTTATTGTGGCAAGAAGATATTATAAATAAAAAAAAATCTCAAGTTTAAAACGGTCATAACTTATTTTTTGTTAGTTCTTCTACTTGAGTTTTATTGCACTTTTTAAATTGCTATTTTATTTGCTTTAATTTAATGTAATATCCATACCATACCTTGTTGGTGTTTTATTTTCAAAGCCTACTTAGCTGCAAAAACGTAGCTATTTTTAATATCCGTTGTTAATACAATGATTTTATTTTTCCACGACTGGGAGTAGAAGTCGGTTTCTATGGCATCAAAATTGTGACAGAACTAAAGCATTTACTCTCTAGGGACGAAATAAGACAACAATTTCCCTAGGGGAGTTTTTATTTCATTTCATATTTATTTTTGTAAACAAATGTCTGTTGTTGTGGTTCGTTGCATGGAAACATCCCAAAAGCTTTTAAATATTGCAATTTCGCTCCGATTGATTATAATTCTTTATTTATGAAATTAAGTGTTTCTACACCCAATCGTGGAAAAAATAGTGTATACACCTTGGGAGAGACCGCCATTTTTCCCTCCATGTATTTGTAGCCTTCGGGCTTCATATTACTCCTCAGGAAAAATAAGACGTTTCTCCTCTCCCTTACTATTTTTCTTGCTATTTTGAAAATAATAAGTAAGAACCTGAAAATAAACGGCTGCCATTGGCTGTTACAGTGTGAGTAGAATATTCAACACAAATGTCAAGGTCAGTTTTAATTTGAAGTTTTCTGAATATATTTAAGACTACGTATACTGGTCAAGGCCTGCTCTAATGTATTTTTTGTAAATTTCGAGTGTCGCATCGGTATGGTTTGATTTGATTTGATCTGCTTCATTCAAGTTTGTGTTTAAAAATTCAAATTTCATTACCAAGGAAATAAGTATTTTTTACGTTTTATAGAATAAATACGTCAATTAGATGTCAATTTGATCTTTAAAAGTTGAATAAGTTAATTTTTATAAGCCACAAAATTATTTGAAATTTTTGTGCCATTTGTAATAAATTCACGTAACAACCATGGATCCCAAAGGAATGCAGGAGTTTGCAGTTAAATATGGGAAACATGATCTTGAAAGATTGGGTCTTTTTATCGAAATGCCTTACATGAATGGGAAAGGATATGTATCACCATTTCCAAGTATGTGTAAGCCATAATATGCTGTGATAAATAAAATGCGCGGTTTGTTTTGAATTTCAGGCTTGATTCAATAAATTTCTAACAATTACTCATTTTCCAGAACCAAGGCCGGACAAAGGAAGAAATATTATGGGTGAAGGACGTAAGCTCAAATGTGGTACCCAACATGGTTATTTCGATGACACATTTCGAAGAATTTACGAGGGCGAGGCTATTAAAAGACCACGAAAAAGAAAAAACGAAGAAAAGGAAAAGAAAAAGTGAGACATTAATAGGGGAGACTGTTGTACGTTGGAACACTTTCAGTTTGGTTTTTAATTTTTTAGGAGCGTAAAATTAAATTTTTTTTAAATTAAAAGGTAAAATGGGTAAAATAGAATAACAAACAAAGCAATGGGACAAAGTACCTTAAAAAAAATTCAAAAAAAAATCATACTTTTTTCCAAGATACAACACGTTTATGTACTTTGGAACACTGATGTTTTTCAGTTAAAATTTACAAAATAGTTTTGAAAAAAAAATTGGGGAATAATTCAATTAGAACAAGATGGTATAAATGTAGAAAAAACTTCAACATTATTAAAAAAATTGGTTTACAACTTCAAAATATTAATCATTTTATTTCGGTAAACGGTTTAAAAATTCAAAGTTTTGCTTAAGACCTATAGAACATGAGTCACTTGACATTAAAATCTCAAAAGTTAATATAATAAAACATCAACTGGGCCTCAACAAGGGCTGAAGCTTCTTTTCAGTTGGTAGTAGTATACATCACCACTGCAGGCCAATGAGGCCCATGGCTTGGTTCTATTCACTCTAGGTTTGGCTTATTGCTATGTACCGGAGGGTAGTGGGGCCCATTGGGCCTTTAACCACTACGCCTCCTCAGCTTACGCCAAACCCTTGGCATTACATTTACTCGTCCATTTATTCATCCATCTATACTTTGTGGGAGATTCCAACCCTACTGCCGCGTTGTTAATGCGACATCCGGGACCACCTATTAGGGTGCCATTCCGAGAGCACCAAGCGCCGTGTTGATTCGGCTTTCGGATACTCATCTAAGTACTGACCAGGCAGAGCTACGCTGAACTCTGCTGATCGTACTCGAACGGGCATTCTAACCGCGCCAACTCGGGACTCTGTTGAGTTGGCACATTTTTTAAATTTGAAAAAAAGTTGTAGATATTTGTGCGGTTAAAACTGGTCGATCTGGAGAGACCTCGTCGCTTCCGGCTTTCTGAATGAAAGTTCCGTTTCATGGCGTTTTATGAAATGTCGCATACATTCTTCATTCTTTAGCCGAGCGTTCCAAAGTACACTTCGCTCAAGGTACAACCGTCTCCCCTAGTTTACGTTTCAATGGTTATCTGCAACCCTTTTAGGAACAAGATATCCGGTTTGCCGTTTATGCCCGCTGGTGCTACCAAGATGCATTCGTGCCCTGGAGATCATTATGGAACATTCGGTGGGATTATTGAGGCTTTAAGTAGGGTTGCCAGACCTAAACCACCTTACAAAAAGGAGCGACCGAATTGCCTTACAAACCCTTGTAAAAAGGGAGGACCGGGATACGCAAATATTTGTTTAAATAAGTATCCTGATCATCTGTAAGCAAAGCAAAATACAGTGAATGGGAAAAAAATTTTATTTTTAAATGTTTTAGCCCTGATCCTTATCGGTCAAAAATAAAATATAAACAGTATGGACAAAATCTTGGCCGTGCCATTGTGACTGTTCATTTTCCACAACCGTGTTTTGAAACAAATCCCTTTAAGGAAGAGACACATGGACCAATATATGTAACTAAACCCAAGAAAACCGAGAAGATTGTAGGAGACGGGAAGTGGTGTCCCACGGGTCCAACGAAATGGGTGAAGACTAAGTTTATTTCTTGTTTTAGGTTTTTAAAATTTGGATAAGAAAACTGTAGTTTTTATTTAATCATCTTCATATTCATCTTCATGATGCAATATTTTTATTTTATTTTACGTTCCAGCAAGGTGGTTGCCATGCAGGTATGTTCTCACTCTTTCCCGAACATATGACAAACAGAAACCCTAAAAAAGATGCAAAAGAAAAGCAAGAGAAAATAAAACAGCGTAAACTTCTGGAAGAAAAGGGGAAATTTGTTCCGCAATCTATGGCAGTAAAAACGTTGTTCACTTCTTCCATATTAGCTAGAACTACAGATCTTTGTGTTAATGCTACCAACTATAAAGTTCACGACGAACCAATTTACACCAAATATTTACTCACCAAAACATAATAGTTGTATTTTGAAATGTATGCTTTTTCAATTTTTAAGATATTATTTAAATACAATACATAACGTTTAGTGGCTAGCACATTAAAAAATATCAAATAAAATTGTTTTATTATTATACCTTTAAGTACACTCTGATAATACATTTATGAACAACATTTTATTTAAAACTCGCAAACGAATCAGGGAGCTCTGATTTTTTTACACGTTTGGTTTTTCTACAACTAAATAAGTGCAGGGTGCACTTAAATATTAAGATAACGAAAATGGGTCGTTTAATAAAACATAGGATGAGAAATAATCTTCAGAATTGGACTGCAAACTTTAAACATTACTTACAATAACACACATCGTTTCGAGAGAACAACAACCTTGCAATTGCATCTCATGTCTACAATCCTGAAGAAGGATCGAGAAGAAATGAAGCATATATTTAAAAATGATAAAACTCTGGGTTCAGAGTTAAATTTTATGAACTTTTACATGATATATTTACAACAACAAAAATAAATAACACTTAATAACTATGTTAATTCATAACAACTGACATTTGAGCCCAAGTTCTCTCAGCAGTCAGTCATTTAAGAGAAAACGTTGTTAGTATACCCACAATAATGACAAGAACTATAGGTGATGGGATATATCATAAAATTCCTTAAATTATTTTCCTCTACATTGCGTGGTGGTTTTAAACCTGAACTTGGGCCATATCCACTACCATGGTCGTACAAGTTTTCAAAAATGATTAAAAATCAAAACTTTTAATAATCAGAATATTGTGATTTGTCGAAGCTCACAGTTCTGTAAGATTTTGAATGCCCCCACCCTCTTGGTGCCGTGTTGTAGTTGTTCAAACTATTGTAATTTAGACGTGGCGGTGGCTGAGGAGCTTCAAAATTTTGATTCGCGTTAAATATGGGGGTGTTGTAGCTCGGTGACAAAAGCTCGTTCTCTTTTGGTATAAACACTGGCGCTGTGGCTTCTGCTTTAAAACTCGGCGTGCGAACTAGTGCTGGTCTAGATGTATTTGTTCGTGGTAGAGGACTTGATGGTTTTTCTAAACATTTAGAAAAATTATTTATTACAACGTTCACGTATTACATACGATTGCAAAAAGGCATGCAAAAAGACAGTTTGGTGTACATAAGCAAATAACCAAACAAACTACTAGGCCTTAAACAAGTTTATGCCAAGGGTATGGTACTTGTTGATATTAACACTAACACTTCTCGTTCATCGTAACGTCACAAGACTCACACACAATCAAATAAATCCAAAAATCTTGCCTTGCATAAGCCCAGCAGAAGAATTAGGCAAAGATGTGCTTGCAAAAGATACGTTGGATTTTTGGGACTGAACCAATTGCGGCTGGTAAGATTGGGACTGAGTTAACTGTGTCTCATAGGATTGGGACTGAATCAATTGTGACCCTTGCGTCTGTGATAAGTGTAACTCTTGAGATTTAGCTGATCGAGTTAGTTGTTGAGATTGACCCATTTGCGACTCCTGGATCTGCATCATTTGAGATTGAGATTTTTGAGTCTGATTGAGTTCTGACCCATTACACGGCATCATTTCAGCAGTGTATTTGCAAAATGAACTATTCTCCGATTGCCGAAAACCTTGAGGTGGTGGATAAAATTGTCTGCTTTCAACAGCTGTGTTTGCAACATAATACAAATTTTCAAAATCCTCTTCTGCTTGTCGCAACATTTCCTCCTGTTTCAAAGCACTAACTTGTAGTTTCTGATCTGGTTTTGCTTTATAATCAGGAAGTATGTTGTCCATTGATACATCTTTAATTTGTTTATAGCGCATAGGTGGCATGGAGCATTGTTCAAAATTTTTTATTAACGATCTTACTGGTATTTTACGGTATTGTTCTTCATCAAGCTCGTTCGTTTCCGTTTTTTCATAAAACCCAGATTGCTCGGCAAGTCCTTCTACATGCTTGAGACTTTTCGCGGCTTTGAAATGGGAAGAATGGGACTCCCCACCTTCTTGGGAAGCTTTTGAATAAAGATATTCCTGAGATTTCTTCAATAGTTGCGCATCGTTTAATTTATTGGTATCGACATATGAATGCGAATGCGGCTCAAAATATTCAGCATTTTTAGGGTAAACACGCATGTTAGACTTACCTTGCTTTAATGGAATAACAGTACCATCTGGCATAATCAATTCCTCCTCAACAACTTGAAGATCCACCTCTAATTCTCTTTCACGTTGATAGTAAATCTGGTCAATTTCTTCATCTTTATTTTTTGCAACAGTTTTAATTTCCGCTTTTTCGTTAGTTTTGAGCTCGCTAGCTATTTTGGACTCGCTGGTAAAATCATGTTGCGTTTTTATTTCGGATTTTTCTATTTTAATTCTGGGTTCCGATTCTGAAATTTGTATTTGTGTGTTGGAGCGTTTTCCTTGCATAGATTTTTTACCTTCTAGTGCTTTTTTTATTTCAGAGTTAATATCAAGTTGACCAAAAAGAGGTCTAGCGCCTATTACAGTTTGTGGAGGTTTTCGGCATTTTGGTTTTTCTATTTCAAATTCTCTTACAGGTTTCAGTTTTGGTGTTTGTTTTGGTTCTTGTTGCGCCTGATTTACCTCTGTTCTAACAGTGGAATCACCATGAACTGGAATACCTTCTGCACGTTTCTCTTTTGATTCATGTTGGGTATGATTCATTTCTGCTCTTAAAATAGAATCACTTTGAACAATCAGTTCTGTTGGCTTTGACTCTTGTTGAGTGTGGTTCATTTCTGATAGAAAAATGGAGTTCCTTTGAACAGTATGTTGCTCTGCTTGGCGAGTTTCCGTTTGAGCTGAGAAGGATTCTTGGGATTTAATGTCTTGAGATGTTTGTCGAAGAAATTCTGAATCATTTTGGTGAACATCATCTTTACGCACACTTTCCGTCAAGGACTGCATTCTTTCTTCTTCATAATTTTCTTCAACATGTTCCAATTTGTTCTCGTTACAAATTGTTTCTGATATATTACTAGCTTGATGTGTTTCTTCCGTCTCATACGTAGCATTAATATCAGCGTTTTCTGTTTTCTTTAAACACACATTAGCTGCTTCTTGTTCTGCAATAACATCTATCCCAAATTGGGCTTCCTTCATTTTTAACAACATTTGCTTAACTTCGCTGCTATCATCAAGTTGTGAATACTGCACTTTACACTGCTTCTCAACTTGTTTCTTAACCTTTTCAGAAAATTTTGTGAAATCTTGTTCTGCGACATCGTATGCTTCACTGATTTCTTGCAGTTCTGAAAAGCATTTCTTTTGAGAATCCATAATTTGTTTTGTATCTTTAGTTTGGTTTCTAATTTGTTTTTGCAAGACGACTTCAACTTGTCCAGCTTTAGCAGAATCCATGACAATTTCAGGAGGTGTTTCTTTTTTGACTTCAGGCTTAACAGATCCCGGTATAAACACTGGAAAAGGTGAACATGAACGGCTTGCGTTAAAATGTCCTTGGCTTTCAAAAATTTCTGACTGAAGGGTTCGAATTGGGGAAGCGTCTATATGACTACGTTCCACTACCTTCCATTCGGTATCACCAAGGGAAAAGTTAAACTCCGGCTTAAGTGCTTCTGGTGGTTGTTTTGTGACAGGTTTCTCTAGAACTGATGGGTATTTCTTGCCTGTCAGGGAAACCGGTGCAAAAGTACGTGTTGGTGATTGTTTGCAAAATGGTTTCGGTAGATTATGGAAAATATCTGGTTTTATGGACAAATCAGGTATTGTTGGAAATGGCGCATCAACTATGATTTCAGGTTCTTTTAATTCTTCTGTTTCTTTTAAAACTTCTATTGATTCTTGTTTTTCCTCCAGCTTAAAAGGAACAGGACTTGTTCGAAGAGCCACAATATCCCTTTCAATAATATCCGGCTTCAAACTAATGTTTAAAATTGTTGGAAATGGTAATGCTGGTTCCAATGCAGATTCGAAAGGTTTACCCTCTTTAAAATTCTCTACATCTTCCTCAAGTAAATCAAAATCAGTGACAACATCAGGAATTCGGGGAAACGGGGAAACTGGTCGTTCAGGTTCAGGTTCTGGGTCAGTTTCCGTTAGATTAGGTGGAAAAGGAGATACAGGTCGAGTAATTTTTGGATCTATTTCAGTTTCGGCTAAAATTTCAGGATTGATGTTAACATCTGGAATAAATGGAAAGGGTGAAATTGGACGAATTTCCTCTACGTTAGAAGCATCAGCTGTTGTTGGTGCGTTAGTTGCAAGGCTGACACTACCTATGCAAAGTATTATAGAAAAAATTTAATAAATAAGCAATTGTTATTGTCAGTTGCGTAGCAAAAGGAAGGTTTTTATTTTACTAAGCTACTAAGCATTATATTAGTTTAGTTTTAAAAAGTGTAAAATTTATGCCAGTAATTATGATCAAAATGATCAACAATAAGATAATTATGACTGAGGTTATAAAATTTAAATGATGTAGTATTGCAAAGATGGACTATTTAGAACAAAATATTTGCTGTTGGGTCTAAAATGTCAGGCTTTCTACTACATCTACTTACTATATTGTTGTGGTGGTGCGGGTGAATTGGTGTTCCAAGCCTGAGGTACCTTTGGTTTATAAACATCTACATTGCTAACACCCTTTTGAAAGTTTTCCACCATTTTGTTGATACTTTTGCTATTATAGGCAGGATTAGGAGCATAAGTTTTACCAGCCCCTTCCCATGAGGGCAAAGAATCGTTTCTGAGAGCTTGCTCGTAGGAATCCACTGTTGGTTTTACAAAGTTACCTTTAGTTGGCCAAACAGGGGCCACGTCTTCAAAAGCGGCGTCGACTGAACCAGTTTCCAAAGCTGCGTCCCAGGGCGACTTTAGTAATTTCACGCGGGGGCGTGAGAAACGTTCCTGAAAAACCCTCCAGTAAAGTATTGCTTTATGAAAAAATCAAAAAGCAGAGTTACCTGTATTTCGTCCAGTTTCTGATGGTGCTGCACCCTTTGAGCAGTTTCTGGTAAATAACTTGGTGGAGGTAAATTGCTAGGTGGTGGGATTGGAGATAGAACGGGTTTTGGGAGTGGTGCAAAGTCTTCGAGAGCTGCTGGACGTGTGCCCTCAGTTTCTGCTACAATCCACTTTTCTGACCGCTTGCGTCTCTTTGCAAATAATTCGGCCCCTGTGCAAAATATACAGAAATTTAAAATTGTTTTTGTTTTCTTTTTAAATGCTTGGTATATAATAATATAGCTACCTTTTCCTTTAGGCGAATTAAGGTCACGTACAATTTCGTGGCAGATTTCAGGTGATAGAGCGGATTCAATGTTAAAACCTTGTTTTCTGAGTGAGTAGATGTCATGAACCTTTCCACGAGGGTTCATAACCAGTGTAAGCAATGATTTGTTTTCATCGCTCCCATCAATGCCAAATCCGTTTTCCGTTCCGTTTGCTTTGCCTGAAACAATAACGGCATGTTTAATACATTCTCAAAGTAAACCTTTTTGATGATTTTTTTATAATTACGAAGTTGGATATTATTCATTTTTCTTCTTAAAAATCTTTACTTTTTGTTACTATTTACTACACCAAGGAAAATGAATAACTAAAATATGTTTTACGGATAATTTTACGTTCTAGAAAAAATTGTCGCTAATAATTATTTAAATAAAAATTTAGAGCGATTTAGAGAAATATAAAAATTAGATCATTGATGTTTCGTTGCACGCAGTTTGGTATTTTCCCAAGGACCCCAATTAGAAGATTCTCTGTACACGTGCTGCCGGCCGGTCTGTACCTCCCTGCGTCCATAGTTTGCCCTTTACATAGATATCTGCATAAATAAGAACGACACTTGTACTCAAAGTCATCATCAGATCCGGGCTGCTCTCGACGACCTTCTGTGTACCCCAGCAGTTCATCAGTCCTACTGCTCCGATAAACTCGTTTTTATCAAAGTTCCGTTGCTTCAACAAAGTTCATTACGTCCTCCAGACCCTCCTACCTGTTCTTTATCTGTTCGTAACCAGCGGTAGAGTTATCCTGCTGTGGGATACTACTATACCTAATCTTCTGTGCTTGGTTCGTCCAGCAGCGATCTTCAGGAGATCTTTCTTTATGTTCATCACTGGCGTTTAGTTTGTCCCGCTGCCTTTGCGGGCTCTTTCGTTAGGTTTTATGCGGTTGGTTTGTCCGTATGCGTTCTTTGGAACACATTTCTCTCATCTGATAGCCACTGGCGCTTGGTTCGTCTGGCTGTTACTGCAGGCTCATCCTTCTGGTTTTCTGACCTTGGTTCGTTCCGGCTGCGTTCTCCAGGTCATCTTTATAACGTGTGTAGAGATTACTGACGCTTGGTTCGTCCGGTTGACTTTACGGGCTTTACCTGGTTTTCTGCGATTGGTTCGTCTGTCTGAGTTTTCCTGGTCACATTTGATTTATCTTCTTGTTACTAGCGCTTGGTTCGTCCATATTTCTCTGCGGGCTCCTCCACCGCTTCTTTTTTGTTTTGTTTGTGCGACTGCGTTCTTCAGGTCACCTTTGTTTTATCTGATCGTCGCTGAGTTTGGTTCGTCTGGCTTCTACTTTGGCCTCTTCCGTCTAATTTTCTGCAATTAGTTCGTCCGGTTGGGTCCTTCAGGTTACCTTTCCTTTATATGCTTCTTCAGGTCACCTTTTATTATCTGATTATCACTGGCGCTTGGTTCGTCCGGTTGACTTTACGGGCTCCACCTGGTTTTCTGCGCTTGGTTCGTCTGTGTGAGTTTTTCAGGTCACATTTGATTTATCTTCTCGTTACTGGCGCTTGGTTCGTCCATATTTCTCTGCTGGCTTCTCTTCCGCTTTTTCTTTGTTTTGTTGGTCCGACTGAGTTCCTTAGGTCACCTTTGTTTTATCTGATCGTCGCTGAGTTTGGTACGTCTGGCTGCTACTTTGACCTCTTCCGTCTGATTTTTTGCGTTTGGTTCCTCCGGTTGGGTCCTTCAGGTTACCTTTTCTTTATCTGCTTCTTTAGGTCACCTTTTATTATCTGAATATCACTGGCACTTGGTTCATCCGGTTGACTTTACGGGCTCCACCTGGTTTTCTGCGCTTGGTTCGTCTGTCTGAGTTTTCCAGGTCACATTTGCTTTATCTTCTCGTTACTGGCGCTTGGTTCGTCCATATTTCTTTGCGGGCTCCTCCGCCGTTTTTTTGTTTTGTTTGTCCGACTGCGTTCTTCAGGTCACCTTTGTTTTATCTGATCGTCGCTGACGCTTGGTTCGTCTGGCTGCTATTTTGGCCTCCTCCGTCCGATTTTCTGCGTTTTGTTCGTCCGGTTGGGTTATTTCCTTTATCTGCTTCTTCAGGTCACCTTTCTTTCATCTGATTACTACTGGCGCTTAGTTTGTCCGGTTGCCTCTGCGAAAATAATTTGATTTTCTGTGCTTGGTCGTCCGGCTGCGTTTACCGTCACTGTTTCTTTAACTGCTAGCTATTAGCGCTTGGTTCGTCCGACTGCCAATGTAGGCTCCTCTATCTGCTTTTCTGAGCTTGATTGATTCGGCTGCGTTCTCCAGGTCACGTTTCGTTTATCTGCATGTCACTGGCGCTTGGTTCGCCCGGTTGCCGCTGCGAGCTTTATCTAATCAACTAAACAAGAATCAACTAATTTCTTGCGCTTGATCGCCCGTCTGCGTTCACCCAAATTACTTTTTTTAACTGCTCACCACTGGCACTTGGTTGGTCCGGTCGCCTTTGCGGAATCCACCTAATTTCCTGTGCTTGGTTTTTCCGGCTGCGTTCTCCAGGCCTAGTTTGTCAAGTTGCATCTGCGGGCTCCTTTATCCGGTTTTCTGCGCTTGGATTGTCCTTCTTTGTTCTTCAAGTTATCTAACCTTTATCTGCTCGTCACTGGCGCTTGGTTCGTCCGGCTGTCTCTGCGGCTTCCACCTAGTTTTCCGCGCTTGGTTTGTCCGGCTTCCTTTTCCAGGCCACCTTTTTTTATTAGCTTATCACTAGCGCTTGGTTCATCAAATTGCCTTTGCGGGTTCTGTGTCCGGTTTTCTGCGCTTGGTCTTCTAGTTGAGTTCTCCAGGTCACGTTTCCTTTGCTCGTCACTGGTTCTTGGTTCGTCCGATTGGTTCTGCAGGCTCCATCTGGTTTTTTGTGGCTGCGATTTCCAGATCACATTATCTGCTCCTCACTGGCGCTTTGTTGATACGGCTGCGCCTGCGTGTTTTGATTCGGGTCCTCTAGTTCCTACACACCAGTCATAGATCGTCCCCAGGTCCTATTCTACTTTATTATCAGATCAAACTAAATTACAAGTACTTTCGTTTTTGGTCATTCCTAACAAAATATCTAAACGAGTATTTTCAATATGGTTTTTCGAATTGAATAATTGCATTAAACCATCCTGCTTGTTTTATTTGTCAAGTTTAACCAACTTTATATTGCGAACCTGCTACGAATTACAACACAACGTTTCTTACCTAGGGTCTACTACATTACAGTCACTTTGTGCATTATGTTTGGCCATTGCTGCAAATACTTCGATTTTCAATAGTAATACCACATAAGCTTTGAATTTATTGATAATTTTTTGCGGATCGATGAAAAGAGCGCAAATTTGGTAAGCAATGAAAACCCACAAAGCGTAGCACGATTTGAGTCGATCTGCAGGTAATTTGAATTAATTAACCAAGAAAAATTCAAAAGTTTGTGTGGTATTCGACAAGATTATTTTATGAATAAAAAATTACATCAATAGGGAACTTTTTTTATTAGCGTAACCATGAAGTTACTAGAGCGTAACTAGGCGTTGTCGATTTTATCGGTCTAATTTTCATGTAGGTAGGTTAGTGCTGCATTTTGATTAGCTATAATGTGCATAAATAAAATAATCGTTGGTAAACTAGAGAAAATTTTAGAAATCGAGTTTCCTACAGGACTTTTTAAAAATATCCAATTGTAACACTATCTTTCAGTTGAAACGCTTTTCAAGTAAAGCTGTTTTTGTCTCGAAATGTTTATTAACCCTCTTCGTGGTTAACTTTTACATTTCTTTGAAGAACCTTTCCCTAGAATTGTTTATCAAAAAGATTATCCGCAAAAATTAATTACTAAACTTGACTTTGCTTTTACTGTCCCAAATTGTCATTTTACCTAAAGTACTTAACAAAACAAAAATAAATTTAAATTGCCTAAACATTTCTTATGTTTGTTGTTATTTTTAATTAAATGCCGGAAGCATTAACACTTTGAAAAGAAAAACTAATTTTCTGTGTTATAAATAACAGCTTGCAGTCTACATTTACATTCTGTTCTGATTGTCAGTCGTCGAGTGCACAAACGTTAATGACAATGTATATTTAAATTCTGAACACAGTTTAAATGTTGAGAGGATCCATTAACTAATACACTGTAAATAATGAAAAATATCATTTCAGTCTTTATAACTTTACAAGCTTTTTTATGAAGTTAATTATTTATGGTTTGTACGTCTCACTGAACGCTGCAAGCATTATTGGGAATAAAACTGGGAGAAAATGAAGCCGCAAATTTTGTAGGCAGACAATTTAAGGTTCTTGTTAATAGTTATTTTCAATCTTGTTTGTTATGCACAAGACAAATAATACTAAGACATTAATCAGAGAATATACGGATAACATAAAAGAACAGACATTAGCATCATGTAGACAACTCGGAGTAGTCGTTGCTCCAAGAAAAACATAAAACCACATCACAGAAATGCAAGAAAAAACAAACCTCAAAAGAAATTATGCAACAACTAATTTCAGGGCTATTAAGCACGAGGAAGTGTCCTGCTTCCTATTCTTAAAAGTCAGTGTGGGACTTTGTCGTAGCTCAGCTGCGAGAGCTCCGAAGCGCAGAATTTCGATACCCACGTAATTTTACGAGCACAATTCCAGATGCATCACTCTGTTAATATAAACAGCCACACATTATCTGAGGATATTTCTGAACACTTGCGCAGGGATATTGTTACGCAATTTGCCGATGATGATGGCGCGCGGCCAAACTTGCAGCTAATAAAAATATATTCTCCTACCGGTTTGGTTTTCACTTCCGGATCAGTGAAATTTATCGGGATGTCTACCACACTAATTTTCAAGGCTTACATGATTAAGTTGTCGGTCTATTTTGAATTTTGTGATGACAGGAGCAGGTGACTAAAGTCAATTACAAAGATTGTAAATTAATGGAAGTGTTACAATAAAATCATGCATTTTGGTTTTGAAAGAAATAAATACATTTGGCAACACTGAATGTTTTACAGAACAGATAGAGGCTGGAGAAAACCCTACACCCTTTCAGCCACAGAGAAATAAATCGTGCAAAAATTTTAAATTATTTTTACCATTTACTATATACTATGGTACCTATACAGTATATCCTTCGTTTTAGTTGTGTTAAAATGAGGGTTAAAGAGCCCTGTCGAGGCAGCTAGCTGCAGGCTTGGATTCTAAGCACTTTGGCAGTACTATTTGAGATTCCTGAACCTACTTAATTGATAATGTGATTTATTGCATTAAGCATAATTAACCAGTAATCGCCGGAACGCGTATCCCGAGGAGGTGTGAGATGCTCACGTCCCTCAAATGTATGCGACTCTTGTCTTTTTAGAGGGGGGAGCAGGGATGAGTTAGGTAAGCTTGAAAACTTTTTATGACTTTTTCTGGGGCAGACTAAAATTGTTTATTTAAAAATGATGTGTTTTTGTGAAGTTTCTTATTAATTCATATACAATTTTGCTAGTCGGTTCATTTAAATCTTCAGCCAATTTTCGCCTAGCTAAAGCAGGAAAGTAAACTTTATTAAATTTATGGAGTTGGGTCCGCTCAATAACAGATGTTTTCGGCCCAAGTCCGCCCGAGAGAACGTTATGCAGCCTGGCCCGGCCCGGACTAGCCAAGTTGAGTCCGGCCCGATCTGGGCCAGACTAGCCTAGTTTTCCTTGAATTAGCTCAACCTAGCTCGGCCCGAACGCTGTTTGGTCGGGCCGTCCAAATTGCGTCGGCCAACTTAATTCTAATCGTCACAATCTGACCCATCGCTGCCCTCTCCCCATAATCTATAATTTCGGTTCCGATAATACGGTTCCTGTTATTAATTTGTCTACGGCAGAGCATATTTAAGAAACTATAAACTATTAACATTGGATGAACTCAGTCGGTTTCATCGATTCTGCAGCCATCGCCCCGCCATTACTAATGTTGTTTCGCTAGGTGTGCTGGTTATGGTATTAAAAACAATATATTTGTTTAAATTTGCTAGACGCAGGTAGCCGTTTCTATTTCCAAACCAATATTGAAAAGTTCATCAAAATCTACTGCATAATGTGTTTTAGTATTGATGTGCTCTTTAAAATCAGCAGACGCATTTTGACTAACCTATACAGTGAATTCCAATTTAGGTGGAACATGGCAGATAAACATGCAAAACTGAAATAGCTGCATTTTATGTCCCTAGAAGAATTTTAATATTTGCAGTCACTTTAAATAGAAAAATAAAATATATTTACATTATTTGATGATTATTTGTTTGAAAATTTATTACAAATAATGCTTTAAATAAATTATTTAATAATAATCAAACCACTAGTGCATTGGTATAATAGGTTGAGGAGTTGATTTTCAGATATCTCCGTAGCAAGTAAATAGAGAAATTGCTGCGTAAGCGAGATATTATCAGTTGAAACTTTGATGAGATCTACTTTTTTATAATTAGTGTCAAAAGACAATCATGTTTTTATTATTCTATTTAAAACAAACAGTTATTATTTTTTAATGCTACGTAACAAAATTAATCAGATGAAAGGTAAAAAGTTAACGATATACTTTTTATAGCTAATTAGCTACAATTAAAATAATTTTTTTTTAAGTGCAATTTATGGGGTTTAGTTAATGTACCTACTTATTTTCTTCAGATTTAACAAGTGTATATTTGTTTTCTTATATTTTACCTGATTAACTTTGTTATGTAGTATTAAAAAACTATAATTATTGGTTTTAAATAAAGTGATATTAACCTGATTATTGTTTTACAGTAATAAAAAAAAAATAAAAAAGACCTCATCAAGGTTTGTACCCATAACCTCTCGCTAACGAATAAAATCCTCTACCAAAAATCGACTTCGCCACCGGTTATATCAATGCACTAGTGGCTGGATGACTATTAAATAATTTATTTAAAGCATTATTTTATATTAAAGTTTTAAATAAATTTCCACCGGGTGATGTAAAAAACTGCCATCTTTTTATTTAAAGCGACTGCAAGTAGTAAAATTCTTCTAGGAACATAAAATGCAGCTATTTAAGTTTTTGCATGTTATTCGGCCATGTTCCAGTTAAATTAGAATTCACTGTATATCCAGTCGAATCAACTCCTGATTTGCGTGATTCTAGGCCGCCACTCGACCCACCCCGATTTAGAACGGCCAAGCCCCTGCCCTCTACTACCCGGCTTAGCCCTATCCATTCCGGTTCAGCTATATCCGGCCCGGCCCAGCCCTATCCGACCCGGTCCCATCCGTCCGATTTAGTCCTACTTGACCCGGTCCTGCTAGTAATTTTTTATAAAGAGTCCGGATAATATATTGATAATTAGGCCCGGCCCGGTCGGTTCCGGGCCAGACCGGCCTTAGAGCTTGGTCCAACTTTGTACATCTCTAAGCTGTAGCAATAATACCTTGCTGCTGAATTTCTTTAAATCGGCACTTCTACCGTAAAAAATGAGATTTCAGGTTTTCTTGGTACATCGCCATTTACCTTCACTCTGAGCCATTTTCTTCCTTAGCCATGATTTGTGCTTTGGAAAACTTGTACTTGTCTAATTGTTATTGTCACTTTCACTAATTATTGTTTCCATGGTTAAAAAAACATGCATTCTACGATTGATTTAAGGAATAGATTTTACTTCAAAAATTTAAGATAAACCATTAATATGCCTTAACTTAACTATTAATTTGACAGCGCAGTATATTATTCGTAAAATACTCCAATCGTGAATTGAATAGTAGCTGGAGAAAATTACTCAAACTTCCTGCGTAGCAGCTTGTAGTGGTTTTGCCAAGCAAAACTATTACTCGTTGTAACGCAACAAGTTTTTGTAATTTTTTCCTCAGTTATTTTTCAATTTACTCGTCATATAACAGCTGACAAAATATTTAAAAACACTTTTGAAGAACAGTTGATAAAACAAAACATGTATTGGTTTTTAACATAATTAATAAACTTAAAATATGAACTTTAACAGCGAAAAATTACTGGTTTCTTCATTAAATTCATGGGTCATTAGTACTTTCTCATTTAACATTCAAAAATTAGTGGTTTTAACCAATATATTATAAACAATAGCATTCTAAAACAATTACAAAAACGGAAGTTATCGTTAAATACTCAAGAATCTTTTTTCTTTCTATTTTCCAGTTTTTGTTTTGATTTAATTTTTCTAAATTACAAAACTGTATGTTTTGCAGCCAAATTGATTTTGCAAACAAAAAACAATTATAAAGTAGGGACAGTCACCTTTAATACAACCACATGTGCTTAAAAATGGCGAAGTGCACTTAAATAACTTTCAAGTGACCTACATTCTACATACTTTAAACAAATAGAATTCCAAGAGAAATTTACTGTGGTGTCCTTCAAAACACCACTCCAAGTAACAACGACCTCTAAGCGATTCCGAAAAATTATTCTAAATTTACTGTTTTAAAATTTAAGACATTTTTTCCAAGAACATTGCGTTTCCATAACGAATTCAATCCATGATTTATGAGCTTTTTATGGTTTAGCAAAAATTCCAGTTGGCAAGAGGGCTTACCAAGTGTATTATTATACAGAGTGGCTAGAAAAACCCCGGCCACTTTCCTTGCGGCGGTCAAGAGATGGCGCTTTAGTAAAGAAAAATTAAATTAAAATACTGGCAACAACGCAGAATCCAAGACGTTTTGGTTGTTCTGATTTAATATGGAGCGTATTTAATAACTAAAACGTCTTGGATTCTGCGTTGTTGCCAGTATATTAATTTAATTTTTCTTTACTATAGCGCCATCTCTTGACCGCCGCAAGAAAAGTAGCGGGGGTTTTCCTAGCCACTCTGTATTTACTAATGTTCTTACCTTCACCTTCGTGTACCCATTTGACCGATCTTTTCTTTCTGTTAACATACATGGATTGGCCTTTGCTGGTTTTGTTGCTAACGTCACTCAAGGAGCTCGATATCCTCCTTGCCAGTTCCACCTGTTCCTCCATCGTTGGGTGGAGGCCTTTGGCGTAGAAGGCGGATGATGCAAAGATGTCTGTGTATTGAAAAAAGTAATATTTAATAAGCTTTTACATTACATATACAATGCATTGCCATACTTCCAGTATGGAAACAATGTCTAATCAACGTGAATAGAGAAAATTATAAACTTGATGAAAATACATGTTTTAGAGAAATGTAAGATTATTGCAAAACAGTAGATACTGATAAAGAGCTTAGAGACAAATTGAATTTTTTAGAGCTATTGAGATATTTTAGATTTAAAAATGGCAGCTACTATATTTTGGATTTTTTATTTGAACACGTGTACTAAAAACGTGTTCGAACCCGACCCTTGATATTCTATTATACAGGGTGTTAATGAATTGTAGAGACAAACTTCTAGGGCTTGCAAAACACAAGAAGGCAAACAACTTTTGTTAATAAATGTGTGGTCAAAAGTGTTACCTTTCAGGAATAGAGCTCCTCAAAGATTCTTTAAAAAGCGCTCAAATGTAGGCAACTCAATTTACTACCTACTATTTGTTTCCATAACGACGGAAATTAATACAGGATAAATAAAGCCCTCTTTCCCACTTTTCAAATTCAAATTAAATTTAAAATAAATTAATTAACAAAATCTTTCATAAAAAAAACATACAATTAAACACATGTGTGTGAATGACATTAAATGAATGTGCATGAAGGGTGGCATAAGCTTCAGGAGCGTAGCGGTTTAAAGGCTAAAGGCCCCACTACCTCCTATTACACAAGCGAAGAGCCTGCCCGGAGTGAAAGACCTCGACACCTTCGGGTATAAGAGGTGAACGATTAAACAAACAAACAAACAATGTTTCAAAACTAAGCAATAGAAAAAACCAAAATTACAAAGCAAAAATCAACTATTTGAAAAATTTACAATAACTAATTCAAAAATTAACAAAATTACAGTAAATGTTCAAAATGTCGCCCCCCCCCCAGCTTTTACACACGAAGCACATAGGCACATAATTCTCCATAACACAAAAATACGAAACACAAAACGAAAATAACAAAGCAAATAATTATCAAAAAAATCACAGAACGAAAAAAACGAATTATAAAAGGCACAGAATGAAACTAATGCAAGAAAAGTCAAAAAATATCACAAAAATATCGAATTCTGTCAAAATTGACGTTATTTGAATGCATGTATGTCTAGATCGTTTTTTTTTTCAAAATTCGTGTCACCTGTGCAAAATAATTGAAAATGCAATTTGGGCTGCCTATTTTCAGGTACTTTTTAAAAAATCTTTAAGAGGCTCTATTTTCTAAAGGAAACACTTTAGGCCATACATTTACTAACAAAAGCTGTTTGCTTTGTTGTGTTTTGCAAGCCCTAGAAGTTTATCCCTACAATTCATTAACACCTTGTATATTTGATCCGATCTAATAGACGTTTATGCAAAGAACAGAATTTGCAAAGAACAGAACCACCAGCGAACAGAATACCCGAAGCCGAAGCCGATGACATGCGAACTTAAAGTAGAATTAACAGAAATTGTATTTAACAGAATATAATTAAACAGAGTAATGGAAGACGTCTCTTTATTCGTGTTTTTTTGGTTTTAGTACGTTTTAGGTAGTTATTTTGATGACTGGTTGTGGTGATACCCATAAAAGATTAATTTTGGAAACGTCAACAAACAGCAGTCAAAAGGGTTTGGAATTTGAAGGTTAAGTAATCAAAATCTAATGTTTTAGCAGATAGATAAAATAGTAGCGTTATACCGAAGAATATAAATATTAAAAAAAAAAATACAAAAAGCAGTGCTGTAGTTATCCTGTTGTACTGTGAAAAAAGTGGTACAGCAAATTTGTTTTGTAAATAAATAAAGCGAAAACAAAATGTTGTATTCCTGCATATAGCCTGTGTACAATTAGAAAAGTGGAGATAAAAATGCAACAATAATTTTTACCCCTGTATGCCAATTTCCCCTTCTGCATTTATCTTTTTAAAATAAACGTAAACTCACAAGACTTTAGTAACCTCTAACTGTCCCACAAAATCATAAATAGCAATCTTAAGTGGTTTTCTAAAAGTTGCCTACAATTTAAATTGAAAACAATTATTTAAATACTAGAATGAACAATATAGTGTTGTAAAATTGAAATAACGAATAGTCACGTGTTTAAATGACTAACGTTTCTTATGTGTTAACCAAATTACATTTAAAAGTAGTACTAATGTACCTATTCTTCCTTACATCACTAATATACCTAACAGCAAATTTTAAACTATTTTTATTAAAACAGGTATTATCCTATTATCCTATTGTCCTATTTTCCAATTATGTATAGGGTGTTGCCCATACAACAGCAACATGCAACACCAAGCTACGTTATAAAATCGTGGTAATATTTCGACGCTACTTCTATGATTCAAACAATTAAACTATTTTTCTTGTAGTTGGTTATACTGATGCAATACGACGTTATCCCAGTTTAAACTAGTTTCTGTTTAAGTATCGTTTTGTTAAATGCAAGTTCTGTCATATGCATACCCACCTTCTTATGCGAGAATATCCGACCACTCAGTTTAAAGTCTGAAATATTCCACATTTGATCTGAACCGATTAGTGGAACTGGTCCGATACTGAAATCGATCAGATTCTTAATTGAAACGGTGCCGATACTCAGTCCAAATCAAAGATGTATCCGATCCGATGCTATATTTATATCATAGTATTCTACTGGACATAACAAGGTCTCAATCTTTTAGCTCGTTGAAGCTCTATAGTACCCGTTTCGTACCAAGCTAAATGCAGACTGCAAAGTTCGGTGGTACCACTTTTTTTAACAGGTTTGTGATTTTGCAACATTCGGTTGCTTAATTTGGTTATACATGGTGTTGTGTTGCAACGGTGCCAAAACGTACAATTCTAATTGAAAAATTGCACCGTCGCAACTTTTAAATATCTAGGATATAGTATACAGGGTGATAATGAATTGTAGGATCAAACTTCTAGGGCTTGCAAAACACAACAAAGCAAACAACTTTCGTTAATTAATGTGTGGTCAAAAGTGTTTCCTTTAGAAAATAGAGCCTCTTAAAGATTCTTTAAGAAATACCTGAAAATAGGTAACCCAAATTGCATTTTCAATTATTTTGCACAGGTCACACGGAATTTTGAAAAAAAAACGATTTAGACATATATGCATTTAAATAACGTCAATTTTGACACAATTCCATATTTTTGTGATTTCGTTTCTTTCTGTGCCTTTTATAATTTGTTTTTTTTTTCGTTCTGATTGACTTTTTTGATAATTATTTTCTTCGTTATTTTCGTTCTGTGTTTTGTATTTTTGTGTTATGGCGAATTATACTTTTGCCGAACAGTATGACATGATGTTCATGTATGGAGCTGCTTGGGGTAAAGCACGCGAAGCTGCTCGCCTGTACCAAGAACATTTTCCGAGTAGGAATCATCCATCGCACAAGGTCTTTAGTGTAGTTTCACGTAGGCTGCGGGAGGAAAGTGCAGTCGTTGTCAACAGACACAACTGTGGAGCTACCAGAACAAAGCGAACGGTGGATTTTGAGGAAGAAGTTTTGGAGAGAGTGGCTAAGATCCTTCTACTAGTTCAAGAGCCATCGCTCATGAAATGGGAGTGAACCATGTTTCAGTATGGGAGGTACTACATGAGCAGCAGCTACATCCGTACCATCCACAGAAGGTACAAGCCATGGTTCAATCAGATTTTCCCAGAAGTGTAAAATTGTACCAGGAATTTCTGCGGGGGTGTAATGAGGATCCAGAATTCTACGTAAACGTTCTCTTTCATCTTTTACGACAGAAGGAATATTCAACAGTAGAAACAGCCACATTTGGGACGATGAAAATCTTCATGCTGTGGTTCAAAAAGGATACCAGCAAAGATTTTCAGTGAACATTTGGGTCGGAATAGACGCGATAGACCCATTGGACCATATCTGCTACCCCAAAGGTTAACAGGAGCAATTTATTTAAATTTCTTGCGCCGTGTCCTGCCTGAACTTTTGGAAGATGTTCCACCTCAAATGTGGCTGCAGCACGATAGTGCACCTGCTCATTTTTCGGCGGAAGTCAGGGAATTTTTAAATAACATTTTTCCCAACAGATGGATAGGTCGAGGAGAGCATGTGGCGTGGCCTCCACGTTCTCCTGATTTGACCCCCCAGTTGAAACTGCAGAAGAACTTACCTATTCTTGCTGCATGTGAAGAAGTTCAACAGACTCCTGGTATATTTGGAGCGGTGCGCAGCAATTTACTTCGTAGATGTGCTTCGTATGTAGAAGCTGGGGGGCGACATTTTGAACATTTACTACAATGTTGTTAATTTTTGAATTAGTTATTGTAAATTTTTCAAATAGTTTATTTTTGCTTTGTAATTTTGGTTTTTTCTATTGGTTAGTTTTGAAACATCTTGTTAGTAATTTTATTTTATATTAAAATGAATTTGAAAAGTGGGAAATAGGGCTTTATTTATCCTATATTAATTTCCGTCGTTATGGAAACAAATAATAGGTAGTAAATTGAGTTGCCTACATTTTGGCGCTTCTTAAAGAATCTTTGAGAAGCTCTATCCCTGGAAGGAAACACTTTGGACCACACATTTATTAACAAAAGTTGTTTGCTTTGTTGTGTTTTGCAAGCCCTAGAAGTTTGTCTCTACAATTCATTAACACCCTGTATAGTATTGAAAAATAGCTGAAAAATTTTGTATAATCTGTGGAAATACGGCTTGTGCAGGTTTTATCAGTGACGTTTGCGAATGTTTACTTTCTATATTTTGAAAATATTTTTATAGCATAACGTTCTACACCTAACCGTTACGTTGACAGCAAACTGCACAAACATACGCTAATAATTCATAATAACACTAAAATGTCGCCTGCAAAAATAGCGCCTATCATTAATGTGACCAGAAAATAATGTCGTCGGCAAAAATAGCGCCGGCAAAAATAGCGCCGGCAAAAATGTCGCCGAAAAAAACAGTGCCGGATAAATATAACACCGACAAAAATAGCGCCAGACAAATACGTCGCCAGCAAAAATAGCGCCTCAAATCTAACGCCTTAAGAAACGTTGCCGTACAAATACTTGCATTTTGAAAGAAGTTTGATGTAATTTATGTAAACCTTAAATCAAACTTTCATCAAAATGCAATGCATTTGTATGGCGATGTTTCTTATAGCGTCCATTTTGAGCAGGCTTTTTAACAGCGCTGGTTTTGGCGAGAACATTCTTGACGGTGCAATTTTTGCCGGCGACATATTTGACAGCGCTATTTTTGCCGGCGACATTTTTAACCGTCGCTATTTTTTATGACGACATTTTTGACGGCGCTATTTTTGCCTGGCAACATTAATAATGAGCACCATTTTTGCAGGCGATTCTTTTGCCGGCCACATTATTGCCTGGCAACATTATTAATAGGCACTATTTTTGGAGGCGCATTTTTTCCGGCGATATTATTGCCTGGCGACATTATTGATAGGTGCTGTTATTGCAGCTGCATTTTTCACCGGCGACATTTTTGCAGGCGGCATTTTTGCAGGCGGCATTTTTGCTTATCGTTATTTTTACTGGCCACTATTATTAATAGCTATTTTTGACGGCGCTATTATTGGGGTGCTATTTTGAACCCCAACCACATGCAGACTATGCAGACCCGCTGTGATTTTTTGCAACGCTTGCTAAAACCTGAAATGCATTGATTTTTGTGAAGACATTAGTTTAGGATCAAAAACAACGAAATCACCCTAAATATTACTGTACGTAATAATAAGATTAAAGTTTTATTCGACTGCCCTTTATAGGCAACTCGTCTTAATCGCTAATGTTGTATCGGTTCAAATGGCTTCCGACACTTAAAATATTAATGAAAAATGTCACGGGTTAAATTATGACCTTGAAATACAATCAAGCATGCACGCACGCGCGCAAGAACGTAGAACGCACCCGCGTGCACATACCATTCATGCGTGTGCATACACACGCCTACTCTTACAGATCAAAAGCTTCTTTTATTGGGTTGCTACAGATGCAAAACATGCATTTCCGGTAAAATCCCAAAATTGAGCCTTTTTACAAGACCTTACTGTACTGAAATTGAAGTAAAGTTTGCTTTTGAGGATATTTTAACCAAAATTGTTTAACCAAGGTACAATAGCTATTTTAAAGTCATTTTGAAGGTTTTAAAAGTACTTACTTTTCTTATGAGGCGTAATTTGAGGAGCATCTTCAGCCGGCGTGAAAATCCTTTCCAGATTGATAAGTTTAGGGGCATTTTCGTCCTGTAAAAAAAGTATATTCTAAATATGTAGAATTCATTATTTTAAGAAAATGCAATTAATTAGGCAATCATCATTTACCATTCAAGCTTAGTTTTTAACAATAAAGATAATTTAAAAATGTATAATTAATTAACTCTCGCACTAACACTGACAATTTTCAAACTTTTCTTGACAAAGATTTAAACAAAATTAAAGTCGGAATTACCTGCTTCGTAATAGTTGCATAAAAGTATTGACAGAAAAATAATTTTGATTTTGGAAAAAAACACACCACTGACAACCAAAACGTTGTGTCAACGTCACTATAGTATATAACACGAGTACTATGATTTAGTGATGGGATATTTCGAATAAAAATAATCGAACCATTCAATTATAGAAATATCTCGAGAGGTTGCACAAAATCATTCGAATAGTTTCCGTATTTAAAATTTTCAATTTTTTTATTTATTTTGGAAGCGGACGTTGAAGCGATACGCCGTACAATGTAGCCAACTGTAAATGCCCAATAAAAATACATGATACAATGACACAACAATCAGTCGTGGCATTATGATGCAAATACGCAAATAGAGACAGAATTTTCGGGGACAGCCTCTGCCGGGCGTTTCCCGGACATGCAATACGAGATGTTTTGACTTAACATATTATTAAAATTAGAAATAGCAAACCCAACAGTTTCCACTGCACTGTTTTGTTTCTAGCGGTAAATTTAACGATGGGTCTTATTTCAAAATTTTACTATTGCTCTAAAAAGTATAAATAATAAAAAACATGAAAATATAAAGAAATTTATTAATATTTAGCATAATATTGTATTACTGTTAACAAAATCAAAGAGTATACTTTACAAAAAAAAACGAATATTTATATAATATTTAATAATCGGATATGGATTTTGTCTCTAGTATTATTTAAAAAAAAAATTAATACATAAAACAGAAAAATGTATACACTTTCATGGTTTATACAGAGTCGCTAGGAAAACCCCGGCCATGTTTCTTGCGGCGGTCAAGAGATGGCGCTTTAGTAAAGAAAAGCTAAATTAAAATACTGGCAACAACGCAGAATCCAAGACGCTTTGGTTGTTTTGATTTCATATGAGACGTATTTAATAACTAAAGCGCCTTGGATTCTGCGTTGTTGCCAATATTTTAATTTAATTTTTCTTTACTCAAGCGCCATCTCTTGACCGCCGCAAGATAAGTGGCCGGGGTTTTCCTAGTCACTCTGTAGAAATTTTTAATCAAAAAGCAGTTCGAAATTATCGATGAAATGTGATGAAATTAATAAAAAAATACTATTCAAAGCGGAAGGTTTACGAGGAACCTGTCCGAGGAAAGACGATGAGAACGAGAATTACTTCATAGGGGTATTCGAGAAGCAAGCGAAGAGCGTTTTTACTGTACTACATTTAACTGCAGAGAAACATCCGAATGATTTTATCCGAATGAATCATTCGAACATTAATGCATGTAAATAACAATCATTCGATTATGCTATGACTATTATGATTATTAACTAAACATAAATTAAGAAGATTTGCAATTTAATTATTTTCTAACTATAGATAGTGTCCGGCACAATACAGAGTAATAGTTTTTTTCAATAATGCTGTAAGCGTTGTGACACCATCTTACATGTCAACATTACAACTTACTTTCAGCTTAGACCGCGTCATAATTTTGGGGATTACCCGCAGCATAATCAGGCAAAGACCGGCCTGTAGCTCTAAATGTTTGAGCCAAAGTGGTTAGTGGGTGCTTGCCTAAACAGGGCCGTGTTGTTAGATTATTTAAACCTTGAGGCGGACAAGTATTTGACCTTAATGTATCTTCTTTGCCAGGACAATAATACTTAATCGGCTTATGCCGGTTAGTTATATGTGAATCCATACAAACTAACATTTTGCAAACCATTGTAGCTTGCATCTTCAGAGTGGCCAGAGCACTGAATTTAAGTTCAGGATGCGGATATATTTAAACCTTTTCTAGCTAACCTTGGGCGGAGACGGATCCGGTAGAGCGTGAAATCGATGGTGCTTATGAGTCTTTATAATTTGAACTACTGGAGTTTAAACTTTAATGAGTCTAAAACCATCCTCTCTGTTTATGTTGTTAGGTTGTTTCTCAAGTTCGCAAAAGATCAAGTATTGCGCTTAAGCTCGGCCGGGATCTACAACATTTATTGCTCTTGTGGTTCAAACTACATCGGATAAACTGGTCGTTCTATTGAATGAGTGAGTGCCTCACTACTTTTCTCGTTCTTACGCAAAGCAACTAAAGCTAACAACCTAACAACACAAACAGAGAGTTAGAGTTAGACTCAGCCAACCAGAGCTCGAACGTTTTGTCCTACTGGCTCGAATGTATTTAAATACTTCCGCACTCCAATCCGTCTTTCATTCGAGACCCTGGGTGCGATTCCCGGCCCGGCCGACTGTCCTGGCTCAGGGTTTTTCCGCGGATTTCTGAACCACTAGGACAAAATTTTCCGTAGAACAACTTTCTTTATCTTGTTTTTCCTGTTTTACCCCATCCTTTCTCAGCTGAAGAGGGGCTTAGGACTCCGTAGCGAAATTCAAAGACCCCTAGACGAAGAATGAAGCAACCCCAATTTATTTTTTTTTCCAAAGTTGAACTCAGTGCTCTAGTCACTCTGAAGATGCAAGCTGCAATGTCTTGCGAAACGTTAATTTGCATGGGTTCACAGACAGCTAACAGGCATAAGCCGATTAAGTATTCTTGTCCTGACAAACCAGATCCCCACTCCAAGGTTTAAACAATTTAATCGGGCGTAAAGCCTAGAATTTTCTTTTGTTTAGATACACAAGGTAGAAGCAGAAACACATGGCCCTGTTTAGACAGGAAAGGCCTCCGAACCACGTTAGCTCAAACTCAAACATGCTTGTAAATGCAGACAAGCTACACATTCATCTTTGCCTGATTATCCTGGGTGTAACGTGTTTCGCTGGAAGTGACCATAACTTTCTTATTTTAAATGCAACACTTTATATATTTTTACATATTTGGAATCAGCACCAAATTCTGCAAACGATTGTCCATTTTATTTGTTTTTTGACAACTTTAAAATTTTTATTTAATTTCTTCGGTTTTGCGTCTAGAGTGGCGAGCATTGAAAGTATAACGACTGTTGTTGGCCGTAACTACGTCTTTATTTAACAACTAATTAATTTTACTGGTTAAAAATGTGATAAAGTATAGAGTTATGGGTATCGTTGCAACCGTTAGGAAGCGACCTTTCCGAAAACCAACATGAGCCAATGTTGTTCCACTTGCAATTTTTGAATTTTTCTCGAAAAACTGTTTGCCGAATTTATAAAGCGTCCGGGATCAACGGATACGTACAGCAAACGATAATAGACAGTTTTATGGTAACGCCTGGCTGCAGAAGAATACTTTTATGCCCGCAGAGACAACCTAAACGCAAAACAAAAAAAATTTAAGTTGTCAAACAAACAATTGAAGTACACAATCGTATGCAAAAGTTCATCCCAATTCCAAATATGTACAAATATATAAGGTGTTGGATTTAAAATAAAAATGTTATGGTCACTTCCAGCGAAACCGGGAGTGCTTAAAATTGCTAATACTATCAAATAAATAAATTTTATGAATATATTACCCATACAACATTTCATTCGTTTATCTTAATAAATAAAGAAATAAAAGGGGTGAACCAGGTTTCGTTTACACCCGGTATAAGTTTCTCAGCCTGGTTTAATTCAAATAAATATTTAACCTTATTATATACGATTATATTTTATTTTTAATTCTTGCTGATTTTGGGTCTACCATTTGCGCCCCTGTCTCAGATTTTACTGGTGAGGGTTTCCCACTAATAGAACACAAATATTTCCGCGTCTATTAACTAAAGCGCACATTCGTTTGTACAGCGGGACATTTCTAACTGGCGCTATTTTTTATGGCGACGTTTTTGACGGCGCTATTTTTGCCTTGCAACATTATTGATGAGCACCGTTTTTTCCGGCGATTCTTTTGCCGGCCACATTATTGCCTGGCGACATTATTGATAGGCGCTATTTATTGCAGCATTTATTGTCGCTACAATTTTCAATGTAGATAAGCAAATTTGGGTTTATACCGTGTGTTTCTATTATTGCAACATAATCTGCTGATAGCTGTCATTACAAAAATCCGAAGAAGAAACATTGAATCGGGGCCGCGAAGCTGCAAATTCAGGCGAGCATGTTTTCACTGCTTCACATATTTTTCTTCCATTGAATACTTTGCCCAGTGATGTAATGAAGGACAGGTGTTTGCACTCTATTCAATTGTTTTCATCCTCAAACTTTGACAATTTCAAGGCTTCTTGTAAATTTTATCAACAGATGGCGCAACTGTAAATGTCAATTTTATTTTAAAATAAATTTGAAAATTAAGAAGTGTTTTTATTTATTTATTACCACGGTAATATTCTAGAGAAAAAATGCCAAAATACTGTTGTTTGTGTGGCCTATCAAAGGGCGATAACAAAGATTTATCATTATTGGCTTTCTGTTCTGATGCATATCATTAGTTATATAACAAAGATCTAGCAGACTTCTTGGCCTATCTTCATAATTTTCGCAAATACATTCTGATATATTCCCAAAATAATAGTATAGCGTCGCGTTGTAAAAAGAAAAAATACTTGTTCAAGCAGTTGAAAACAAAACAAATTGGTTAAAAAAGTCTTGATTTATGTTATAAATCAAAATCAATTAAAAGAAACAAAAATTATCATGTGTAATTAAAAATTTCCTGAATAATTATTGCTTAATATGGTTTTTTCAAAAAACAATATTAACAGCAGAAAAATGGTGTCTTCATACTTTTACCTTGCTCTGTAGAAGAATAAAAAACATTTAGATGGTTGAAAAGAGAAAAACGATATTAAGAACGAGAACAAAAAATATCTAACATTAATGGCGTATTTACGGTATGAAAAGTACAAAAATGAGCGAAACACTTCGCCTGGACTTTCCTATACATTTAAATACATTGTTTTATATTTTCCAACACTTTCGATATACACCTGTCTAGACACGACTAGTTAAAGTAAATAGTTCTTATAAGTTGTAACATCTTGAAGCGGTTGAAGAAAGACCGACCGCTGCGCTGCAAGCATAAGGTTGGGTAAAATATTCGGACTGAATCAACGGAAGCGTGGAAATTGATATTTGAAAATATATTAATAACTCGAGAAGTATTATTTTTAGCAAGAAATTACTCTTATTAATTTATATTTAGAATTTCAAAACCTTTCTGATTTTAAAGCCAAAATACCACGTTTCCATTTAAAAAAAAGTTATTTTTTACCGTGGCCGCCATATTAAAATTGGAAACTCAAGTTTTTTTCTTAAATACAATCGAGAAGAATTTGCCCTACAACTTTGCTCTTGGGTTTGCGAGTCTATCTATTAAAATAAAAAAGTTATCCTACACTGAACATTAAACGACTAGTACAAGAATACAACTGCTGTAGAAAGTATGTGAAATTCTTCTGACAAAAAGATTATTAAGGGGCAAAAAATTCGATTTTTTGATTTTTTGTAAAAAGATTCTCCTAGAGCAAACAAAAGAAGAAATCAATTTTTTAATTTTGTAGCGAAAATTTTGGGGGGAAGGGGGAACAGTAGCCCCCTTAAATATTAAAGTATCAAAAAAATAGTACGATATTCGGATTTTGCTATCAATGGTGAGCTATTTCACATTAACAGAAATATTTTATTGCCCCCGTTAAATAAATAAAAGGGTACCAATTTTCAATTTTCAAAAATTCATAGAGGGCGTCACAGTGAAATTATAGCAATGCGCAAAAAAACAAATTGTAGAAGATTCTCAGCTCCATCAGCTTAAAAAGTTTAAACAAAAACGTGTGGGCAGTTTTTGAGAAATATTTTTTTGAAAAATTCCAAAATTTTGGAGTGATGTCATTACGATCGTTTTTATATTTTCAAAATTAATTATATTTCATGGTATAATACCTTTGAAGGGCTACCAAACAAGATGTAGTTGATTCCAATCAGATAACAGGTTTTTGAGTAAATGGGCGTTAAAGTCGAAATATTCAAAAATTCGTAGCGGCCGCCATTTTAAAGTTAGAGAGTTCGGTAAAAATCGTTTGATTTGTCCCAAGGCCTTCTTTAATCTCCACTATTAAAATTTCAAAAATTCAGTTTCTGAAAAAAATGCTACCAAAAAAACGTGTTTAACTTCCGCTTCCGGTTTCGGTTTTTTTTAAAAGCTTATTTTGTCGGTGAATTTTTGATATACCCCCTCATTCCAAAGCACATCAAAATCGGTCCAGCCGTTCCGGAGATATGGAGCGTAACGGACCTACCCACCCACAAACAGACATTTTTTAAAAATTAGGTCCATGACCCCCCCCCCCCCCGACTATTTCCGTTAAAATCTCAACTTTGAAATTTTGCATAAAATCAATACATATACTGAAAGTATAGGAAAGTAAAAACATTAATAATGCCAAGAGGTGGTCAATAATTTACCAAAAAAATGTCTGTTACTCAAAATCTATTTAAATAATAAAAAAAAATATTTATGTCTTTGTCTCTGTAGCCAATATTTTCAAAATTATAGTAGTTATTGCAATAAAACAAGCAAAAACTAAGACGAATACATAAAAAATGAAAATAAGTACCAACAGTTTTTATTCAACAACCCATTTTCAGCATTTAATCGTTTATTCCGGAAATTATCACAAAACTTTTTCCTACTTCCTAACTTTGTCTATTTTTGAAAACCACGGTTAATGAACACATTTCAAGCCAACCCACGTAGATTTCTAAAGAAACGCAAAATAGAATTTTAAATGAAATATGTGGAAACAAGCTTGCAAAAAGATTGAACATCAGGAAGGCGTTATAAGGGAGAATAGCTATTTTTTACATACTTAAATATTTTTAGATTTTAAAATACATAAAATAAAACACTCTTTTAGACCAGACAAACATAAAAAATTTAAGAAAAGCAGCTAAAAATATAATTCTTTGAAAAATGCGAAAGCAGGAAGGAACGCCTTCTGTTGATAATAAATTTCTGATCGTTATTCAAGTTTTGAAGTTTGCCTGTGTTGCTAAGTGGTTAATATAAACTTTGTGTAGCAAAAAAAGGTGCTCAGTAAAAATTTATTATTGTTACGATTTTTCTTATGTTTCGTGAAATTATAAAAATTTTATATAGTTTAACTTCCTATTTGTTTTCACGGAACAATTTTTTTATATCTCAGACATAAGTGCTTTGCAACATTATCACAAAAACATAACAAACACACAAATTCGATAAAAGAGAGATAAAGTTGGATTTTTTCAAGTCTTTCTAAATTCTACGTTTTTTTTGTAGTTAGTTTCACGTGTTATTTTTATTTCTTAGAGTGATTTAGCCACGAGTGTGATATCGCCCGCTCCTCTTACGCCTCCCTCCCGCACACGACTTATAGGGTTATGAAGTTCGGTGGGTATGTATGGGGCGCCAAGTGTAAAGTGAAAATTTGCTGTGCATTTCACGGTATTTACGGCAATTTGTCCCAATAGTTATTATATATACACACATTTAGCTAAATGCTTTTTATTTTAATAAATCGTTGTAGATTTAAATAAATCCTTAAACATTTGGTTTAAATATTCCAACATTGAATAAAACATTAGAGATTTAAATAAATCCTTCAACATTTAATTTAAATTTTCGAATATTTAGTAAACCTGTATGTATTTGGCGAAATCTGCACATATTTGTTTTAAATCTTTCAATATTTAATAAATATTCGCAGATTTAAATAAATTTTTACCGATATAAATAAATCCTTACAGGTTTAAATAAATGTTTCAACATTTAATTGTAAGCTGTCACATTTAACGTTAACCTGTCATATTTATTTGACCTTGGTGAGCCCAACCGACTTAGGACACCAAGACCGTTTACACCGGTAGTATGGCGCAAGACAGGGTCATGGTGGGAGCGTTCGACGCTTAAACAAAACAGACTGAAAATTACGTTCTCAAGGGAATGTTGAGGAAACTTTCATTGTATGAATAATAAATTATGCAATGTTTATGTTGTTAAATATGTTGTTATTGATGATTGAACTAACATTGATTGTACAAATTCTTGAAATACGGAAAACGTGTTCATAATTGTTGTACGTTACCACCAGTGTAAACGGTCTTGGTCTTCTATGTAGGCTGGGTCTACCAAGGTCAAATAAATATGACAAGTAAACATTAAATGCGACAGCTTAAAATTAAACGTTGAAATATTTATTTAAATCTGTAAGGATTTATTTATATCGGTAAAGATTTATTTAAGTCTGCGAATATTTATTAAATATTGAAAGATTTAAAACAAATATGTGCAGATGTATCTAAATACATAGAGATTTACTAAATATTTGAATATTTAAAATAAATGTTTAAGGATTTATTTAAATCTACAACGATTTATTAAAATAAAAATCATTTAGGTAAATGTGTGTATATATAATAAATATTGGGACAAATTGCCTTAAACAGCGTGAAATGCACAGCAAATTTTCACTTTACACTTGGCGCCTCATATGACAAAACTGGCATTTAAACAGAATTAGAAGTCAGCCGAAGCGATTGCGCGTGATCAACCAACAGTAGATGCAAGGAAAGAAATTCCAATGAACAGAACTAATTTATATTCGGATAACTTTCATTTTTATCAGTATAACCAACATCAAGAAAAATAGTTCAACTGTGTGAATCATAGAAGTAGCATCGAAATATTACGAACTATTAATAATGATGACAATTCAGAATCAATAAAGCGAAAGAAATTGTCGTAGTAGTATTTCATGTTGCTGTTGTTTAAGCAACACACTATACATTAACACCGGGTATGTAAAAAATTAACGTTGGGCTTCCATGTCAACTTTTGTAATTATACACCGGGTATAGTCAGGAATACATGCAACTTTTTTGTTTTCGTTTTATTTATTTACAAATCAACTTTTTCGTACCACGTTATCGCAATACAACAGAATAACTACATACAGCACTAGTTTTATTTTTTAATGCATTTCTTTCTGTATGCTAAAACGATAGATTTTGAATACCTAACATTTAAATTCCTAATCCTTTCGACTGCCATTTATTGACGACAAAAAATTAAAGTCTTTTATGGATGCCATCACATTAATACATCAAACTAACTAACTAAAATGTACTAAAACCGGAAAAACTATAAATAAAGTGACCTCTTCCAATATTCTGTTAAATACAATGTCGGTTAAAAACTACTTTATGTTCGCACTTCGTCGGCATCAGCTTCGGATATTCGGTTCGTTGGTAATTCTATTCTTTGCAAATGCTGTTCTTTGCACGGCTATCCGAAGTTCTACCTGGTCAGTATCTACCCGCTTCACTCGGTTATACCCGGTTCTACTCGCTTCTCCTCGGTTCTACCCGGCAGGGCTTATGAGCTTATTCAACTAAATATTCACTTATTCTTTAAGTTTAAAGTTACTCTAAAACTAAAACCTCTTTTTGAAATTGGAGCACTTTTCTCCAATTTGGTTTCGCAATTGTTCTTTTCTGAATAACGCATAAGTTTTCAGACTTGAAACTTAAAAAAACCAAACTTAAAACCTTGACCAACAAATATAACAATATTGTAAATTTGACAAACATGGAGCAGATAAATTTGTTTAGTTCTGTAAAAGTATTTGTCTAGTTCGGTTCCACAGTTGTACCCGCCCTGACCTTTTTGTCAAATTTTAAACTTGGAGGGTTTAAAATCTGGGTTGAAGTTTAATTGTTACTAATAAATAATTAAAACAAAAACACACATTTCGTAAAAACAGGCACGTAACAAAAGATGGGCCCAATCCCACCTTACAAACATGGACCTGCTCAAAAAAATATTGGCCCAAAGGGCTAGCAACTAAAATATGAGATAATTTTTATTATAGTTAAATTGTTTAAAACAATAAAATAAAAGCCTTTATTGGTTACAAACCCGTGGAATATTTGGTTGTTAAATTATTTCTAAAATACAATCTATATATTAAATTCGGAGCCTTTCCCTCTAAATCAGATTTTAGTGATGGGAGACTTCAGCCACCAAAAACCACATATTTGGGGGCTCCTTACAATAAGCACAAATTTGCTTGCGCAGCCTGCTGCGTTATACCATTGAAACACGATTCTATGGTGTGCAATATTCACTGTAAGATAATCTCTTGATACCTCATTGCCGAGAGAGACGCGCAGAACGAAGCAGCGCGGCTCGACCACGAGTCTGCTGCTGTCATTTCGAACACAAACACAGAGGATGAAGCATGCAGCTTTCGGCTGTTTATTTAAAGAGCTAAAGCGCAAGCAGCACTTGATTTCAACAGCTTGCAAAGAATTGATGTTAAAGATACGGAGCCGCGCGTGGTATATTTAATATAATAAACATATTTCACTAATAACAAGCATATCAAACCTGTCAATATTACAATTTACTTTCCGCTTAGACCGCGTCGTCATTTGGGAACTACACCCAGCATAATCAGGTAAGGATCGACCTGTAGCTTGTCTGCCTTTACAAGCATTTGCTCTAGAAGTCTGAGCAATATTTGTTCGTAGGCCCTGCCTGCCTAAACAGGGCCGTGTGCTTAGTTTATTTAAACCTTGGGGCGGACAAGGATTTGCTCTAGAAGTCTGAGCAATATTTGTTCGTAGGCCCTGCCTGAACACAGTGTTCTATTCACTCTGAAGATGCAAGCTGCAATGTCTCGCGAAACGTTAGTTTGTATGGGTTCACAAACAGCTAACAGACATAAGCCGATTAAGTATTATTGTCCTGGCAAAGAAGATACATTAAGATCAAATCCTTGTCCGCCCCAAGGTTTAAATAAACTAAGCACACGGCCTTGTTTAGGCAGGCAGGGCCTACGAACAAATATTGTTCAGACTTCTAGAGCAAATGCTTGTAAAGGCAGACAAGCTACAGGTCGGTCCTTACCTGATTATGCTGGGTGTAGTTCCCAAATGACGACGCGGTCTAAGCCGAAAGTAAATTGTAATATTGACAGTTCGAGAAACCGCGAAAGCCTCAAAGAATACATATCAAACCTATTAGCCAAGATTTGTTGCATTACACTATATTTTGTAACACAGAATCACGCTAAATCCTCTCAAGGTCCCCCAAGCTGTCGTAGTCCAAAATGCCAAGTTGGCGGCGGCACAATATAGACCAAACAATGCGTTCTCCAAAATGCGGTCACACTAATAACATGCAACCACAAAAAAATACGAAAAAGCTTTCCCTGAAAAAGATACAACTTTTTTTTGCCTGATCGATTTGATTTGGGAAATATATGCGAACATAACTAGATTTCGTTATTACGTATTTTCTTGTTCCAACAACAGTTTAAAAATCGCCGTTACAGCACTCTCCTAGAACGTAGCAAAAGTGCTAAGTTTAATGGTTTACCCAGCTTTTTTCCCCGCGTGTTTTTAAAAGATTGCTACTGACGTTTTTTCGGCCAATGTTTTGCCTGGAGTTTGTACAAAGTATTTTCGTTCTTAACTTTTTTTCTGTGGTTGTTTGAGATTTTTTCGTTTCTGTCTGAACTTTTTTGATAATTCAAAAATTATTTATCTAGGAGCAGCTCTCATTCTCGAGACCAACTCGCAGCGGAGTAAACATACGCAACCGGCTATGATGTTAACAAAACAATTGGGCAGGCGTAGTCCACGGGATTTGCTAGCAAATTATTAAAGAATTACTTGTTCGTAGTTACGCGGATATCAAGGTAAGTGACACACGCAATTTTTAATTACCTCATACAGGGCGTCAAAAAATGAGTTTCTATATTTTTAGTTTCAAGTATACTACTTGTTTTGAATATTCAGTGGAATTATATTGTAACAAATTCAATAAACAATTGTTTTTACAGTTAAAAAAAAATATAAAATTTATAAAGAATTTTTCGGAAAATTATTTCCGAGGTTCGGCTCAAGAATTTCTTTTATTTTATTTTTCTTAATCAAACTTTATATCTGTCGTTTTTTCTGTAATAAAAAGGGTGTTTATTTGAATTTAAAAAAAAAGAATTTACAATAAATTAAAAATAAAAAAACTCGTTTCTTTAACCCCCTGTATAGGCTCATTAGAAATAGCTTATAGCAATAAGTTTTGGCTAATTTACTTTCCGATACTTTTGTGCAGCAAATAATTGATTTCATAAAAAATTTGGAGATCGAGACTTTGACGGAAATACACGTATTGGATTTTCAGAGTAAAAAAAAATATTTAAAAAATATCTGTCTGCGAATGAATGGATGAATAAGTGACGCCACGTCTCATAGCGATAGTGATACGCTAAAATTTGTTTGGGCTCTCAGTCTGTGAATTTCTATGTGACCTTTCTTAAGCAAATACGTAAAAATCCAAAATTCATACCCTTTCGCTGAATATACCGGGGACGATATCACATTTATGTTTAAGTTACATTGCTCATAAGTGATAGTAGAATAAGATTCACAAATATATTTTAAATGCAACAATACTGGGGGGTGGGAGGTTAATGTTCACCCTCCCACCCAAGTTTTGACTGTCGAATCTGTCTGTGTTAATCCCAAGCAATCGTTCTCCAAAAAATTAAATATTGGTTTGTTTTGTTTTCTCACAGAAGTCGATTTTTAAATACACTACGACACGCGGGTGACTTATTGCTTGTGGAGCTATGGTCTACCTAAAAGCGGACATTAGTAACAATGTTTCACAAAGCCCATAGGCGCCGAGTTTTGATAAAACCAGTAAGGGGGGGGGGCTTGGCTACAATATTCAGAGTGCTTTTATGAATTTAGGCTTTATGCATGTACTTATACGGTTATCTGATTTACTTGCGAGCAAAAGGGGGATTTTTTAAATTTGTTTAACGAAGGCAGCTACTTCCCCGAATATATAGCTTGCTCTAAGGCTATAACTAGACCCTCAAAGCATTCTTGCGTTATTACTGATTTGCCTTTTTTGCATAACAAAATGAATTTAATGCTGTTCAGTTTTTTTTTTTTAAATTTTTGTAATTATTCTTTTTTTTTAAGTTTTTGTAAAAATAAATGTTTTTAATATAATTCGGGGTACTACTGCACTCAGCGTTGCCGTTTTGAGGTATTTTTTACTTAATTTAGTTTTTCGTTTTCAGCTTACACTTACATTAAATCGGTACCATTACGATCTGATCGAAAGGTTTTTTCATTTTTAAGGGGGAGTTTAACCCCCCTTAATTTTTCTCTGGGGGTGGGCTTTCTAGCTTCTCAGCGCCCCCGTACTCGGCACCTATGACAAAGCCACTGACGTATTTGACAAAAAACACGGGATAATTTTGCACTTACTAAGTTATGTTATTATTCATGGTGAGGCAGGGTGCGGCCCACCTACTTTATCTTTGGCCCAGCAGTGGCCTACTCTACCAAAAAATTCTAGTTACGTGCCTGGATAAAAGCTAGCTAAATTTGACCTTTCGAAAATAATAAGGCTTTTCCTTAATTTGGTTTCACATTTGTGTTTCTAGATGTTTTTTTCCGTTAAATTTCCAACATTCTACAACTGAGGTATAGTAATAATAACTAGTGAGACCCCAGCGCCCAATGCACTGACAGACTCGCGTTGGCCGACCCGTCTAAATGCGTCACGTGATGCATTAGTTCCAATAATAAGACGCGGCGGTTTTGTAGATGGCGCCCCAAGTGACGCGCGTCTAGTCGACCTTCATATATTTTATAAATTAAAATAATTATTATTGAAAAATCGACGTAGAATAAAAATATCAAAATGTTTCATGTTCCATCTGAGGATAGAGACCTTTCATTGAAAAAAAAATGGTCCAAATTGGTGAAGCGGTAGCCGCTGGAGGAAGGGGAGAAAAAAAACCCTTTGAGCTTTTATATATGTATGGATACTCATTGAACCACTGCTATCTTTTTCTATTACACGCTGTTAGTGTGAAACAAAAAATTGATCAACGAAATTGTGTCGAAACATACTTCAGAATTTATTTAGCAAGGTGCCTGATGTCACTTTCAATTTTGTCTAATAAAACACACGATAAACTTTTGTATTAAGGTAGTTCTGTAGTTTTGGTCAAATCTTAAGAATTGCCTGAAATTAAAGTATGGTGTAAACATAACCTTCATAAACCGCCTGGCAAATTTTTAAATCGATCCACCGTTTAGTTTGTGAGATAATTGCAGTTGAAAATGGGTCATTTTGTACGTGATGGCTATACCTAATACGTGAACGGATAGCACTTTGTTCACATTTTTTATTATAGACGCTAAACGGATCTTAAGATTTTTAAATAAAACCACTCATGTATGCAGTACTATTGTGGGATTAATGTGAAAAAGAATGGCAATTTTTGACCGTTTAGTTTCGGAGATATCGACTGATGAAATATATTAATTTTATTCGACACGGAACGGACACACAGTCAGCTGTGACGAAATGGCAACAGTGTACGCTACCCCGACTGATGGGCGCGTGGTTTAGTCCGGGAATTGAAACGTGTTTTTTTCCTGGATTTTAATAATTATGGGAAGGATTTGAAATAAATTTATTCTCTCAACAAATGTAGTTTATTTAATTCGTTGAATAAATGAATAAATTAACTTTTATATAATATAAATATTATCCTGGACAATATTCATAACGCTCATACTTATAAAATAAAAATTCACGAATAAACTATATAATATGCATTGAATGCATAAATAATTTTTGAACAAATATTAAAAATAATAACAATAAACTTTTTTTCAATCAACAAGTTGCAGGTTTGATCCAAAACGAAATTAAAGCTTCCTGCCGATCCTGAATTGCGCAATATCATGTAATATTGGCTCGCATATGTGCGAGTGTGATATTTACATCGAGATTTGCATTGTTAAAGCCGATTTTTTCATTGCTAATAAATTGCATTCAATAGAAAACAACAAATCTTTTTTTTTAATTTATTACCAGACTTGCGTGTTAGTATGCCGTCAGTGAGTGAATTTGCGTCTTTTTTTTTCTTTAAAAATATAACTGCTCTTAACAAATAACTTCGCGTTGGCAGCAAAACGCAACAACAGTGTTTTAAAGAAAACTATAAAATAAAAAAAAAATTTTGGTTCCAAACGAGATTCGACCCCGCAACTACTTATGCAGTAAAAAAGCAGCACGACCGAAAACACCCGCATATCCATCTGTGCTATTACGGAGTTCTGGTTTACACACATTTCAGATGCTTGCATATTACTACTACTCGAGAATTGCGGTGTTGCCACGATTACAGCGCCGCTCTCTATACGTGTAGGTGACCTATCCATGCATAAGGTGTGAGTGTGTGAGTGTACAATCTCTGTCAAAAGTTTTTAACCGACAGCACCGTAGAAACATTGGATTTTACTGCACGCTGCGCTCGAAACTTTTACCTCGTACGTGTACATACAGAACTACCTTAAGAAATCTACTAATACTGAGCTACAGCTATAGAAACCTAGCAGGATAATTATAACAAAAGCGTAATTTTGATAAAATTATTATAAGAAATTATAAGTCTTTTCTCTAGTGTGATTCCACATTTATGCTCCCAGATATTTTTAATTATTAAACTTCAAAGTGTTTGAAAACCGAGCTTTAAACTTTTGTAAATTGTTATATCAAATAAAAGTATAAATTGATTAATAAGTTACCCAATTTGAAGTTTTGTGATATTATAAGGAGTTTTTCCTAGTTGTATTTCTCATTTGTGCCATTGAATACGTTTTATTTATTAAATTTAAAATTTTTGAAAGCTTAAAATACATATATTGGCAAAGTATTATAACAAAAACATGATTTTCATAAAATCTACCTCATATGAATTTTTGGATATTTTTATTTATGAAACTTAAAACTTTTTAAAATTGATCTACAAATTTTGGAAAATAATTATAACAAAAACATTATTTTCATATAACCTACCTATTTGGAATGTTTGGAATTTTACAAGGCTTTTTACTAGTTTAACTTCACATTTGTGCTTCCGATGAATGTTCTAATTTATCAAACTTAAAACTTAAAAAAATTGATTTACAAATCTTGGAAAATAATTATAACAAAACCAAAATTTTGATAAACGCTACCTAAATCAATTTTTTGGAAAAATTATAATGTTTATTCTAGTTTAACTTGAATTTGTGCTCTTAGATGAATTTGTTTATCAAATTCAAAACATTTAAAACCTGAGTTAGATAGAAACCTTGGTAGTTAATTATAACAAAGCCATAAATTTGACAAAAGCGACCAAATTTGTGAGATTATTATAGCAGCACGTGCTTTTTTTTCAGTGCCGATGCCAATTTTTTGATAAACAACAGAAAGCAAAACGCAGCTCGGTGCAAAAAGAAACCGAGTTCATAAAAAAGTAAGTAAATTTAACAAACACACATACAGCAAAATGAACGTGCTTTTCAGTCTTGTTTACTTTGTAGGATTCGGTATGTCCGTTAACAAACATTCTCTCACTAGATTCTTGATTGTTCTCACTGACTGAATAAATTCCACCACCAAGGAACATTGTTTCTGGAGTTTTAACAGTTTATGAACAAACCATCACTTAACATACTAGGCAATTAACGTATAGATGCTTGTTATGATCGTGTAAATACAAACTTTGGCAAAAGTTCAAACAGAACAAGTGTTTATAATTTGCGATTTCGAAATTTATAATGCAAACCACACCGTGCTCGGAACAGAACCACACTAAGTCTATATTTTTTTTATGGAAGCGTTAAATTCGCGTGGCCATCGACGCAACTAACAATACTGGAATGTGTTTAGGAACTGACTGAGGAAATTTCAAAAGGATACTGAAAATATATTTTATATCCACACGGGCGGTTTTAGAATTCAAACAGTGGTATTAAAACGCAGGCTCCTGAGTTGGCCAAAACATGTAACCAGCGGTAACTAAAGAAATATATTTAGAAAACAGGCATCGAGTAATGAGGTAATGGTTTATACTTAAGAAGTAACTGATTCAACACTTAAAAGAATTATTGAATGAATGTACGATTTACAACACCTGTAAGATAGTACGTTCAAACGTTCTAGAATGTGTAGAAAACCAGATAAGAGAAAATTGATTATTTTACGTATATAAAATATACCTTCTTTTCCATGTGTACTAAAAATTTGACGAAGATATTTTTTAGAGTTATTAAAATGCGATGGATTTTATTTAATTTTGACTTTGTAATTGTATAAAAAAATTCCGGTGCCGTCCTGGCGAAAATTTTCTGCTGTAGGTTGTATACACGTGCTTCCTGAATGTCCTATTAAAGTTTGGTTAAGATCGGAACGCTTTCTGATTTTTTAGAGACGGAACTAACGAAAACATTCAAAAACATGGAATTTTAGAGAAAATTTAGACGACCCCGGTTTATTGCCAAAAATGTTGTTTGAACAAGATCTCTAGATCAAAACATAGAAAGAGGTTGAATTTGATTTGTGTAAAATCAAATGTAAATTGTGAAATTGCAATGGATTTTATTAAGTTTCAACTTTACAATTCTATAAAAAATTCCCGGCACGGCGTTTCTAGATATTCCTGCTTCAGACTGGTAAAACGTACTTTATGAGCGTCCGCTTAAATTTTGATCACCAGTGGCGTTCGTTCTCTGGCGTCAGAATCGAAGGGGACAACTAATATATTACGCACAGATGTGTACCAAAGCCTTGTGCTAAAACGAGACGACATCGTATCTATAGAGTCGAAACGTACGATTTCTAAGTCCGACCCTGCAAAACATCGGTGTTTTTGTATACAGGGCGTTTCAAAAGGATATCGACGATTTCTCCAGTGCAAGCTTGTAGACTTTTGGCAAACTCTATCCGTTTGTGCCATTCCCATCTCGCCAACCAACCTGGTTTCGGACTTGAAGTGTATCAAAGAAAAAGTTTGGCGCCACCTAGCAATGACATTCGCAATTTTTCCAAACCTGTTCGCTACATCCGGCTAGACTTCAATAAACTCCTTAGATTGGTGAAAATCGCATTCCACTAGCGCGTTTCCTTCTCGAAATATAATATAACCTCTCGAAAACTGTAATGTTTTAAAAAAAATAGCTAAAAATTCGAGTGCACTCTCAAATTTGGCAGTTAATAGCGGAAAAACTAAGCAAGATATTTAGATAGGGATATGGTCAAGAATCGATCTGTTTATTGTTTATGTTGATATCGATTCTTAGTGCTGCCTTTTATAGACCGAAGCTTTTCGAAGATTTGAACTTCATTTTTATTACCAAAATTATTAAGCATCAAAAGTTCTATTTATAGTTACCATCCCCGGCGCAATCAGTAACAGCAAAACGTCCGTAACTGTGCGCTAAACATGGTGAATTGAAGCACCTTAAGAGATCGTTAGAGCAATCAATCAACTTCCTTATAAGAAAAGGTTTACTCAGGTTGCTCAATTAAAATCTGAGATATGTTAGACCAAATTCCGATTGTACGTGCTTTATTCAAAAACCAGTGCCGTTCGTGAATGGGTCTACCAATCAAGTTTCGTCTTCGATATGTTATCGTCTTGCGCACTAATGCAACTGCATTGCAAATAAATATTGACTTGTATTAATTTAGGCTGTGTAAAACGATAATATTTAATAATAGAATATTTACAAGTTCATAAATCGAAAGGATGTGTCTAAGAGCGTGGAAACGGCGGTGTTTACCACTGCGCCAGTCTACCGGCCGAGTATTAATTCTTACAAACCAAGAAATTTTGAAAGAAAAAAGGTGCGGTGTTTGTTATCTCCTCAATTGCTTATAATGTAATTTAAAACATTTAGAATGTTTAAATTAAAGCATATTGTTCTTTATTATAGGTAAGAAATAGTATCTCGCGCTCTAATGCAACTGCATTACAAATTTGTGTCGACTTGTATTAATTTAGACTGTGTAAAACGCTATTATTTAATAATAGAATATTTACGATTTTATAAATTGAAAAGATGTGTCCAAAAGCGTGGAAACAGCGGTGTTAACCACTGAACTAGTTTCCTGGCCGAATATCAATTTTTACAAGATAAACAATTTTGGAAGAAAAAAATGCGGTGTTTGTTATCTCCTCAATTGCTTATAATGTAATTTAAGACATTTGGAATGTTTAAAATAAAGCATTATTTTTGTTTATTATAGGTAAGAAATAGTATCTCGCGCCCTAATGCAACTAACTGCATTACAAATTTATGTTGACTTGTATTAACTTAGACTGTGTAGACCACTACCATTTAATAAAAAATTATTTTCGAGTATATAAATCAAAAGGGTGTCTTCGTTTATTTCTACTTTGCGGGTTAGGTCCATGATAAATGAGTTATAGCTGAAAACAAAAAATTCAAAACTTTAGTTTTTTCCAGTTCTTTCAGAAACTAAGCAAGATAGGGCTAGTATCTCTTTAGATTATTAATGGGCATAAAATTCCACAACTTTTCTCTAATTTAACCATCGTCGTATCTCTTCAAATAAACGAGATCCCCATAGTTAACACGCAATTTGATACATCCTGTATATGCGCGCTTATTATTTTGAGAAACAAATGAAGTTACGGAAAGCATGTTCATAATCGCAACGCATTGTATATTTGAGAATATAAAATATTGCTGCTGCAGTAAATGTCTAGCATCGCGACACAGCGTATTTCTTATTTAAGAAATAAACAAAGAAAATGTGGGGCGTAGTCCAGAGGTTTCACTAGTTAACATTAATTTCTTGAAAATTACATTACTAAACAAACAGATTGCGAAATATAACGTACGAATTTTAATGAAGTTTATTAGCTACAGTCAAGTTTGTTTGCGTGTTTTAGGAAAATTCGGGATATAACGGATATTTTATTATCTTGGAAGCAAAAACCAATAAAACTGTAAATAATTCAGAAATTACCAACATCTGCAAAATATTTTGCAAGAATGTTTCCTTTTCCCTGTTTTTAAATTGCAGAAGATTTTTAGTAGCACGCTAGAAATTCGCTGTATTTTGAAGACATTCTTTAATAGTACTATTAAAAGTTGATGCTGTCAAATAAATTTTTATATCCATTCCTAACCTTTAATATCCCTTTAGTAAAGTGTTTGTTATTTTTATTATAATCTATAAATAGGAGTTTATAGTGCAGCAATAAACATGAGTCCATAGACTGTATCATACACATTCTATTTAGGTAATCAGAGTGATCGATTTCCCTCTCAACAACCAATCGAATCAAGATATTGGTAAAAAATCAGGAAAGCATTTTGCCTGGACTTTTTTATACTTGAGAATTGTTTTTATATTTCTAAGAGTATTTATGCGCAACGGTGTAGCCCCAACTTGAGTTAAATTTTTTGATTTTCCCCCAAAAGATTTTTTGTCATATTAAAAAAAAAACGGAAAACGGTGCGAAATTTTAAAGCGAAAGAGTTCGAAAAATGTTTCCGGTTTGCCTTAAGGTGTTTTACAAAATTTAATATTTCTTAAACTCGGCTTATAAAAAAACGATAATAATAAAAAACATGTCCAGCTTCCGCTTCCGGTTTCAGATTTCTTTCAAAAACTCAACATCAAAATTCAACCATCCATGCATTTTGAGGAGGAAAAATCGATTGTTTTAAAATTTTTTGGGAAAATATTTTTGGGGATCGAAAAAACGAAAAACAATTAACTCTCCCGAAAATGCCCGCACCTAAAAAGCATGCAGTAAATCTTATTCTGCTACCACTCATGAGCAAGTTAGCGGAAAAAGAACGTCCCCCATTCATTAAATAAAACGCACGCTTCATATATTTTTAAAATTTTATACAAAACGTCACAGAGAAATAAGCAAACTGAAACATAAACTAAATTGTAGTTCATACCCAACTTTCGAACCTTCAAAATTAAAAAAAAATTTTTTTTGTAACTCTAAATTTTGATTTGGTTTCATTTTACAGTTTTAGTAGTTTCAAAAAATCTCGTAGCTTGTAACATTGTATACCCCAAGAGAATTTACAAATATCAAATTTCATCCTGCGCTAACAACTTTGTTTATGAGTAAATAAGCGTTAAAACCAAAATTTTCGAAAATTCGTAGAAGGCGTCACGGAGAAATTATCTGGTTGGAACTCAAACTAAATTATAGCCCATCTTTAGCTCTATTGACCTACAAAGTTAAAAAATAGCGTAGTCAGTTTCTGAGCAATAATTTCTTGAAAATTTCCAAAATTTTGAAAATATTTTAAACATCATAGTTGTTACTGTTTTGAAAATTTTTGTGCGCTGTAACATTGTGTCTTTATAGGGCTATTACTATAAAAAAATTGGCCCGATCTGTTAATGCGCGAATGTTAAAATTTTCAAAAAATGTAGGTTAAAAAAGCATTCGCTTTGCCCTAAGGTCTTCTATCTGATTCCGTTTTCAAATTTAAAAATTGGTTTTCCGGGTAAAATGTCACTAAAAAACATGTCCAACTTCCGCTTCCGGTTTTGAATTTTTTTCAAAAGCTTATTTTTTAAATGAATTTTTGGTGCAACTCCATATTCCAAAGGTCATCGAAATTGGATCACCCGTTCGGGAATTATGGAACGCACACAAGAGTCCATCTTATCAACTTATCATCTTAATTAATACTCATTAACAAGCAACCTAAGTTTATCGGAAAATAGGCATCACTAGTTATATTACTTGGGAATAAATTAGAAATTTTTTTATTATAAAACTATATCTCAAGACGTCTGTTTCAACAAAGTCTCCACTGACGCATATAGTGTCCTGTCATTCAACACTTACCAGTGGGTTGCTTAATAAAACAAAAAGTATAAGACATTTTCAGATGTGCGGAACCTAGGAGAGTCAGCAATATTGTAACAATTATAATTCCCGAATTCCTCACTTAAATTTCAAAATTCCGACCTTAAACTCTGAATTGCGGCTTTGGCCTTACAATTATTTACAAATATTTTCAAAATTCCTAGTATATTAAATATTTAAATATGCTTAGAACGTATTATGAAGTTACTTATGTTTTTGAATAATTTATAAAAAAATGTGAACAAAGCATTTTCCCATCTTTATTTTTTTTACTTTCCTATACTTTCAGTATAGCGAAGTATTGATTTCATGCAAAATTCTAAGTTGAGATTTTATCGGAAAAGTCGGAAGGGGGGGGGGGGGGGGGGGGTCCATGGACCCCAAAAAAGTAATTTAAAAAAAATGTCTGTCTGTGGGTGAGTGGGGGGGGGGTCTGTTGGTGGGTGGGTCCGTTACGCTCCATATCTCCGGAACGGCTGGACCGATTTTGATGTGCTTTGGAATGAGGGGGTATATCAAAAATTCACCGACAAAATAAGCTTAAAAAAATACGAAACCGGAAGTGGAAGTTAGATATGTTTTTTTAGTAGCATTTCTCTCAGAAATTTTTTTGGAAATTTTAATAGTAGAGATTAAAGAAGGCCTTAGGACAAATCAAACGATTTTTTACCGAACTTTCTAGCTTTACAATGGCGGCCGCTACGAATTTTTGAACATTTAGACTTTAACGCCCATTTACTCAAAAACCAGTTATCTGATTGGAATCAACTACATCTTGTTTGGTAGCCCTTCAAGGGTACTATACCATGAAATATAATTAATTTTAAAAATATGAAAACGATCGCAATGACATCACTCCAAAATTTTGGAATTTTTCAAAAAAATATTTCTCAAAAACTGCCCACACGTTTTTGTTTAAACTTTTTAAGCTGATAGAACTGGGAATCTTCTACAATTTGTTTTTTTTTGCGCATTGCTATACTTTCACTGTGACGCCCTCTATGAATTTTTGAAAATTGAAAATTGGTACCCTTTTATTTATTTAACGGGGGTCAATAAAATATTTCTGTTAATGAGAAATAGCTCACCATTGATAGCAAAATCCGAATATAATAATATTTTTTCGATAATTTCATATTTAGGGGGGCTACTGTTCCCCCTCACCCCAAATTTTTTCGATAAAAAATTAAAAAATTGATTTCTTCTTTTGTTTGTTCTAGGAGAATCTTTTTACAAAAAATCAAAAAATCGAATTGTTTGCCCCTTAATAATCTTTTTGTCCTTAGAAGAATTTCAAATACTTTCTACAGCAGTTGTATTCTTGTACTAGTCGTTTAATGTTCGGTGTAGACTAACTTTTTTTATTTTAATAGATAGACTCGCAAACCCAAGAGCAAAGTTGTAGGGCAAATTCTTCTCGATTGTATTTAAGAAAAAAACTTGAGTTTCCAATTTTAATATGGCGGCCACGGTAAAAAATAACTTTTTAATTAAATGAAAACGTGGCATTTTGGCTTTAAAATCAGAAAGGTTTTGAAATTAAAAATACAAATTAATAAGAGTAATTTCTTGCTAAAAAAAATACTTCTCGAGTTATTAATATATTTTCAAATATCAATTTCCGCGCTGCCGTTGATTCAGTCCGAATATTTTACCCAACCTTATGCTTGCAGCGCAGCGGTCGGTCTTTCTTCAACCGCTTCAAGATGTTACAACTTATAAGAACTATTTACTTTAACTAGTCGTGTCTAGACAGGTGTATATCGAAAGTGTTGGAAAATATAAAACAATGTATTTAAATGTATAGGAAAGTCCAGGCGAAGTGTTTCGCTCATTTTTATATTTCCAAAAGCATTTTTGTACAACGTTCTAGGCGTAGTAGCACTAGGCGCGCGACTAGTTAACCCGAATAAGTTACAAAATTCAACTTTTTTACACTTTCTTACATTTTTTTATGAATTCATCTTTATGATCAGCTAAAAATTAAAACGAAGACAAGAGTTCTAGGTTTTAGAGAGGAGGAAGGTTAACAGTTACCATGCAGTTACAATATACAACACTCCAGCGTATGAATCAGACAGTGTTTTAAATTAAAATAATTGAATTTATTTTGTATTTTTTGGGAGAAACATTTGCTTGTAGTTAAAATGCACAAAAATAGAAAATCCTTTTTAACTAAATTTTAGGGTGGAGAGAAAAGATTAATTTCCGAAATATTGTTGCATTTAAAAATTAAGTTTAGAATTTTCATGTATTACTAGCTGAACCCTATGGCTTTCGTTCCATTATTTTTTTTCTTGTACCTGCCTTACGTGACAGTTACATAAACATTCGCTTAAAATAATAATAAACTGTGAGATGTAATTGCCAGTAGTCGCGTAAAGTTGAGGCAGTTCCGGATTTAATATAAAAATTTCGATGTTTATTATACACACATGTAAATTATGCTTCATATTTTAGTAAATTATTAGAAATAAAAGTAAGTCTTTAAATAATTATTCTCAACCTTTCAATACTTAATAAATATTTATTGATTGAAATAAATCCTTAAAACATATTATTGAAATACTTCAATATTGAATAAATCTTTATACATGTTAATAAGTGCAGAAACATTTCAATTTTAATAAATATTTAATAAATCTGAATGTATTTACATAAATAAAAATCCGGCTCTCGCATCAGCTGGATCAGCAAGGTTACATAAATATAACAGCTATTATCAAAAAAAATCATTTTGGGCCGCCATTTTTAAGCTAGAGAGCTTAAGAAAGACAGTTGGACTTGCCCCACGGTTTTCTATTTGATTACGTATTGATTTCTAAAATTTGGGTTAAAAAATAATGCTACCAAAAATTATGTCTACCTCCCGCTTTCGGTTCTAGTTTGTTTTTGAAAGCTTATTTTGTCGAAGATTTTATGATATATCTTTGCATCCGTTCGGACGATAAGAGCCAAAAAACATACAGTGTCTTCAATGAAAGAGCGAACACTCAGTCAAGTAATTTTTGTTCAGGATCATATTCTGTATTCTGCTGCACTTACAGAAAAAATTTTCTACTTCCGGTTTAACCGGAAGTGCATATAACTCACCCAAAATTAACAACATATCCACTTATTCGCTATTATTTAATTACAATAAATTGTTATAGTTTAAAAACTTTATCAAATCTGTAGTAATTAACTGCAAAACAACAATTCTGACAGATGTGAAACAAATTCATAAAACAGCTTTTTTTTGGATTTCCATCGCTACATTGTTTTTTTTAACGGCTGCCTTGAGCATTTACCAATATTCAGACGCGATTTTCGGCTAAACTTTTCATACAACCCTATAAAAATTTTATACGTTCGTAAAGAGAAACAAATGGAGGAACTAGAAAATGTCACAAAAAATTCCATAGTGCCATTTAAAAAACAAAAGTTATATGCACTTCCGGTTAAACCGAAAATAGAAATTTTTTCTAAAAGTGCAGCAGAATAGAGAATATGATCGTGAACAAAAAATTAATTAACTTTTTTTTTTCTAAGAAAGTTATCGAGTGTTCCCTCTTTCGTTGAAGACACTGTACGGAGGGCTATGAAAACCCCGGCCATATTTTTTGCGACGGTCAAGAGATGGCGGTTTAGTAAAGAAAAATTGAATTAAAATACTGGAAACAACGCAGAATCCAAGACGTTTTAGTTGTTTTGATTTAATATGGGGCGTATTTAATAACTAAAACGTCTTGGATTCTGCGCTGTTGCCAGTATTTTAATTTAATTTTTCTTTACTAAAGCGCCATCTCTTGACCGCCCCAAGAAAAGTGGCCGGGGTTTTCATGCCACTCTGTATATGAATACATTAAAAATGGCAAAATGGGTAAGGGAGGGTCGTTCAATTGGTGTCTATTTCTTGAAGTTACGTCACTGTTCGTACAGCAATTAAAATTGTAATAATTTTCTCGTTGCAATTTGTTTAGCATTTAGAAAATAAGATGTTTGTTATTAAAAAAATTACATTTTATACTAGCCTCATGTATAGTACAAAAAATCAAGATAAATAAAGAGAATAAAATGGGACAGGGGTCCTCAATTCGTGCTTCTTTTGATTTTCTGAATGGTGTACAGTATTGTTTTAAATTTGTATAATTTAAAAATTAATTTTCTTCGCCCTAGACGTATTACGATACCAAATTTCATCGGGATCTTGAGTAAAGAGGCTTAAAATTAAAATTATTTTGGGAATCGGGTCGGCTACTATTTAAAATCTAAAGATTTTCTTATGTAAAAGTTAAAACAATTCTAAGTTTGAAAAAATGATACCTAAAAAACAGGTTTTCAGTTCGGGATTTAAAAAAAAGTTCTTTTCCACATGAATTCTTCCCTACCCCTTATCTCATTACATGGCTGATCGTGATTACGGATTCGTTGAAAAGATATGAGATTTTTACAAAAATTTACTTGGAAAATTTATAATTTTAAATTTTTCTAGTTTTAAGTTTTTAAGGTGTCGAAAATATTTTTAAAGAATAACATTGGGTGCTCCAGATCTCCATTATAATAAATTTTAAAGTTTTGAGTAAACAAACATTTAATATGACATATGACGACGCTTACCATTTTGAAGTTAAAGAGTTTAGAAAAAAATATCAGTCTGTGTTGGCATTGTTTTCATTCAAAATCGGCTCTCAATTATGTTTTCAAGAAACAAGTTAGGGCCAGCGGGTGGTCCAGTGGTTAGAGTCCCAACCTCTAGAACTGGACTTCCAACGGCAGTAGGTTCGAATCCTCCGCCCGTCGGAAATTTTTCTGAATAAGTTAAATTCGGCGTGTCCATGGACGATGTGTGTGTGGTGTGTATGCTGGGTTGCATGTCTTTTCGGGGTGGGGCATGCTAGACCGGTGTATAGCGCAAGTCCGCTGAGCCCGGGTAAGGGGGTGGGATGGGAATCATGGAGTCGTGCTCACGCACGGCCTCATGATTCGTTAAAAAAAAGAAACAAGTTATCAAGTACTTATGCGTGGTTTAAATGTTTTTATACTGGAAGTGTCGAGAAGCAATAAAATGTTAGATTTGCTTAAAAATTACACAAACTTAGTCTAAGTTCAGGGATAATGCCGGAAAGGCTAGATTATGTTTTTGTTTTGTTTCTTGAAAATATATGCATATTTTTAGATAACGCGAGTACATGGTATTCAAATAACAAAATCGGATGCGCAATTTAAATTTTAATTACGCCACTGTTTACCAGTAATTTCTCAAAATAGCTTCCAGATGTTGGACGGAAAAAATGTACTTTCTGATTTGTTTCTTTCTAAATTTCTATTCGTGAACGTTTTGTAAAAGAGTGCTAGCATACACATTGAAAACAAGTTTTTTTTTTCACAAAGATATCAAAAACTATTTAGACATAAGAAAAAATATAAAAGTTTTACAATTCTAACAAAAAAAGCATTCCAGATTAAATTTACTTCAATCAAACACGAATTTTAATTAAAATTGTATTGCGTCGAGGCAAGAAATAAAGATGTACGCCTAACCTTCACGCCACTTTTATATTTAGCGAGTAAGAGTTATTACTGAAATAATTCAGCCATCCAGTATTTCTGGCGAGACGCCAAGATAACATCTGTAGATATTAAACATTTCTCGCGCAGCCTCACCCACACAACATTAAACTACATTTTGTTATTACACACACTGCAGCTACCATTTCGAGAAAACAAAAAACAGGCTCGTTCGGAAACACACTTCTCAACACTACTCCCTTATTTTCATACGAATCGAAAATATAACAAAATTTTGGCAATAAAATAATCTACGCAACTATGTGGGTCTGAAGGATAAATCATCACATTGACTAATTTTCCCTTTTTTACCTAGACGCGTCATTGTTTTGCAAGTGGGTGCATGACGGTTATTTTGTTATCACTCACCACGCCAACTTTGAAAACCCTTTTGGTCAAGTTGGTAAGGAATTCTCTCTTCTGAGGGTCTTTCCTGTCAGAGGGCTTGAAGCATCTCTCAGATTCTATTACAGTAGTGGTGCTTTTGCTTTTTTGCAAACCATAACCCACTGGTGCTGGTGATGGCCAAAAACTTTGAGTTTTTGGGGTTGAAGGGATGTGAAGGCTGCTGACGCTTCGGTTTAATGCGAAGGAATTGTTCGCTGTTTTGCTGGTTGTTGTCGTTGCACTTAGTTTGTATATTTGTCGCATTTTTATAGGTTGTGTTGTTGAATGTTATTTTTAAGTTTGGGAAGTTGCTGTTTATTTTTCAGTTGCAAAACCCCTTGAAATGTTACTGTTGGGATTTTAAAATAAATAAATTGATAGCAATTTTTCTATCAGACAAATTGAACATAATATAAAATTAACAACAATAAGCGAGGTGTTGGGCGGTAGAGTAGTAGCCAGAGCATTCTGCTACTTTGCCTCAGGTCTCCTTCAATTTGATATAGAGTGTTGTACAGTAAAAATTAAACTTTCTATGGTTTTTCGTGTTTTTTGATTTTGTCCAAATTGTTATTGTTGTGCTATTAAAACAAAACGATAAGTCTATTTTAATACGTTATTAAAAGCACGTTAAAAGTGACAACCTTTAAATAATGTCATTCCATACTGGGGCGTGTGTTGAAAATTTGTAGAAAAATGTTGCTAAAATGGAAATGGCTTTATAAATATTAATTTTTGTACAGGAATAAAACGAAGTTTTTAAATTTAAAAAATATATATTATCTAAGAGCAACCCACCAACAACAAAGATAATAAATACACAGTTACTAATTTAGTTACTATTAATGCAGAAAATGTTTCAAGCTACGCTCATTTTCTTATAAACACAAAGAAATACGTTTTGTGAAATGCTCGTGCTCAAGTGTGGATGCAGCATGACGGTGCACCTACCCACTAAGCACCAAACGTGCGGGGGTTTTTGAACCTACACTTTTTAGGCAAGTAGATTGGGCAAGTGGACTTAAGCGCCTAGGTTCCCCGACCTTACACCGAATTGTTTATTAATTGATAACTAAATAACTTTATTCATTGTTGTCGTTATTGTTGTTGTTTCTAACGTTTTCTTTGTTGTTGTGTTCGTCTTAGACAATTTTTTTAATTTAAATATAAATAAATCATATTTATACCACACTTTCCATTTTCATCGTAACACAGTACTTGAATAAATACAACACAATATGGAATAAACTAATTATAAAGGTTGCCGTTTTAAAAATAATAAAATGGATTTTTTGTTTTGTATTTCTGACACACCAATTTCAATTCGCGATTTAAAAATCTTGAACGAAGCACTTTGTCTAGACTTTCCTTTACTTTAGAAATAGTCACTTACCGTACATTCAAGAGTATTTCAAAATTAGCGTTTTACGTGCCAAAAATAACAAAATAAAATCTCTTTGTAAGATTTTGAATAATATATACGGTCTACTACAAGCGAACGGAACTCGCCATGTGTTCTTCCAGCACACCTGAGAGAAACACGACCCCGCACCGATCGCAAGCGGACCAAAATGCTAACACGTGAAGCATACAGCGTCAACTCACTGAAAGTTATGCTTTACCTGGTAGTACAGTCTTATTGTATTTAGAAACCGAATTTTTTTAAGTTTTTATGTGAGAAAAGACAATTTGTTGGGCAAAGATTCCTTGAGAATGATGAAAACCAAAAACAGAACGACCAATTTGTACCCGAAAAAATTGATGTTCGGGAACAATAAACTCCCCTACATATTGCTGCACCCAAAAAATTACGATGTGACTCTTATTCTACTATCACTCATGAGCAATTTATCTTTAAGAGAAATTCTTTGTCATCTCTCTTTTATTAAACAAAGATGCAAAAACAATGGATTTTTTAAAATTCATAGAAGTCGTCACAGAGAAATTAGCAAACTGGAACACGATTTAAGCTATAGTTTATTTTTAGCTTTATTAGCGTTAAGAATTTAAAAATAAATAGGTGGCCAGTTTTTGAGCAAATGTTTTTGAAAAAGTTGAAAACATTTTATATTTTTTTCACTAAGTTCTTGTAACATTGTGAACCTTAAGAGCTTTTCCAATATCAAATTTCATCCCGATCTGATAACTCGTTTTTGAGTAAATAAGCGTTAAAAACCAAATTTTCAAAAATTTATAGAAAGCGTCACAGATAAACTAGCGGAGTGGGACACAAACCAAATAGTAGCTTATCTCCAGCTGTATAAGCTTAAATAATTTAAAAAAAAAATCGTGTGGCCAGTTTATGAGCAATCGTTTTTTGAGAATTTTCCGAAATACTGAAAATATTTTTCACTTCATAGCTTTCAATTTGTAGAAACTTTTTGTGCCCAGCAGTTACTATATGGGTTTTACTGAAACATGGCGCACCTTTTTTTTTTCTTTCTGCTTATTAAGTGAAAACAAATATAATTTAGTGTGTTTTATAGACCATAAAAACGCATGATATCATCTAAAAATTTAACAATTTTTTTTGGCAATTAAGTAAAGTTTTGACATCTTAAAAATATGTTTTTGTTTACTAATAAGAGTGCCCCTACCACCCAAATCGATTCTAATGAATTTACATTGATTGTAAATTTTTGTTTCTTATTATTAAACTTACTAGCAATGCTATTTGTAAGTTTTTTTCATTTGTTTTAAAAGAAGTACAAGATTTAAGATGGTTTGAAATAAATTTTTGGTAGAAAATATTAAAACGTTAACTAAAAGTTGGCATTCGCATCCGATATTAGATTTGATGCGATGTCCGATTATTTATTAGAGAAAATTTGATCCGAAGCGGTGCTATTTCCGCTCCAATACTAGATCCGATCCGATTCAATAGTGAATACGACCCAATCCTTTATAGAATCCGAATTGAAGCTGTATCCGATTCAATCCGTAGCCGTATTTAGTGGGTACGCATATGACAGACCTGGCATTTAAAAACGGTATTTAAACAGAATCCGAAGTCACCCGAAGCGAGTTCGTATTCGGAAAGCGATTGCGCGATCAACCAACAGAATATGCGAGGAAAAGAATTGCAATGAACAGAACTAATTTATTTTCGGAGAACTTCGATTTTTATCAGTACAACCAACAACGAGAAAAATAGTTTAATTGTTTAAATCATAGAAGTAGCATTGAAATATTACAAATAGGTTAATAATTACGCAAATAAAATTCTGTAACTCATATTTGTGTGATTAAGAGCACATATAGTGAATTAACAAAAATAAAACAGAATCAATAAAGTGAAAGAAATTGAACGTAGTTTGGTGTTGCATTGTTGCTATTTTTTTAGGCAACACACTTTACAGTAACTCCCTGTTTTTTGTAACTGTAATTTTCTGTACCACTTTATCGCAGTACAACAGAATAATTACAGCACTGGTCTTCTTTTTTTTTAACATGCATTATTTCGTTTGGTATACCGCTACTATTGTATCTTCATGCTGAAACAATAGATTTTGAGTACTGAACCTTCAAATTCGTAATCTTTTTGTAATCTTTTATTGACGCCAAGAAAATTAAAGTCTTATATGGGTGTCACCACACCAAGTCATTCCTCGACTAAAAAGTACTAAAACCGATAAAACACAAATAAAAATCCTTCTTCTAACATTCTGTTTAGTAACATTCTGTTAAATACAATTTCAGTTAAATGCAACTTTGGCACGTGCGTCGTCAGCTTCGGCTTCGGATATTGTGTTCGTTAGTAGTTCTGTTCTTTGCAAATTCTGTTCTTTGCATAGCCGTTCTAGTTTTGTTTTCGGATCGAATTCGTATTGAGTCGGATTCCGATTTTGACACATAAAGTCGCACCTACACCGGGTGGGTGTCGGCTGGGTGGTCAACTGGTCAGCATTGAAATTTTTTCACCAAAATCGAATCAGATCTAATTTATTGAATTGTATTTCTTTCGGATCTATGCAGATCATTCTCCAAAATTAACTTAGACAGGGGACTCCAAATTATCCAAAATCCAAAATAATCTGAAATTTAAATGTTGTGTACACCTATCAGTACATCGAACTCAATCCGAACAGCAGTGTTTCCCTAATATTTGCAAAATCCGAAACAATTGCAAATCAGAAGTTATTCTGACAGATATTTTATCTAATTTATATATTAAAAACGACGCCCTTCCACTTTGCTCAACTTTCTCGCCACGTCACGCACCACCGACCTTCCAGTCGGTGTTGGCTGCACGGTCTCGCCCACCCCTCAGTCACGAAACCCCTTGTGCGGGAAAATGTAGGTCAGACCAAGCTGCGCGGAACGCGCCGACGCGTCTTACATATATTATTAAAACAAAAAAAAAACGGGGGACATAGCCCACAGGTTACACTAGTATTTATTAAATATGTGTAATAATATCAAACAAACAAATCAAAATGCAATTTTGAACTAAATAGTTGTCATACTAAAAGAAAGCTAAACTGACAATATTATTTAATATCGTATCGAATTAAATATGATATAATATATCACCTTAAACGTTTTGCTGGATGTTATTTGAAATTAAAGCCGTGTATAAATCCCATTGATGGATATTAGAAGTGGGAACATACAAAATTATATCTGAATCCGATCCAATGTATTTTATTTTGAATCCGATAACCGATTGCCGATTACATGCCCTACCTGGGAAGATCCAAACAATCAATTAAAAAAACCTCAATAAATCCGATATCTGATCCGATCCTATATCAAACACGATCCGACAGTGAATCCGATTTGATACTTACTGGATCTGATTTGATACTAGATCGGATCCTGTACTGAATATGATCCGCTTCGATACGATTTTCTATCAAATCTGTGCCGATATTCAATCCAAGCCGAAGATGTATGCGATCCGATCTGATCCTACTTTATAACTCGACCTGAAATTCCAAATTTTCAATAATACACAGGTGCGCAGACTCCACCACACAGCGGTAGCTTAATTTATATTTGCATTAAATAAATATCAATGTTGCTTAATAAGCTTCGCTGATCGCACCAGGAAAAATTTTCAAACAAAGAATGCAAACGTTGCTATGCAAAACGTTTTCGTAATTTATAACCCGATTAGTTTACGATTTACTCGCACAAATTTCGGATTCAATTAACTCCGATTTTGGATAAGTTACGGATGGCCAGTTAATTTCTGATTAAGGATAATTTTGGATCTAGGATGACTTTCGGATTTCGGATCATCTTCGCATATTTGGTAAAATTAATATTGTGGATCGGCATCCGAAGCTAATTTAATGTAACATCCAATCCGACTTTGGATTGAATTTGAATTCGTACCGAATAGACCAATATAGATCGAATGCATATGCATCGGATCGTATAGAATGAAGTCGGATATTTTGATTATATTAGATCGGAAGTACAATTTTCGAATCGGATTCAGATATAAATTCTTCAGAAAGTTCCACTTCTAGCTTCCACATGTATTTGGTATTTAAATAAAAATTTCAAAATTTTGTACAATAAAACAGCAGAATTTTAGCAGAATATTGAAAGTTTACCAACATTTTGAAAACTTGTCGTAATTTTTTAATTTGCAACTCAAAGAGTTACACAATTAAGTAAATTTTCTTACATTGCAATAAATTCCGTGTTTATGTTCGTTTATTTCAAATTTGTGCCAAAATCGACATCTGCTAATAAACCGAACATATAAATAAAATTATTTTTGACACACTGAAGTTCAGTAATGACTTCAGCTGTGTTATCTCGTTAATGAGACTGTTTTAATTTTTTGTATGATTTAACGTTTTAAAAAATACAAAAAAACACCCCATATAGGTGTACATAGTACAACAATTAATCAACAGATGGAGTCTCATAACAATAGTTTCTGTATTTTGTTTATGTTTTCTCTTCGTACAATTTCACAAGATATTTCATTGTCCAGAAATTTGTAACATTTCAGAATTAATATTTAGTATTTGTTTAATTTGTAAGTGATAGTTCTAATGACGTTCGTGCGACTTTTATTTAAAATATGTTGGTGTTTCGTATTCCTAATCCAAAAACGTCAAAAACAATTTTATTGGGACAACATAAACTATAAATAACATTTAAAAAATGCTTTTTCTAAAAAACCTTACTATTACACCCAAGACAATTATCTTATATTTAACATATTTATTACTTGCAAAAATATATGGCAATGGAACAAAAATTAAACATTGGCATGTGGTTGTTTGACGTCAAAAATGACGTCAAAACAAGAATTTCCTTGGTTTAGGTTATTTTTGAATTAGAACAAAAACGTAAAATTTTTTCTATCAAAACAACCACTTTCAGGTCAAATTCGGACTGGATTTTTTCCCAGGGCATCAAAAATTAAAACAATAAATCCCAAACGCTTTCAACCCCCCACGCAAATTTTATTCAAGTTAGGTTTTTGTATTATTAGCAAGAGATTCACCTGGTCACAGTTAATTTTGTAATTTGAATAAATTGTTTTAAAAACGTTTGATATAAATTCACCAGCAAATATTTTAATAATTAGAAGCACAAAGCTTTAAATGTTTAAAATCCATTATAAATTATAAAATTTGTCTAGAAAGTAAAATTGTCAACCTATTCAGTAACAAAATACGGTGTTTTGCAAGCTGAAAAAGGTTAGGTTACTTGTTGCACATACGAGAAGAAGTCTTTTTGGGTCAGAAGTTTACATCGTTTCGCACAACCACAACACGCACCAAATTTAGAAAGAGACGTAAAGTGCACTACATTTTAAAAGTCTTGATAAGAGCAACTAAAACATTTTGATAACAGTAATGGTTGGCATGAAACTTCAACAAGGCACAAGCCTAGAAATAATCTGCTAGGAGAGAGAACAGTTTTGGTAAGTGTTTGGAACTTTTCCAAAGTTTTTTTCTCGAGTACTTATCAACGATCAACGTTATTGCACATTTGTTATGGACGCAAATGATGGATATATTGCGAACGCTTGTTTCGATCGAATCAATTTGGAACGTACAGCGGTAAAAACGCATTTTTCTTTTCTATTTTATTGGGTGAGAAAGGTGTGGGCAAAGACAGTGTTGTTCTTTGTTTGTGATGAAATGTATTTTATAAACATAGTTGAATGCTGGAGCAAACTTGATACTTTTTGATGTATTTTATTGAAAATTACCGATTTTTACTTTGGGCAAGGTTTATAAATATGTAAACCCTTCCTTTATGTGATTATTTTAAGCTGGCATTGGGCCTATATAACTAAAACATTAATAGGACAGTTACATTAGGTTATTCCTGAAATTTGCACAGTAGCAACTCACGTCTTTACTCACATGATACGCCCAAAATGATTACGTTCACTTGCTTGTGTTAATGGATTAGGTCTGGAAGTCTCCTTTGTACTGAATTTTAGAATTACATATTATTTTAACTACAGGTGTATATAAAAGCAAACTACTGTAGTAGATCGCGTATACGTACTTTTTTTGCTGAATTGGAAGTTCTGCTCATTAAACTAGACGCATCAATTACGAATTGGTTGTTTCAACAACTTTGTTATTTTAGTGCGAGCTCGTAAATTAGCAGTGTCACGTTAAAGTTTTGAATACTTCTTTTGTATATTAACGGTTTTGTACGATTATTCTTATGACAGTTGGAGTTAGCTTAAGGATATTCTATGTAATAATGCAGGATAATTGAAATCATGCGTGATGAAACGCATCTGTTCCCAAATCAACTAAATTCTAAGGAAACATGTTAGTTTTCTAAATTATATAATTTAGGGCAACCCAATGGCAATGTAGTTGGTTTTCTGTATTGTGTCTAGGCTGATCTTAGAAATTCAATTGCGTCAGTTTTTTTTCAGGTTTCAAAGAGTTTTTTTTTTTTTTAAGAATCATGAAGCCGTGCGTGAGCACGACCCCATGATTCCCATCCCACCCCCTTACCCGGGCTCAGCACACTCAGTGCTATACACCGGTCTAACATGCAGCCCACCCCTGAAGACCCAACATACACACCTACATACACCATCCATGGACCCGTCGGATTTAACTTGTTCAGAAAAATTACCGACGAGCAGTGGACTCGAACCAACTGCCATTGGGAGTCTAGTTTCAAAGCCTGGGACTTTAACCACTAGGCCACCCGCCGGCCCTTAAAGAGTTAAGAGCAGTGTTCTATGTTATGAAACCAATCAAATGCTAAAGTTTTTAGCAGTTTTGGCCTATAACAGCAAAAGCGGTTTTCAGAAAGCCAACATTTTGTCTTTAGTGATCAGTCAGTTAAGACTTCCTTCCCTCTACCTATACTTTACGCTCCGGGACAATCCAGCTGAGGGTATTAACTTGTTCTATGCGCTCGGAACCACCCAGTTAAAGTATAAAGATTTCCTTCTGCTTACCTATACAATGCGCTCTGGGCAACTCAGCTACGCACGCGTATTCTTTTTTATGCGCTTGGGCAACTCAGCTGAATCAGTCAAACTTTCCTCCCCCTTCCTATACTCTGCGCTTAGGGCAACCCAACTGAGTGTATACACTCGGGTCAATCCAGCTGCAGCAGTAAGACTTCCTTTGCCTAATTATACTTTGCGGTAGGGGCAACCCAGCTGTAGAGATTAACTTGTTCTATACGCTCGGGACCACCCAGCTACAGTATAAAGACTTCCTTCTGCTTACCTATACTATGCGCTCTGGGAAACCCAGCTACGCACGCGTATTCTTTTTTATGCGCTTGGGCAACTCAGCTGAAGCAGTCAAATTTTTCTTTCCCTTCCTATACTCTGCGCTTAGGGAAACTCAACTGAGAGTATACACTCGGGGCAACTCAGCTGCAGCAGTAAGACTTCCTTTGACTACTTATACTTTCCGGTAGAGGCAACCCAGCTGTAGAGATTAACTTGTTCTATAGGCTCGGGACCACCCAGCTACAGTATAAAGACTTCCTTCTGCTTACCTATACTCTGCGCTCTGGGCAACCCAGCTACGCACGCGTATTCCTTTTTATGCGCTAGGGCAACTCAGCTGAAGCAGTCAAACTTTTTTCTCCTTCCTATACTCTGCGCTTAGGGAAACCCAACTGGGAATATACACTCGGGTCAATAGAGCTGCAGCAGTAAAACTTCCTTTGCCTAATTATACATTGCGGTAGGGCCAACCCAGCTGTAGAGATTAACTTGTTCTATACGCTCGGGACCACCCAGCTACAGTATAAAGACTTCCTTCTGCTTACCTATACTCTGCGTTCTGGGCAACCCAGCTACGTACGCGTATTCTTTTTTATGCGCTTGGGAAACTCAGCTGAAGCAGTCAAACTTTCCTCCCTCTTCCTATATTCTGCGCTTAGGGAAATCCAACTGAGAGTATACACTCGGAGCAATCCAGCTGCAGCAGTAAGACTTTGTTCGCCTAATTATACTCTGCCCAGCTACGAGTGTTACCTTTTATGCGTAAGAGGAAATCCAGCTGCAGCAGCCAGACTTTCTTTCCCTTACCTATACTCTGCGCTTAGGACAACCCTTTTTGTTATTGTGCCTTTTGTATATACATTAAAGGTTGGCAATTACATTGGCGAATTTTTCTCGATCTTTTGCTATTCTAAAGATGTCTGATACATTAAGTCTCGTCTATTGACGAATATTTCTAAGCCACGACCTTTTCTTACCTTCAATTTTTTCTTTTATTGTATAAGATTAAGTAAATTGTATTTATTGTTTCTTAATAAATATATTAAAAATAAAGCTGCCGGTATTCATTTTTTGTATGCGCTCGGGGCAACCCAGCTGCAGCAGAAAGTTTTCCTTTTGTGAGTTTTGCTAGTTGATAATCATAAAACTTTTCTATTATAATTTAACCGAGAACGCGAGTTCAATGTATTTTACATCTTGAGAAGCTAAGCGTACTTCCCTGGCAATGTCTTCTGCAGTTTCCCTAGTCTTAAAAGGTGAATACCAAGAAAAGCATTCGACACCATAGAGCACTTGTCACTGTTGGAAGCGCTGAAAGACTTGGGGTTACCGCATTAACGCATCAACCTGATGATAACAGCATGTCTAAAAGAAAATACTATGTTGCAGTGGTTTGGGCGAAGAACAAAAGTATATAAGAAAACGAAAGGGATACTATTCACAATAGAATTGCGCAGGGTCTTAGAAGAAGCAGCTGCACAAATAAAGACACCATCACCAATCGAAAAAAACCTTAACCTACCGAAAATTCTTTCTTATGCAAATGCCCTAATAATCATAGCAAAAGAAGAGGAAGGCGCGGGGGAACTTCTAGAACTGCTGATAATAAACTTAACCCAGGTAAGACCTATAAATAAACATAAGCAAATGTGAAGCAAAGGTTAAAGCCCCAGACAATGAAAGAAATAGAGGGGCAGCCGATAAGATACTGAAAATAGGGAGCCGTGAGCTAACACAAACACGCAAACTCAAGTACCTTGGCTATATCTACCAGACTCATTAGCATTATCCAAAAACACAATTTACCAAAAGGAAGTAAAGTAAAGTAAAGTCGGTGGCACTACACTCCAATGAGGAGTTTGGCCTGCAATGCGGTGGGTCAGGGGCACCGGATCATCGCTTCCGATACCCAGCCGTCTCGCACTCTTATATGAAGTACGGGGTGGTGTGGTAAGCACCACGCCTTAGACGGCTGCCTTACTTCCCTCGCCCCTCGAGTGGTTTGGTTGCCAATTTTTAAAAAGCGACTGGGTAGGCCGCCCGCCAGGCATCCAGTCTCAGATTTGAATCCAATACCTTCCGCGTAGCAGCCAGGTGAGTTGCAGCATTAACGAAGGAAAAGAAGATGTTATATATATATCGGTATACCTTCCCGGTGACTCAATCGACCCTCCGCCCAGCGCGGAGTTGATCGAACTGGTGGATTACTGTGAGAGGGAAAATAAACACCTAATTATTGGTTGTGATGCGAACGCTCACCACGTTTCGTGGGGTAGCAGTACCATCAACACCAGAGGTAAATCGTTACTTGAGTACCTAGTAAGTACAAACCTAGAAATACTGAACCGCGGATGTGAACCTACCTTTGTCACAACGCGCAGCCAGACGGTGATTGATGTCACCCTGGCATCGTTAGGTATTTCCAATAATATTGTGGGCTGGCATGTATCACCTATTGTATTCATGTCAGACCACAGATGGCTCTGTTTCAGATTATCTGGAACTACGGCCATACCAAAACAATATCGGAACCCTAGGCAGACCGACAGACTATCATATAAAGTAGATCTGGAAGCCCACCTGGCGGAGTCGATTTTCCCAGACACGATTGCTCGGGTAGAGGACCTGCAGACCAGCGTGGACATTCTGCAAAACTCGCTCTTACAATCCTATGAATCATCATGCCCCCTGAAGACACCCAAGGCGAGTCGCACAACCTCTTGGTGGTGCAAGAAACTCGACAGGATGAGATCAGTGCTGGGTAAACTCTTCAATAAAGCAAAGAGAACTAGAACTACTAGTGACTGGGAGGCCTACAAAGACCAAAAACGAATATATAAAAAAGAAATCCGCCGGAGGCAGAGGAACTCTTGGAAAACTTTCTGTGGTTCTATAGAGACTACTACCTCAGCGGCAAGACTAAAAAGGATCCTTTCCAAAGACCCCAATCAACAACCTGGCTGTCTCAGGCAAGGGGATGGTTTTCTGACAACCAAACCCGAAGAGACAGCACAAGTGCTAATTCAAACACATTTCCCTGGCTGCATTGTTACCCCTGACTGTGTATGGCCAAGGCCCGACACCCCACCTCCCATTGAGGAGGAAGTGGCGTACCGGGTCGTAAGGGGCGACAAAGTAATCTGGGCTATAAACTCCTTTCTCCCCTTCAAGTCGCCAGGGGTGGACGGTATCTTCCCAGCCCTATTACAATGGGGTCTGGACCTGATAATTGCCCACCTGGTGCGCATCTACCGGGCATGTATCGCCTTTCGATATATACCGGAGAGCTGGAGAGAAGTGAAGGTAGTTTTTATACCCAAACCAGGGCGTGTTGACTACACCCTGGCCAAATCTTACCGTCCCATCAGTCTTACATCTTTCTTATTAAAGACTCTTGAGAGACTTTGTGACAGGGAAATAAGGGAGAAGGTGCTTGTTTCACACCCACTGCACCTGAACCAACACGCTTACATCCCAGTGAGATCTACCGAATCGGCGCTACATGCCGTAGCGAATCGGATCGAGAGATCATTAGACAGCAAAATGTCTACCCTGAGAGTTTTCATTGATATTGAAGGAGCCTTTGACAAGGCCACCTTTGAAAGTATTAACTCTGCCTTACGCAGACTTGGTGTTGCACCTACTCTTTGTGAGTGGATAAAACACATGCTTGCAATGAGAGCAGTGCAATTTAACGTAGGAGACAGCTCAATTAGAGGTGTCGTGATGAAAGGCTGCCCACAGGGCGGAGTTCTGTCTCCACTGTTATGGAATACAGTGGTGGACAGCCTTCTAAGCGCACTCAATGATGCTGGATTCTATACCATTGGATATGCGGATGATATCACCATCCTCATCACGGGGAAATTTGAGGGCATGCTCTGCACCTTAATGCAGACGGCTCTTCGAATAACAGAAAAGTGGTGTAATGAACAGTCCCTATCTGTCAACCCCTTGAAGACAGAGATGGTACTCTTCACAAAGAAAAAGAAGGTTGGACCCTTACGTACACCTCTCCTATTCAATACTTCTCTCAGATTCTCAGATAATGTCAAATACCTGGGAGTTATTTTTGACAAACAGCTGAACTGGGAGAAACACCTGAAAGCTAAAACAAACAAAGCATGCATGGCTTTCTGGCAGTGTCGCCGCGCTCTGGGTAAATCTTGGGGACTTTCCCCTAGAATTACCTTGTGGCTGTATACTGCCGTGATTAGGCCCATGCTATGCTATGGAGCACTTGTCTGGTGGCCCAGGGTCAGACAGGCTACGGCAGCAACCAAACTGGGACACGTGCAACGTCTCGCCTGTCTCAGTTCTACAGGTGCTATACGCTCAACCCTCACGGCCGCCTTAGAGGTGATCTTATGCCTTTCTCCACTTGATCTCTTTGTGGAGGAAGTAGCTGTGAGAACTGCTTTAAGGCTGCGCCACAAGGGGCTGTGGCAAACAGCAGGCAGGGGAGGCAGACACACCCGCATCCTGGATGAGGCAATCGTTAAGATTCCTCTTCTGGATGCTATGGTGGACTACCTTCCTTTACAATATGCCTTTAATAGACACTTTAGTGTCTACGCGAATGCTGGACCAACCCAGCATATGGACATATCCATCTTCACCGATGGATCTAAAACAAAGCATGGAACGGGTGCCGGAATTTTCTCCGAAGACCTAAACCTGCGCCAGAGTATACCACTAGGCAAAATTGCCACTGTCTTCCAAGCGGAGGTAGTGGGAATAATGCATGGTGCAAATGCAATTCTTGAACGACAAATCAAGAACCAACGTATTGGTATCTACAGCGATAGCAGAGCCGCTTTACTAGCCCTAGGCAGTTGTAAAATCACCTCGGGAGTGGTACTGCGGTGTCGTGAAGCTCTCGACGATATCTCAAAAGATAATGCCGTCTCCCTTGTATGGGTGAAAGGACATGACGGAACCTACGGCAACGAAAAGGCTGATGAGATTGCGAGACTGGCCTCCGGACAACCTCTCTGGGGGCCAGAACCCGTAATTCCCATATCCTTGAAGACATTAAGCTTTATGCTATACCAAGAAACCTTAGAAAGCTTCACACGAAGATGGGTTAACACTCAAAGCTGTCGTCAAGCAAGGGCTGCTATTATGGCACCCTCGCCAAAAACAGCCAAATACTGTGTGCAACTGTCCCGAAAGAACTTACGACTAGTTGTGGGTATCTTATCTGGACACTGCACCCTAAAGCTACACATGCACAGGATGGGACTGGCGGACAGCCCAAACTGTCGTGCATGCAACGAGGACGACGAGTCGGCAGAACATGTCCTATGTCACTGCCCAGCTCTCGCAACAACCAGAGGATCCGTGCTGGGGGACTTCTGGCCTAACATGGCCGAAATCAGCAACACTCCAATTGCGGATGTCCTCAAGTACATCCAAAAGGTTGGATGGCTTGGGTGACGTCCAATGTGGAGAGCTGCTGGGGAGGTAGTACAATGGGCCCACCTATTGTGGCCTAAGTGCGCGTGAGGTAACTCACACTCCCAATTCCAAATCCAGAATCCAGCAGCCAAGTGCCCTAACCACTCGACCACTCTGGCGCCGAAGAAGATAATATATCAGTCCATAACAGCCACGACTGTTTTATACGAATTGAAAACGACCGCAACCACAAAAACCAAAAAAATGGCACTGCAAAGAATGGAAAGAAAAACACTCAAACTATTTTAACTAAACACGGGAAAAAACAATTCAAAGCACATGAAATTCTAGAAAGAAGGAATTAGATATTGGGCACATATTCTGAGAATACATTAGACTCATCTTCTACAGAAAGCTTATGCCATCCAACCAGAATAAAAGAAGATCGGAAAACCATCAACACATCACTAGAGCGAAACATTAAAAAAAGGGATACCTAATCAGATTTGAGAGCAATGAGCAAGAAGAAAAAAGGATATGCGAAGAGAGACAAGAAGAGTTGGCACACTCGACTGAAGAATCAGACCAAAAATCGATTGAAAAAAAAAGGTGAACGGTAAAGAGGAAGCAGAAAAACGGTGAGAAAGGGTGAGAAAACAAGGGAAGAATAGCATAAAACGCACCAGTGGTAAAAAAAAACGATGAATAAACCTGTCAACTGCAGAGAGGAAATTTAGAACAGCTGGAACTAAAATAAAGCTGCTGGAAGCTTACAATTAAGTGGTGATAAAGTTTAAACAGCAAGTTTTGGGGTAAATATTAAGTAACTATTAAAAAACTAAGATATTTGCAATTTGTAATCATAGAACAATACATAGGTGTGACATGACAATAATGTGCAACTTTGGCATTTAAGTTTATTATGTTAAATTGCATAACGATCTTAGTTACGTACTCAAAATTTCCATTAATGCGTAGCTTCCTAACAACCCGGTGTTGCAGCAGCTGTGTCTTGCGGTGTGCATTGCAGACATGCTAACGCTGTGCAACACCCCACCCAATCACAACCTGTCACATAACTTTCTACCCATCTACTGGCATGGGGTGGGCCTGGCGAATCCAGGATCGACCTTCGAGTCAGCTCCATATCAGATGATGATGATGATGATGAAGAAATATGAAGATGCTATTACAGTTTTTTTTTGCACAGTCGAATTACTTTATTATGTTCTGACTCTTTGCAGTTCGTTATATTAAGTTTTGTAGTTTTAGTGAATACATATCTAAGAATGTATTAAAAGTTTAATTGGTCGACTGTTACGTTCTATTGGTGACGGTGCTGTAAATAAACAAAGCTGGTGCAAAACCAGGTGATGGTGTTGACAAATACAAAGTAGTGATGTGATTACTGTTAATGTTTCATTAATTATTGCTCTTTTTGACTGCTGGATGCCCTTATTGCTCTCAAGAATTGATAAAAACCGTCTGTACATCTAAATGTTTTTTTTTTGTGGAATCTTGGTAGTTCGACTAGTTGAGGCTTCTCTACCTGATTAGTTAAAAGAGTAAAAACCAGTTAATCTCACAATGCGTTTCTTGGGGTGGGTGGTACGAAATGCCCACTTTCGCATTGTATTTCTTGTGTCTTATGATTTTAAGAGTAGCGGACCCCAAATAGTAATCACAGTATAATGGATCAGGTTAACAATCTCTTATCTGGTATCCGGCGTGGTAAGCTTCTGATTCTTCTCTTACCGGTTTTTAGGTATTAGTGCACTGAAGATAAGGTTGTGACACGCTCAAAGGACCATTTAATAAAGGCTACTTGGGATTTTCACGCAGGAAAATATCTCCTCCGTAAGTAACAAATTTTGACCATCACATTTATTAATGAGTAAACGTCAAAATTAAAACAAAACTAAAAATCGCACACTAGATTTGTTCCAAAAAAGGTGTTTTTTGCGAGATATTTAGTAGTTATCGAAACATTATCGATCAATATTTGGCAAAAAACAGTGCTAAAATGAGCCGTCACACGGCATACTGTTTTTTTTTTACAAAAAATAAGGTTCAAGTCACTGCGCCGCCGCGCCGTGTCACGTTACCCTTTAGCAGCAGCAATATGCTTAAAATGTGGCTGGGATCAAACTGAAGTTTAAGTGTCCGAGCGTTTTTACTAAAATATAATATTTCGGGAGATATTGAATTTGTTTCAGACTTTATCCACACACTGTATATACAGGGTGTTAATGAATTGTAGGGACAAACTTCTAGGGATTCCAAAACACAATAAAGCTTTTGTTAATAAATGTGTGGTCAAAAGTGTTTCCTTTCAGGGATAGAGCTTCTCAAGCATTCTTTAAGAAGCGCCTAAATGTAGGCAACTCAATTTACTACCTACTATTTGTTTCCATAACGACGGAAATTAATACAAGATAAATAAAGCCCTCTTTCCCACTTTTCAAATTCAAATTAAATTTAAAATAAATTAATTAACAAAATGTTTTGATACTAAGCAATAGAAAAAACCAAACCTACAAAGCAAAAATCAACTATTTGAAAAATTTACAATAACTAATTCAAAAATTAACAAAATTATAGTAATTGACTTTATTTGAATGCATGTATGTCTAGAACGTTTTTTTTTCAAACTTCCGTGTGACCTGTGCAAAATAATTGAAAATACAATTTGGGTTGCTTATTTTCAGGTACCTCTTAAAGAATCTTTAAGAGGCTCTATTTTCTAAAGGAAACACTTTTCACTACACATTTATTAACAAAAGTTGTTTGCTTTGTTGTGTTTTGCAAGCCCTAGAGGTTTGCCCCTACAATTCATTAACACCCTGTATACTCGTGTTTTGTGTTATTTTGATGCGGCTTATGTGACGTGTTTGACAGCAAAATATTTACGTAAAGTACGGAACTAGGGATCGGTTGTATTTTATATCGTATCACTCTGTTAAAGTATATCGATTTTTATCATTCTACACTATTCTATAGTAGTAGCAGTTAGGGCTACGGGTAACTATTAAAACTCAAATATTCTTTAGACCTGCTGGGCCTTGTTCCGTTTCTTTATTCAATTAGTCAAGAAGTCATCCAGCCGCTTTTTCCGTATGTGAAGTAACTTTATTTTAGACATATTGACTGGTTGAATAAAGAGACCGAACAAGGCCCGAAACGTCTCAAGAGTTTGTTGAGTTTTAATGCTTACACTTAACTGCTACTATTATAATGACCGAGGATAACAATAACAATCACTATTCTATGGGTTTGCTTAAAAAAAAAAAGAGTTTGTCTAGATCTCATTTTCAAAGAAAATCTCTAGTACTTTAGCCATTTTTCTCTGAGAAAATTGCTTTCTACCTATTTATTGAATTTTTTATGAATTTTTCTATAACTTAACTTCAAACATTATCTGAAAACAACAACATAATCATAGATTAGGCTTCTTTTTGATAGATTTTGCGCAAATGTTTAATTTATATTTATACCAATTCAAAGAAAATTTATTACAAAGTTCATTATACGCTAACCATGTCATATTATCCCAAAAACGACGCAACTGCTCACATCATTCTTCGGAATTTAATGTTTTTGGGATGTCGTAAACGTTGGCGTGTGCATATGAAAACTATAGTGCAGTTGTTTTACGTCTATTTCTGTTTGCAAAATGTGCTTAATCTTAATGAGTTGTCAGAAAACAGTTGCATGCAACCATTTGATTTGTAAATTAATGAATGCGGTGACAGATTTTGGCAGTATATAAAAGTCTGACTTGAATTTAAGAAACGCGTTTTAAGATTTCCTAATAATTTTGCAACAGGTTCTAGAAAATCTAGTTCTGTATTAAATTTTCACTAGATTTGTTGATGCTCAAACGTAAAAAGTCAAATATGAAAATCTTGCATGCGTGGCATAAATGTTTAAGATAACTCCAAACACATTCAAGTTTACTACAAATTTTGCCACAGGATGTAAACATTAAGCAAATCATCGAAAGCTGAAACTTCCGGACTGACCAACATGATATGTTAAACAAGATCAAAGCCCACTTTTATTTTTGGTGCTTTGTTAATACAACTAATCGGTTTACTTGTGGAGAAAGACGAGCGGTTGTCTAATGTCTAGACTTATTCAAACTTTAGGATCTAATTTTAAACCACGGCGTAGTTGATCGGTTAATTTGTTTTTACAAGCTACCATCTAGTATAACTTTGCTCGACAAACACATTGCTTGTTATATGATCGTATAGTATTCATCAATATGACAAAACTACAAACAAAAAAATTTTTTACTTATAAAAAATCTAGAGCAATACTTTCTTCTTTAATATTGCCAATAAAACAGTTTGTTATTTGAGAATTATACTATATGAAATATTTGTTGTTTGGGAATTTTTATTAAATTGTTGATTCTTTTCGGTTTATTTTTGCTAGCTGTTCTTTCACCTGAAACGCCGTTTTACGTTTAATAAATATTTATTGACGTCCAAAATATTTTCTTAGCGCCAGAAAATAACGTTTGGAAGCAAAACATTATTATTAGCGAGAATAATTTTTTAACGTCACAAAAAAACGTTTATTGACGTCCAAAGATAATTTTCGACTTCAAAAATTCATTTTCAGTAACAAAATCATTTTGGTAGGCAATAATTGGTTTTTATAGCCGTGAAATTATATTCAGACCTATAAAATTTATATTTTGACGTAAAAACTTGATTTTGTGACCTTTAAAATCGATTTTGTGGTGTAAGAATTAATGTATTGTTTTTTTGTAAAAAATTATTTAAATATTAACTATTTAATTAGTTATGAATAAAACGGATTTATTAACGGTTATAAATAATTATGTGACGTCAATAAATATCTTTTTGACATGAAACATTAATTTTGTGTCGTTAAAAAATCATTTATAACCATCTGAAGATCGCTGACACAGTTTAGAATTAAATAATAAATTAACATTTAACTTATTTTTGTGATCTGACTGAATATTTGGCGCCAAAAATCTTAGTCAGTCGCCACACCAAATTACATGTCCGTTTTGATCTAAGGCACACTAGAGTGCGCTTTATGGTGGGCTGATGCTAGGTTTATACCAAACCATAATTTATGTGCCAAGTTAAAGACTATTTTTTCTATTTCGGTTTTTTAAAGCACTGTTTTAGCTACAAAACAGTGTTTTAAGACAGTCTTTTAAAGCATTGTTTTTAGTAAAATTTCACCAACAAAGATTGGTATTCATGATCAAATTTGGTAAATTTAGTATGTATGCCAACATATACATACTAAATTTACCAAATTTGATCGCAGCAATTTGAAACTTGCTGCCAACATATACATACTAAATTTACCAAATTTGATCGCAGCAGTTTTTTATAACGTTTTTACATTAATTCTCCTCAATAGAAAAACTATTTTATGTAATCATTTTATGATTAACGCATCACCTAGTGTGCATTTCACATTATTGTTTATTATTTTCCAGTATGCCTTGACAAGCTGGCGTGAATACGAGTGCCGTGTTTCGGCAGATAGCTCCCCTATAATTCATTGTTACAGTATGGTTTTAGTCCACAGTACTAACATAAGTATCCCGTTAGATGGCAGCATTTTCCGACGTCAAAAGTTTAATTAAATATTGTTAAATAAATATAAATGAGCAACTGTGAGAAAATTCAAATAAAGAAAATTCAAAACCCTTTAGTTCTTGTGAGAACTAAAGGGTTTTGAATTTTCTTTATTTAAATATTGTTTAACCTCAAAAATTCATTTATAGACTTCAAAATATTACTTATCGGCATCGGAAAATAATATTTTTTTTGTACAACTGTCTTTTATTTTGAATTGCCTGGACGCTCTTCAGACTTTAGGAATTGTTTTGCCTCATATAATAATTGATTGACATCAAGAAATATTTTTTGGTCTCAAAAAAATATTACATCAAAAAATTTTATTCAGACGTCTAAAATTTCCTTTTGTACATCACAAATTAATTTTCTTATGCCACAAATTGATTTCTTTCACGTCTGGAATTAATTTTTTTATGTAATTATTTAAAAACCAGAATATTTAATTACTAATAAATAAAACGAAGTTTTTAGCGTCATTTAAATTTCTTAACCACAACAACTATAATTTTGTACGTCGAAAAATTATTTGTTGACGCATGATTGCTTACACTTTTTAGAATTAAATACATATTTAACCACATTACTTTTAAATGTCAATAAATGATTTGTTGAAGAAAAAATCAGTTTATGACGTCAAAAACTGAACGTTTGACTGAACGAAATTATTAATGACGTCGATGAATTGATGCTGTCTAACGGTAAAGCTGGTTTAATAGCAGAGTATTAATCGGTTGCTGCACCAAACTATTTGTCCGCATATAATTTAGTTGACACAAAACTGTGCTTATGCTGGGTTTAAACACGGTTTGTATCAAAATTTTTTTATTGTTATGGCTCTATTCTCATACTACTACTATCATACGAACGAACTGCGATCATACTGTTATCATACTATTACAAGTTACAAGTATCCCGTTAGGTGGCAGCATTTTCCAACGTCAAAAATTCAGCGTTTTACATAAATAAAATTCATTTATTGACGTCTGAAACTAGTTTATTTATAGTTTTCCAATATTTTTTAGATTCTTTTATTATTTTATTTTAAATCGACTAAACAGTTTTCAGAAGTCAAGAAATGATTTTTGACGTTGGAACATAGATTTTGGACGTTAATAAATATATTTCGGACGTTAATAAATAAATTTCTGTCGTTAAAAATTCGATAGCAGGATTTATAGCTGAGTATTTTAGTCCAAAATTGAATGATTTTTAAAATATTTATGTTTTGGTACAATGACCTAATGCATTTTAAAAATTTCAATATTTCACAGTTGCATAATTAAAAATTTTTTTTATTATCCATTCGTAAATACATAATGTTTGGCAACTTAAAAGCTATGTTAATTAAGAATTGCTATTGTGACCATTTGTTGCTTGAAAATGGTACTTGATGATTTAGTTTTAGGAGTATGTTGTTTGTACTTAAAAGTAAGGTTTGAAAATTTTAAGCAGAAATGCAAAAATTTACTCACATTTAGGACTGAATCTCGTCCATACGAATTGTAGCTCTCAGTTGTTTCTTCGGTAAACTGTAATTAGAAATATATAACGTATTTAAAAAAAATATTAAAAGGCATGTACAAATATTGAAGATTAGGTGACTATTAAAAGTTGTGTATAATGACTAATGAATAGTGTATACCTGTATATCTTTCATGATATTCATAAGATTGTCAGGTGGTAGCGACAGAGGGCGAGTTTTTGGTGGTACACAGGATGGTAGACGTGCCACCCATGTATCTCCAAGAGGTTGTGTATCTTGCTACAACATCAACATGCAGGAAATAATCAACAAATTAGTAACGCAAATAGAGGTTTTAGTGTAAGTGTGAGGAAATATTGCTTTTACCATTCCCTTTACCCCACCATTCTCAGTACAGCCCGAACGGTAAGCAAAAAAAATAGTTCAGTTTTTAATGCAGTTCCTCATTTTGGTAAAAAATTTTATAAGCACATTATTTTACGCCTCAAACATGACATCTTCCACCCAGCAATACACTTAGTTACAAAAGTGGTAATTAGCAAAAGCGGTATGGTATCAAAATTCGCACAAGTACCTTAGTTGTTCCAGATGAGTTCTCCATAACTTTTTCGTAACTATAATGACTTTCAATTCCATTCATTTTACCAGCCTCGAAAGAATCTTTCAATTCCTTATCTTTTTCAGCGTAGGTATCAATTTCCGATATAATTTCCTTCAAGGTGTTTTTTATTTTCTCTTCTTTGATTTCAGCTTTGCTTGAGGACGTTTCATAAGGTTTGAATGGTTCCAGTGGCACAGTTGGTTCAAAAGGCTTTATTGATTGCATAGGTTGATATGGTTGCATAGGTTTCCAGGATTCGAAAGGTTTTACGGGATCCATAGTCAATTGAAAAGGCTTAGGCCCATCTTGAGAAATAGCTGTTTGAAATGGTTTAGATGGCTCTAAAGGAACTGTTGATTGATAATATGACTGTAATGGTTCTCCACGTGTCATAGGTTCATAAGGTTTAATTGTTGGTTGAAATAGTTGTGGTTCATAAGGCTTTGATGGTTCCACAAAATGCATTGATTGATATGAGTTAAATGATTCCAAAGGAGTGGTTGATTGATATGTATTTAGTGGTTCTGAAATTGATTCAAAAGGTTCTATTGTTGGTTGAAATAGTTGTGGTTCGTAAGGCTTGTGTGTTTCTGTACAAGGCGTTGGTTGATATGAATTTAACGGCCCTAAAAGAGTTGCTGGCTCGCAGCGTTGTAGTGTTTCTGCGGAATCATACACGTTTAGTGTTTCTAAGGAAATTATTGATTGATATGGGTTTAGTGGTTCTGTGGGAGGTATTGCCTCAAAAGGTTTTATTGTTGGTTGAAATAATTGTGGTTCGTAAGCTTTCGCTAGTTCTGCACAATCTATCGGTTGATTATGTGTTAATGGTTCTAATGGAACTGTGGACTCAAAAGACTTTGGTGTTTTTTCTAAAACGTGTGTATTTGGTAGTTCTATAGGTACGACTATTTCGTTAGAATTTATCAAAGGCTCTGTTGGTTCAAATGCTTTAATAGGCAGTGAATGTTCAAACTGTTTTAAATTCAAAGATTCCAAAGGATTTGCCTCTTCAGGTACTTTAGGCGGTTCCTCAAGAGTTGGTATAATTGGTTCTGGATTCGATTGGTTTATAGATAATTGTTTGGCAATTTCAAACGATTTTGGAGGTTCGAATGGTTTCAAGGGCTCAAATGGTTTGATGGATGAGCATGATGGGGGTTCAAATGGTTTGAGGAGTTCAAATGGTTTTATTGGTGGCAGTGGTGTGTACTTGAATAGATTTGATGTTGTTAATATTGGCGGCCCATTGATGGTACTTGGATTATCGTCTATGTTGCCATTGCATTCGGGAGGTGGCTGTGATGGTTGGACTTTGCTTGGTTCTTCCTGTAGTCAATACATTATATTTACTGCTTAAAACTGTTTGGAATAATAAGTAGTTGCAAAATACGCAAGGTATTTTGTTGTTTCTATTATTAAAAATATTTTTAAACGATCAAGACCAACTTGTAGATTTTAATTTGAATATTTTGTTTTTCTAAAATTAATTTTAATCTTCAAGTCGTTGTTGTTTGCGAAAAATAAGAGACGAGTTGTTTAAGCATTTTAAAACTTCATTACCCTGCAATGCACACCTAAAGAATGGACTGATTTCGAAAAAAAAATGAAAAATAAGTTTTAAAATAATTCAAAACCGGAAGCGGAAGTTAGACATGTTTTTTGATAGCATTTTTTGGGGAAAACAAGTTTTCCAAATCTAAAACGAAATATGATAGAAAGTTTCAAGGCAAATTCAATGTCGTTTTTCAAACTTTCTGGTTTTAAAACGGCGGGGATGAGCTTCAATTTAGTGGGTGTCTCAATTTTCTAATTTCTTTGTGACGCCTTCTATGAATATTTAAGAATCGTAATTTTAATGCCCCTTTTTTAATAAGCGTAGATAGATTAAATACTTTTGCTGGAACCTAATTGCTCATGACTATGCGTGATAGTAGAATAAGATTTAGAATACAAATTTTCAAAGCATGAAGCTTTAGGTGGTTAATGTCTTCCCCTTCTCTCTAATTCTTAGCTGACACATTTTCGTTTTAGTTCTCCGGTTTTCCTCAATTCCAAGCAACGTTTTTTTAAAAATTAGAAAATCGATTCTTTTCACAACAGATTTTGAGTTCTCAACTATAGTATTCTCCATGTGTAACTACCGTTATGGTCTTAAGGCACAAACAGTTTAGTTTACATGTTTCTCTGAAGCTTGTGAAAGATATTCCGCAGACGAAAGCGTCTAACGATACAGCACTAAATTATTCGCAGAAAGATACTGTTAAAAAGCGATGGCATCTATTAAATCGAGTTCTCTGTTTATACCCAGCAATTGAAACAAATAAAAAATTCTCGAAAAGTGTGTACTAGTTTTTTTACATCAACGCTTTGTTTAGTATTTAACACTGTTCTAGTATCATGTAGTACATCTGTTCTTATTATGTCACTATTTTGTAACTACGCTCCTGCTACAGTGGGGTCCGCAGTAAACCCCCCTTCAGTTAAATGTAATTATGCTTCGTGGTATTTTTTCAAGTTAGAACTTTTGATAAAAGTTTATTGTTTCTGAAAATTTTTTAGTATTACTATCAATAATCGCTTCAAATGTTGTTGGATATCATTTACTAGCGGTACAAACCAATAATAAACAAAATATTTATTGAATTCCACTACGAGTCCCATTACTGCTAATCCAGAAAAAAAATTGTTTCAGGCATCACAGATCAGGTTTAAAGTAAAATAATATAAAATAGCACCAGCCGCCATTCTGAAACAAGAGAGTTCATAGGAAAACCATTGGATTTGGGTCGATATCTATTAATAGATTTTATTTCAACTCCTCAGAATTCGCTGTTTAAAAAAATTATAAATAAACACTTCTGCTTCAAATTTCGAATTTTTAAAACGTATTTTGACAGCGAATATTTGATATTTATGTATACTGACAGTTTTAGACCTATTAGAATACGAACGAGCGCTCAACCATCAAAAGAACTTGGTTTTTCATGTGTGGACGTTAAGTTCCCTGATATAACGCTATAGGCAACCCATATGACAGCTCATTCTGTTTACGCTTTAAGCTGTCACGACATCCTAGTCTGAATATTTTTCTACAATTTTTCTACATTTCAGGATACCCAGCAATATTAATTAAAGCACCTATTTTAAGGTTAAAATCATACTTTCTTATGCTTTTTTTTTCTAAAAATGGACTTAACCCTATTTACTTTTTTACATCAAATTTTCAGTTTGTCCGCAAGGGGTTATTCGTCATAATGGACACAAGCATATATCTCCCTTAATACACAGGATTAAAAAACGGAATCAAAGTCAAATAGTAACAAAAGACTTCTTTAAGTGGTACAACTAAACTTTCTATAAAGCAACTGAATTTCCATATCACTGTCAGATGATCTACAAACTAAAAATTTGGACCCTGATAGGTGTTGGTATACCATCAAGCAGAAAACCCAAATTTTGTGTCAAGTATACAAAAAGAAAAAAAATGGCAACCTAAAGACAGGTTTTTTGTAATTTTCATTTAAAAATTTCCAGGAACTAAACTAAAAACGCGGGATTAAGATTGCGGAAAACATGAAAATTGAATTAAAAGACGGGGTAGTTATAGCGAAAGAATGATAATGCTAATGCTGTCGACTGGTTACGGTTCACCGGTTAACTAGTTAGTATTTACGGAAACCGTAGCTAACGAATCCGGTCTGACAAAACCGGTCTTAGAAAGCCAGTCTGAAAAACCGGTCTGAAAAAAACGGTCTTAAACAGCCAGTCTGAAAAACCGGTCTAAAAAAACCGGTCTTAAAAAGCCAGTCTAAAAAACCGGTCTAAAAAAACAGTCTTAAAAAGTCAGTCTGAAAAACCGGTCTGAAAAAACCGGTCTTAAAAAGCCAGTCTAAAAAACCACCTGAATAAACCGGTCTTAAAAAGCCAGTCTGAAAAACCGGTCTGAAAAAACCGAGTCTTAAAAAGCCAATCTGAAAAACCGGTCTGAAAAGACCGGTCTTATAAAGCCAGTCTAAAAAACCGGTCTGAAAAAAACGGTCTTTAAAAGCCAGTCTGAAAAACAAGTCTGAAAAAAACGGTTTTTAAAGCCAGTCTGAAAAACCGGTTTGAAAAAACCGGTCTTAAACAGCCAGTCTGAAAAACCGGTCTGAAAAAACCGGTCTTAAAAAGCCAGTCTGAAAATCCGGTCTAAAAAAACCGGTCTTAAAAAGTCAGTCTGAAAAACCGGTCTGAAAAAACCGGTCTTAAAAAGCCAGTCTAAAAAACCGGTCTTAAAAAGCCAGTCTGAAAAACCGGTCTGGAAAAACCGGTCTTAAAAAGCTATCTGAAAAACCGGTCTGAAAAAACCGGTCTTAAAAAGCCAGTCTAAAAAAACGAAAAACCGGTCTTTAAAAGCCAGCCTGAAAAACAAATCTGAAAAAAACGGTTTTAAAAAGCCAGTCAATAAAACCGGTCTGAATAAACCGGTCTTGAAAACCCAGTCTAAGAAACCGGTCTGAAAAAACCGGTCTTAAAAAGCCAGTCTAAAAAACGGTCTGAAAAAACCGGTCTTAAAAAGCCAGTCTGAAAACCAGTCTGAAAAAAACGGTCTTAAAAAGCCAGTCTGAAAACCGGTCTGAAAAAAACGGTCTTAAAAAGCCAATCTGAAAAACCGGTCTGAAAACCAGTTTTAGACATGTATTTTAGAACGGTTTTTTCAGACCGGTTTTCCGATGGTTTTTCTAGACCGTTTTTTCAGACCGATTATTGCAAACTTTTTTCCAGGCCGAGGTTTTAGATCGGTTTTTCAGGCCGGTTTATCAGACCGGTTTTAAATAGTTCAAACCGCTTAAAAATTACGAAACCGGCTAATCGGTTAAATTTTGTTTCGACAGCTTTACATATTACTGAACACCAAGTAACGTATGGTAATAAAATGAAATTAGTATTTTATAGGCTGCGTTATTAAGTTCATAGGAATAGTTCAATGCATCATTGGATGGAAACTTATTTGAAAATAAATTGGAAATAACGCTTTAAATAAATCATTTAATAATGCTTAAGCCAGTATTGCACTGATATTAACTGGTTGCAAAATTAATCTGCAGATGTCTTCGTAGGCCGAGCTAGAGAATTTCTTTCGTAAACGAGATGTTATGAGTTCAAACCTTAATGAGCTATATTTGTCTTTATTTTTTTAGTTACTGTAAAAGAGTTAATCATTAATCAGGTTTATGTTATTTTATTTAAATTTTAAAGTTATTGTGTGTTAATGCTACATTAACAACAAAATTAATAAGGCGAAACATAAAAAGTTAAGGATAAACTTCTAACAGCTAATTAGGTAGAATTGAAACATTTTGGTGTTAAGAGTCAAATTAAATGTTTACTTTTAGTTATTTGTAAAACAGCGCAGTGTAGCTTTAAGGGTTAAATTAATGCATTTACTTATTTTCTTCAGCTGAAAATAGTTTATTGTTAACTTGATATGTTTCATCTAATCAATTTTGTTGTTATTGTAGCATTAAATAGTAATAATTATACATTGCAAATAAAATAATATAAACCTGATTATCCATTCACAGTAATTAAATTAAATTAATTGCTTACAAATCAAATCCCCTAGCTCGGCGCTATGAGAATATCTGCAAATCAATTCTGCAACCGTTTATACCAGTACAATATTGGTTTGACTATTATTACATAATTTATTTAAAGGATTATTTGTGCTGAATTTTTGAATTAATTGCCATTAGGTTCGTAGTAATACAATTCTTCTAGGGTCATAAAATAGAGCTTTTCACTTTTGCCACGTTAATCGGCCATGTTCCACTTGATTTGAAATTCACTGTATGTTTTGTACTATTGGCTCGGTTAGCAATTGAAATGCGTTCAGTGCCTTTAAACAAAGTTTATCTGCATTGTGTAGTTACCTTTTATGAACTGTATCTTTCATAGAATCATATATGGCAATGCTATGCGCAAAAAAATATGTATGTCTTTAAATAGCATTTACCTTTGGTTTTTAATCTATCTTTCATATTAGTAGACGTATAATTATGCTTGTTCGCATTATAAAAAAAATTCTTGTATTTGAGCATCTGAATATTAAAATTAATGTTTTGTTCTTACTTTTTTACTCATGCTTAAGTAATTAATTTTCTTGCCTGTTTAGCCCAAAAGATAAATTATGTTAATAGCATTCAATTTTTGCCTTAAATATTAAAATCTTTTTCTAAAGGTAAAAATTTTTTACTTGGAATGTCAATTGTCTAAAACTTAACAATTCTATTTTTCTTTCTAAAATAGTTTTTCACAATTCTCTATTCTTGGATAGTCTTTTGCTTCTTTGTAATTCCAGTATATTTCTTATATTTTTTCACTGTAGGGAATTTTTGCGGGAATAAAAAAAACTGAAGCTTCAAAACGTTACAACAACTCGTCAAAAATGTTCAAAACCTGTAGAGCTATATAGAACTGAGCGCAAAAACAGCGCATTCAAAAGCGTAAAAAATAACATTTTGAAGCTCAGTTTTTTCTGTAACACAATAAAATAAAATAATTATAAGATAATGTAAAAGTTTATTACGGAAACTGACATACAAGAAGGAAAGAAAGAAACACTCCAACATGTTGCATGGTAATAACAAAAAAGTTTAATAATAATAATAGTTAAAAAAATAAAAATAAAAAGCGTCAGTTCTATATAACTTACAGAGCACGACCAGACCATATGCTTCAATCACTCAAAAGCCAAAAATTATATCATCAAAAGTTGATTGCTAAGGAGTATAAAATTTAGTGTCTTTTCGATCCTTATCACAATATATCATTACCGTACAACTAACTACAACTAAACCACTTACTCTCTTAGATAAAGTAAATGCTGCAAAATACAAAACCCTACTAAAACCAGACTGTAAAAAACTGGTTTCTTCAAAAAATGATATGCGATTGGTTCCGTTTGTTAGATTAAGATGATTATGAAAAAAATGCATGAGAAAGATCAAGATGAGAAGTTATTAGTAAAAAGTGGTAGCATGGCCCGCCCTTTTTTGATTAAAATCATGAAATTGAAGAAGATGAAATGATTAATGGAAGAAATGCATTGTGCTCATGAATAAATGAAAATGATAGTGTAAAGTTGATAAATGAATGATTAGATGAGGGAACACTACAACAAGCACGTTTGTAAAGCCGCAACACAACAATGTAGAAAAAAAAATGATAATTTTGTCAAAAATCTTAAACTTTCTTACAATTTCGTATGTGAAAAATTGTGACGCAACGTATATATTTCTTATGGTAGCACTATAAAAAATTACACATTCGTTGAAAGCTTTAAAATTGTTTTCACATAAAAGGCTGAATTTTTCATAAAAATTATTAGAGAGCAGCTTATCATGTGAAAAAATTGAATGCTTTGTGTTTTAACAAATTTTTATTACACAGTTTTAACGATTCTTACCTTAAGATTTTTTGAAAATATACCGCAAGCCCAAAAAATTGTTGTGGTAAAAAAATCATGTTAAAAAAGCATTACCCCAAAAAATTATAAAAACTTGGCAACGATTTTCACACTATTTTTGCCTCAAAATTGCCCAAAATCAGGTCTTGAACCCTCCTTTTGTGACATCAAATACGGCAAATAACTTTTAAAAATGTGTACCAAAAACCCACATTAAAAGTTATTTGTGCAATTTTAAAAACATTATCCAGAAGTGTAACTTTGTTATTTTGGGTTACTGTTAAAGTATTCAAAACTTTCTCAGACCCATTTCTAAAAATTCTCTTTAAACTTTTTTTGCAGAAAAATACATCCACAGTACACACTGTGTATGTCAGAAAAACTTTAACAATAAATGCATAAGATAAGAATGTTTAAAACGATTACATTCATAAAAGTTGCTGTAATTTTGTAAAAACATACTACAAACTGGGAAAAAGCCTTACAATTATTTTTGTTGTTATATTTATTTTTTCATTGGCCTATTTCTGCTGGTAAGGCTTATTTCTAAAAAATTCCAGCTTCTAAAAATATTGTGTACAAAAATAATAAAAAATATTAGAAAAGCTTGCAAAAATAAATGGTATGAAGTTTGCGTTTTGGAAAAGCTGCACAATAGTGAAAAGTGTATACATTTATAAAATGAAACATAAGAAAATTGTAGCTCATGTGATTCAAAAAAATCATACAGCATAACAATATTCAGTGGTGAAAAATTACCACTTTTACTCACATACGTTTTTGATTTCACATTGGTGAAAAGCCCCACAATGTTATGTAACTTTAAAAAACCACTTTCCTAAAGCGCTTACTATTTTTTCTCTTGCCAAAACAGTTCAAGATTTTTGTTTTCTTATAAATAAGTAAACACACAAATCTGTATGATGTTGATGATGAAAACGAATGAAATATTATCACATGTAAGCAAAAAAGCTCTGAACCTTTAAATCCACAACTATCTACAGCTCATGTTCTACTTTTTTTTCTACCACATACAAAACATCCCTCTGTGGACTCACACCACGTAAGAGGGCACTTAAAAGAAACACAGAGGGCGGGCCATTTAAATAGATCTAAGTATTAATCTTCACATTCGTATTCGGTGGATTCTTCAAAGCTGTAACTTTTACTGGAGGTCGTCTTAGATGACAGTACCTTACGGTCACCCTCTACGGCTTCAGTCATGGACTCAGATTGTTTGCTTTTGGCTTCGGCTGTGGAAACTGTCTGTCCTAGAGTACCAACCAGTTTGGCCGTCCCTTTTGCCTCGTATTCTTCCGTCTGTTCTTTATGTTTCAAATTTTCCGTATCTTGCGTAACCTGAGTACAAAAAAATAAGTAGTTTGTATTTGAGACCGCACATAGTGATTAAAAGCGGGTAGTGTTTGGGATGTGGCAAATTATTAATGGGACGTTTAATAACCATAAATTTAAGTTGCACAGGAAGGTTAGTTAGTGCAACTATGAGGAAAGAACATTAACACACCTTTTAATTGATATGGTCTACCGTTGCCAACACAAGTGTTAGACGCATTAATTTTATGTCAGCAAATGTAATTACAAAGGTAACGCTTATTTTCAGGATGAAAGAACATGGTTTGTGGGTTGTTAAATGGTATGAGAAGAGATTTCGTTTTTATAACTTGGCCATGTTACATCAAAGGTATTTGAAATGTTTTGGTTTTGACACTTTTGTTAAACATGTACTTTTTCGTGTTGTGACAAATTACAAATAACAAATCATTTTTTTAAATCTAAAAATAGTGGAATTAAAAGCACCCAAGCCAGCCAATGGACAAAAAAGACAATTCCCTGGATTAGTTCCAACTGCTGTATTTTGGTCAGTGAAAATATTTAACGACGATTTGTTTTTAAGAAACCCGAAATAATATAAATAATTTAACATTTGATATGTGCCGCCAACCACTATAAATAGCATTAATAAGATGCGGCTTTTAACGCAAAATCCAGTGACGTGTATAACTCATTTTTATCAAATTTGTGTCATGTCGCACTTTGCATTTAAGTCGAATACAACTTTTTGTGCTCTCACAAATGCTAGGAAATTCATGTTAAAATGTTTCAAATGCGTAGAGAGCTTCAAGAGCGAGAATTTTGAAAAATCACCATAGAGCTGATCATTAACTTGATGAGGGAAGGGGAATTGCAAAAATAATACAGCCATAGGCAATAGCAAGTATAGCGTATTAACCACGTAAATTTAAAGCACGTAATTCTAAAAATAATCAAAGTTTTGAAGTGTTTAAATATTGTAGGTACTACAATTTTGTTGGGCAAATTTTACTAGAATAAATTTGTAATTTTTGAAAATTTTATTTATTATGATTTTTACCAGAACTGTGGTAACAATTACGCCTGAATAATTAAAAATGTACGAAAATTGTGGTTAAAAATTCCATATTTTTAAGTGTGAATACAACTGATACATTAATTTTAAATCACCTCAGTAATGTTGAAAAAAGAACCTAAGAGATGTAGTAAATAATATAAAGCGACTTTCTTTTTGTATACATATCAGCTATGTATACTTTCATAACAAACACGTCAATGCATTGTTTTACTGCAATCTATAGGCAACCAAATGTACAGAAAATAATAGAGAGAGAAAGGTTATTCCTCATAGTGTGAGGTTATGTTCAATGAGTATGTTTGTGAATAAAACGCAAAACTATTTGAATATCAAAATTCTTTTAATAAAACTATTATTTTAAAAACATGAAATATCAACAATACACAAATTTTATGCTAAATTAAAAAAAAATTAATTGCTATTAATTTGACATTAAAAAATTTGATTACTGTCTCCACAGCAAACTTTTCATTTCAAAAATTGAAGCTTGAATTTTAGTGTATAGTTGGTTGCCTATAGAATGCAGTAAAACAATGCATTAACATGTTTTTTTTAATAAAAGTATACATAGCTGGTATGTACACAAAAAAGAAATACTCGCTGTATACATCATGGCGCCGTATAGTTTTGAAGGTCAAACAATTTATTTCGGGATTCCCCGAATTGGCCGGTAACGTTTGTTTTGACTCAATAGCGCCGGTATAGGAAACTATGGCAAGCCATTTTAATTTCTAATAAGTGTTGTGAAATCGGTATTACAAAACATTTATAAAGTGTGCTTTTTATTTCAGATATCAGGAATGCATTTCAGATATCAGGCATGCATCTTATATATCAGAAATGGATTCCTGATATCTGGAATAAATATAAATTTAAACATTAACAAAAATTACCATTTACACATTTATATTATGATTGTGTTATTAAAAACGTTCGCACTGAAATGGCCAGTTGTTGATTTACAATATTAATTTATAATTTGGCAGTATAGAAGGTAAAAAATATAGCAGTGAAATGGAAAATGCTTCATTTCAAATGTGTGGATATTTTTATTATGACTGTGATATTAAAAACATTAAAAATGGCGCTGTAAAGTTAAAAATTGTTGATTTTTTAATATCAGGTACATTTCTAATTTCACAGTGACATTAAAACCGTTGAAAATTTTCAGTAAAATTGAAAATGTTAGATTTAAAATATGTGGTACGCATTTAAATTATGTCTGTCATAATAAAAGCACGGAAAATATCACTGTAAAGTTGATAATTGTGACTTCAAATATGTAGGTTTTAAATATCCTTTTGCTGAAGAATACAGGGCGCGCTAATCGCAAATACGTTAGGTGTCTTTAATTCAGTAGATTGTGATGTAGGAATCTGCATTACAAGAACGAATTTGTTTGTTGCCAGTGTTTAAGAATAACAGCGTCCAGTATTATTGATTCTACATAACAAACTCAAAAAAATAACAAAATCTTAAAAATCTTGAAAAAATATTGCTCGGAATGTGGTAACAACAAATTTAAATTTTCTATGCTCTTAAAGTTATGGATGAGCTACTATAGAGTATATCAATTCCGATAATTTCTCTGTGACGCCTTCTATAAATTTTTGAAAATATAAAATTGGTGCACCTTTATTTTATTAACGGTGCAGCAATGTTTAGAGGAGCTAACGGGCATTTTCCCACTCTCAATTTGCCCGATGAATGTTTCTTTGGTGTATAGTTTTTTTAGTTCCAAAGAATCTCCTTTTCAAAGTTCAAAATATTAATTTTCTTCTCTCAAGAGAAATCAATTTGAAGTATGCAGCAAATAACCGTGCCTGTAGCTGGGATGTTCCTGATGTGCCGTACGCTTCCCATGTAGTAGTAAAATTGGTGCGAGCTTATAGTCACTCTTGACGCGTAAAACTACTTTTAAAAATATGATATTAAACAATTTCTAAAATCCAGGCGAAATCATAATTTTTTTTCCTTAAAGTTGTTGTTCTGGAGTATGTCATAGATTCGAGAAGACAAGTGTTAGTTGATGTAGATGTAGGTCGGTACGCATTTGGAACCTCTGATTTTCCAAGCTATGACTGTAGCATGGAAATGGTGTGATGACTCGTAAAATAATTTGTGATGAATTGTAAGAGAAATCGATTCTGGAACGGAAATACACGTTTTTCTACGAAAAAGGGATTTTTGAAAAATTCAATACGAAGAATAATTTTAATAAAAACAATCTGGAACCGGAAATAGAAATAAGAGAAAGACCAACAAAATCGAAATATTTCCAGTATTTTTGGCTAATTTTTTGAATATTTTGAAATGCATACCCGCTTATTTGAAGATTTACATAAAATTTGGCACCGTAATATCCTGAATATGGGCAAAACATTATATAAATTTATTTAAAAAATAAAAACCGGCCAAATTATGCTGCTTCAAAATTTTGCAAAAAATTTTTGTTCAAATTCGGTAACACATTGTTTCAGATTTGCGAACAGATATAACTATCGATACGTTATATGGTCCTGATATTCTAATCTTTTTAATCGTGGAATGGGAAAATGTTGATATAGAAGCCGCGCGCAAGCTAAAAATCAACCGCGGCCACTGGACACCACGGCCACTTTATTTGGCGTTCCCATATCAGCCGTATTGGTGTGGTAACTTCAACGGACACACTTCCAGGTGGATACAACTGCCACCTTAAACACAACGGCCATTGTACACAACAGCCACCTAGACACAACGGGCACTTGGTATTTTTCGTGCCCATATCAGCCACATTGGTGTAGTGAACACGACGATTATCTTCAACACAACGGTCACATCTTTTGCTGGAAACAACAGCCACTTTGGAACAACGGCCACATTGATTTACTCGACCGTGAGGTCTAGTGAATACCACGATCATCTTGGACACAACGACCACACCGTTTGGCGAACACAACAGTCACCTTGCATCTACAATTACATATATCTAGTAGACACAACGGTCAACCAAGCCTAGTGCCAGTGGCCGTTGTATCTACTATAGGTGTCGTTGGCCGTTGTGTCCACTACATTATTGTGGCCGTTATGTCCATCTGAATGTGTGACCGTTGTGTCTAAGGTGTATAAGAATGAATCATTAAATAAACTTTATAAAAAAGCTGGGCAAATTAAAGCTTTCTTAAAATATTGTAATTTATAATCAACATCCTTCAAAACTCGACTTTTCATTGTTTCGGATTTTGCGAACGGATATAATTAATGATGAAAATACAATTCTAATCTTTTTGGTAAATTAAAAGGAAAGGAACGATAAATAGGCCACGTTTAAGCTAAATCACTAATCAGTAACGTTGGGTTTAAGACACAACAGCTACTGGACACCACGCCCCCTTTTTATGTTTCGTGTCCATATCGGCCACATTGGTCTAGGGGACATAAAGACCATCTTGGACATAACAGTCCCCCCTTCTGGTGAACACAACAGCCACTTTGGACACAACTGCCACTAAGTACAATGGCCGCCTGAACACAACGGCCACTTGGTATTTTGCGTGCCCATATCGGCTACATTGGTTTAGTGGATACAACGGTTATCTTGGCTACGTTTTTTACTAGACACAACAGCCACCTTGGATTAACGGACACATTGATCTAGTGAACGCAACGGCCAACCAAGTTTAAAGTCGGTGGCGGTTGTATCCAGTAGGTGTCGTTAACTGCTGTGTCCACTAGATTAATGTGGCCATTGTGTCAATCTGAAACTGTGGCCATTGTGTCCAAGGTGGCTTTTGTGTTCACTAGACCAGTGTAAAATATCAAGTGACTATTGTTGTCTAGGTTCCGTAATGTTAAAATAAAAAAACTGTGTGTATCTATTTGATGAAGCAATACGGTGGTAAGGCAGTTGTTAGAAAGGAACATTTAGGCGGGAATTTCTAGGAGCAAGTTTTATGGCGCCGATGCAACGTTTCTCTCAGCGCGAGAAACTACCACCAAATATACAGGGTGTTAATGAATTGTAGAGACAAACTTCTAGGGCTTGCAAAACACAACAAAGCAAACAACTTTTGTTAATAAATGTGTGGTCAAAAGTGTTTCCTTTAGAAAATAGAGCTTCTTAAAGATTCTTTAAGAACTACCTGAAAATAGACAGCCCAAATTGCATTTTTAATTATTTTGCACAGGTCACACGAAATTTTGAAAAAAAAAACGATCTAGACATACATGCATTCAAATAACGTCAATTTTGACACACATCGATATTTTTGTGATATTTTTTGAATTTCTTTGCATTCGTTTCTTTCTATGCCTTTTATAATTCGTTTTTTCGTTGTGTGATTTTTTTTGATATTTATTTTCTTCGTTATATTCGTTCTGTGTTTCGTATTTTTGTGGTATGGCGAATTATACTTTTGCCGAACAGCATGACATGATGTTCATGTACGGAGCTGCTCGGGGTAACGCACGCGAAGCTGCTCGCATGTACCAAGAACATTTGTTTATCCTGTATTAACTTCTGTCGTTATGGAAACAAATAGTAGGTAGTAAATTGAGTTGTCTACATTTAGGCGCTTCTTAAAGAATCTTTGAGAAGCTCTATCCCTGAAAGGAAACACTTTTGACCACACATTTATTAAAAAAAGTTATTTGCTTTGTTGTGTTTTGCAAGCCCTAGAAGTTTGTCCCTACAATTCATTAACACCCGGTATATTTATAATAAAATAATGCAAAAAAAATCATAAAAAAAAGAATTTATTTTTAAAAAGAGCAATTAAAAATGCATGCCAGAGATCTAAACAAAGACAACAAAAAGCAATATCGACCGGTTCATTTCATAATGATAAAAAATACCTCTAAGAAAATTATTTATAATTTTTATTTCCCTACTCTTCTACAAGTATATATTATAATTTTGAAAGGCTTACTGTTGTGCTTGTAAGTAATCAGATAAGCTGTAAAATTTTAAAATGTAGAATAACACCACTAACAGTTTCTTAAGCACGTACTATTGAAGGGTTTGGAAATACGGCGTCGAAAGTTAATAGCAGTTTTGGCCAATTTTATGTAGAAATGGATGGCTTGCATTTTTAAATTAACGAGTTTAATTTTGCAACTTTATTTATATTTGTAAGCTTTGCTCCGTTGAAGTGCATATTAATATAATTTAAATGTTCGCCTTTTCCACCTCGACTAATTTTGATTGAAAATAAACCTTACACGTGTTTGGACATTAAGAGGAGTGACATTATACAATTACATAAATATGATTTCCGCCCCTAAAAATATCCGCGCCTAAAAATATCCGCGCCTAATAATATCCGCGCCTGATAATATCCGCGCCTAAATAGTTCGTGCGCCCAACGTTTCCGCGTTTAAAAACTCGGCGCTGCGATCGTAAAGCTGGCGCCTAAAAGATGTGTACCTACACGACCTACACCGCTCGGGTGCACCCTTCCCTCGGCCCTAGTTTGTGACTAGCAAATATTGTTTTGGTTTCTAATTTAATTCCAAAACAATTTTTTTTCTGTAAATCCACAAATAATCATTTGTTTTGTTTTATAACTAAATATATCGAATTTTGATCAAAGCGTTCAAATACTTCACACATTGGAAATAATGTATGGTATGAAACTGAAAGAAAGTTATTACAAAACTATGGTATGTCAATATTTAGGGGCAAAGATCATCTTATTTTGAAAATCCATTTATTTTATCAATGAACAGTTTACCACTGCCAAGGCACTGTTGTTTTGAAAGAAACCCAATAATTCATAGCTAGCGTATTTGGAAACTCTAGAAAACTGTGAAAAAAATTTTAATACTTTGGTTTTTCCTCCGCTACCATTTCAGTACGAGTATGATTTAAACAGTGGATATTTGTTAAACAGAATTGGATTAGTGAAATACCAAGGAGGTTTTACGGAGAAAATAAGCGTTGCTTGTTTATTTCAGCTGCTAAATAATTTGAAGGTTGCAGTACTTATTTTTGGGTTTTCCTTGCCAAGGCAAATAGTTGTGTTTTTACCTCGGAAGAAGTAGTTTCTTCATTAGTATCTATTTCGCTTTCATATACGTGTCCAATTTCAGATGGTGCTGACTCGGCAACCTGGTTCATTTTTTCCTCCACTGGAACGATTTCCATTTTGTCTTCTTTTGTGTAAGTATTAGAGTGAACAATTTCACTTACTACTTCCGACGATTGGACGGTTTCCTGTAGTTGCTTCTTGTAGGTTTTTCTAAAACACAAACGTCACACTGTTAGCAAACATCTAAGCTTGTCTTTGGCCAAACAAACACTAGCACCGAAATTTTTGGTATTTTTGCAAGCCTCCAGTGTATTTTATTATTATTACAAGTGTCAGTTCGAGTGCCATCCAAAAATAATTCTACAATGTTATTGACGTGAATAATTTAAACTTTATATTTTTCTGCCAACTTTTCTATATCGCGCGCTTAAGTAAAAATAGTTTTTGGATTGAAGTTCAACGAACGACTATGGATAATAGATCCTGTCTGGTATATAACAGTGAAAAGGGGGGTTTTTAATCCCTAATTACATATTTCTAAGAATAACTTTTTACAGACGCGAACCAAGCGAAAAACATGGAAGAAAAAGTGTGTCCACCTGGCAACAATCCAGACTAGATCCAGATTCTCTTTCACGGGTTGCTCGAAATCATAAATAACCGCTTCTCTTCAAAACTTCCCGCACGTACTGCGCTAAAATTTCTGCGGTGCTCTCTGTGTATCGTCAGGATAGTTATTTAGGAAATTAACTCTTATTTATCGACGCTCGGTGGTGATCAACATGATCATTAGGGAAAATGTTTGTAATTTCAGCTTGCCACGATGATTACTTGACTGTTTCATGAGACTTGCCGGAATAGGCTGACTTGTGAATTTTGTTTGAGTTTTGCAGCATTTTTCACGATCAGTAAATAAAATCGCACGTCAAATTTATTTAAAGAAATTTATTGACCGAACTAGGTCGTTTGGTCGAAGAATTTACGTTTAAAATTTAAAATATCTATTTTTTATGTAAATACAACCTCTTGCTGAACAGTTTTCCAATTTTACATTTTTTTTATATTATAATCATGAACAAAAAAATAATGCAATACTGACAAACGTAACATTTACATACAACAAAGCTTAGCATACCTTTGAAAATACTCCCACACGAAGCAAGCAAGCACTACTACGTTTTGCAGTTTCCCATTGTTACTGAAAGCCATTAAAATAAAAGCAAATAGCAATACCTTTATTAATAATTAAATGAAATTAAATGATATGGAGATATTTGGTCAATGAATTACATATTATGAAAATTCATAATGAAATGTTAGAGAAAATGAGAATTTGCACCTTAAATACACAATCATTTTTTCTATTTTTAGTGCAACACAAACAAATTTTATACAGAGTGAAGCAATACTTTTTACACTCCTGTTTGTTTTTAAAATAACAAAAATAAATAACAACATATTTTTATAAAAGTTTTTTGGGGCATTATTTCGTGTCTTTTTCCTGCAAATAAATATTTTATATTTCTATGATTATGAAGCCATAACAAATTTTACTAAATCACACAATACATATATTTTTTGTAGTGTAATAAAGATTTTAACTATCTTTTTAATGGTACTAAGATTTTGTTGCCTTATATAAATGAATAACTTTTACAGAAAATCAGAAAATAACGCGGTAACACTAAGTCATACATTTAGCATTTTTTAAAATATTGTTGGGGGCGCGGTCGGCTGGTAAGGCCGCTGGCTTCGGTACAGTTCTACAAAACGCGATCTGGTTTGAGTCCAAATCAGGTCGACCCCAGCTGTATGTGAATTGAAAGTGTCTGTTTATGTTAGATACAGGGCGATATGACGCTGACAGTTGGTGCCCCGCGTAAGTTAGGATGAAACAAATATTATTGATATGTTGTAACAACAAAGAAACCCACAAAGTAATTGGGGGGAAAATTCAAACACAATAACGTGTAAAAGAATGGGCGAAACAGGTAGCTGGTACTTTCTTATACTTTTTACGATTTTAAATATTCTCGCGTCAAGGAGTTATTGAAATTTACATCTAGTCAACTCCAGCCGGTACAAGCTGCCTCGCCCGCTCCAGGCAGACTACGTACAAGCGTTAGATATGTAAAAATGCGCTTACGACCTCGGGCCAGAAATGGTTATAACAGCTTTATTAAAAAAGTTATGAAAAATGTGCCAAATAAAAAACATAGTTTTTAACTGGGGCTAATTGATAGGCGTAGTTTAAATCACGTAACTTCCGAAAAACGCGTTGTTGATATTAGAAAATATCGTTTTCTTCTTAATTTTTAAAATAGTAGAAAATTATGCACTTTAAATATTCTATTCAACAAATAAAAGTTTATTACGATCGGCGTTTGCGTTTTTGAATACAACAATTAATCAATTTCAAATTTTTCAAAAATTCCTGGAGGACGACAAAGTAAAATTTGGGAGATTAGTATAAAATAAATTTGTAGGTAATAACAAGCTCCATCGGCTCAGAAAGTTAAAAAAAAGTGTGGGCAGTTACACCACTTGATTATAAATATTATGACATTTTGTCTTGATTAGATATTTCGTTTTTCAGTAATCGGGCATTAAAATTAAAATTTTAAAAAATCTGTATCGATATTTATTTTAAAGATACAGCGTTTGAAAAAAAATTTGGTTTGCTTTTAAATGCATTACAACGCGCTGTATAAAAAACCCAAACAAGTGTTTAGAAAAAAATCTATACCAAAAAACAGGTCTTATTTCCGTTTCCGGTTCCGGTGCCGATTAACGAACCTACAAATAACTACCTGCAACCTCTACACACCAAATCTTATAAAAATCAGTACCAGGGTTCCGGAGATATAGGGAAACAAACGAACGCACCCACTCACCGAACCACAGACAGACATTTTTTAAAAACTACTTATTTGGGTTCTTTGAACCCCATTCATAATTTATTTTTTATTTTTATTATTATTTAACTATCATTAGCATTTTGTATAAATTACCGTTTTTGTTTAATATTTAGAAATACTTTTATTTTCGAATAATTGTCTTTTCGGAAAAATGCTATTCGTAAAACAGCCTTTCGAAAAGTTATGCTTGGAACAAGAGCTTTACGTAAAATTTTTCGTTTTGAACAATTGTTGTCGAAAAATTGTCTTTCAAACAATTTGCCTAAATACAAGGAAAATGATGACGTCGCATGTAAATTAAATTTTTTATGGCATGGTGTAACGTCATACTGTTTAAAAAAAATTAACGATTTTTTCATATCTAGGTAAGACAATGGTATTGGATGAGTCCGCTACTGTCCCAGCATGGGTCACAAACACAAACATGGTACTCTACTGTGACAACCTTTAAGCAAGTTATATCCTAATTTTAAGAGTTTTGCTAATCCCCTTCATTTTTCTTAATTGTTTTCAATAAAACGTTTGTTTAATCGTACGCGAATTGTTTTGCATTGTGTCGCTAAAAACATTCAGTGTTAGACTGTCAAACTTGCTTTCGCGGGTGTTTTGACCACGACTTTCTGTAAATGTTTGGTTTCTTTGACAAATATTTAAGTAGGAGAGTGTGCATCTAACTTCAATTCACTAAACCACCTCATTGTGAGTAGACTATAAAGTGATGCTTTGCTTCCATACCTTTTTTTTTGTAAGTTAACAATTTAGAAGAAAATTTATAGAAACAATGTTAAACGTACATAAATTTGGTCGGTTCTGTGTTTGCCTCACCTTGTATTAATAGTGCAATTTAAACAAAATCCGTATACCGTTATTGCTTATAAAAACAAAAACAACAATAAAGTATTTGATTACTGAAAATTCTGGGTAATAAGAATAACATCCCGAAAAGCTTTCATCCAAACATTTCTGTATTAACTTTGTATTTTTAAAATAGAAGCCGGTTTTACAATATATTAATTGATTATAAGTATATAAATACTTAATTACTTCAACAATATTTATTTATTTTAACCTCATACGTATTTCGGCATGTTTACATGCCATTGTCAAAGGTTATATTAGAAAGTAAACAGTTAGTGTTGTTATAGCAATAGAACTTGGTGACTTGATCTCGGTTATCGTCTGCAGATGACTTGATTTCTTATTCCAAAATGTCCAGTAGAGGAGAATTTAACAAAACAATTTGATTTTGTTCTAGTAAGTGTTTAGCGTAATTGGATTTATGTGGGTGTTTGTATTTGTAACAACGTACGTGTTCTTTATATCTAATATAAATTTCTAATGGTATGGCCTATATAAACCGAATTACAATGCGAACAATTTAATTTGTAAATGCCTGATTTTAGCAAATCATCCGTTTTTGATTTTGCATTAAATAAAGTGTTTAAGATGTTTCTAGTTGTTTTAAAAACTTACTTTATATTTATTTGTTTGGTTTATAATTTCAGCATTTTTTTCTGATTTGTCACCAAAATATGGGATCGAGGCATATTTAATTGTATCGGATGAAGTTAGGGTATTCGGATAAATTTTTTGAATGGCTAATTTATAATCTTTTTTAACCGACTTCAAAAAAAGGAGGAGGTTCTCAATTCGTCTGTATATTTTTTTTAAATTTTTTTTAAATTGTTTTTTATGTATGTTCGGGCATAACTGTTTTGTTTATGAACCGATTTTAATGATTCTTTTTCCGTTGGGTTCAGTATGGTTCCAAGGTGGTCCTATTATAATCTTATTGTTATTGGAGCTTGAACTTCTAAGATACACCAGGAAACTCCTCAAAATCTATTTTTTAACCGACTTTTTAGTGTTTCCGTATTTCATCTTCCGTTTCAACTAGCCGTCGTTTCCTCATTCGAGAAGCATCCTTACTAGGTCTACCTATCACTTAAAATTGTAAAATAATTAACTTTAAAAAAAAAAGAAAACCGACTTCAAATAAAAACACAAAATTAACATAAGTTAACTAAAAAGCAAAAAGTAAATGTTTTTTATACAACAGTTTAATACTTATTTGTTGTTCCGTTTAATGTAATTAAGCAATTGTTGTTTATTATATAATTATTAATTGTTTTATAATTTTTAAGTCGGTGCCAAGTAAAACAAAAATTATATACCTTGCTACAATAACAAATTAGATTCGAATTTTTATGTTTTATTTGGCACCGACTTCAAAATTATAAAACAATTAATAATTATATAATAAACAACAATTTCTTAATTACATTAAACGGAACAACCAATAAGTATTAAACTGTTGTATAAAAAACATTTATTTTTTGCTTTTTAGTTAACTTATAATACTTTTGTGTTTTTATTTGAAGTCGGTTTTCTTTTTTTTTAAAGTTAATTATCTTTAATTAATATATCAATAAGTTTAGTATTATAACCATTACTATATGCAATTTGTTTAATAATTGATATTTCTCTATTACAATTAAATTTCATCTAAAGGGATCGTCAAAGCTCTATGTATCAGGGACCTGTATGGTGCTAATTTATGTGTTTTATGTTTAAATCTAAAAAGTCAATGGACTTACAATATATTGCCTGACCCTGTACGCAATGATGGCAGTTAATTTAAAATAAAAACTTCATTTTTGTTTTTTGTTTCCACAAGTAACAGTTTTCGAGAAATAGTGCAATTAAAAAAAAATGTAGAGTAAACGCATGTAACTCCAACCATAAAGCTTAATTCATTTTCAATTATTTCCGCGTTCACAAATAACCAATATAACGCGAGACAAATTTAACACAGTGAACCGACAGCAACGTACAGAGGTGGAAGTTTAGACAGTGAAAATAGATGATGAGCTCGTTTTTCGAGTGTTTTGACTGCGTTTCTCTTTTCAGCGACAAGTGCTTAATCCAAGGACGTAGATAAATTAGCCTATATATTATCGGATTTCAGTGAGTGACAGGTGGTATAAGTTACACTGAAAGTTCCTCTGGCTTTCAGAAATAGTAATAGCGTGTTGACATGTTTTCCATTGTTTTACGGGAAAATGCAGTTATATTAAGAGAAGTAATTAGAATACTTAAGTTAAATAAAAAATAGTTTTGCGATGTGGGAGACAAATGTAAAGACAATGGAGATTTCGGTTGAAAAATTAAATTTTACATTTTACTGCAAGTTACAGGTAAAATTAAATATTCTTTTAAATTTTACTGTATCAGAAAATTCGTAAAATACAACAAATCAATTCTTCTATCAGACTATTTTCAGTTTACAAAACGTAGAAGTTTATACTATTTTCCTCAAACGTCCAGAGCACTGAAACTAGTACTAATGAAATTATTAACTCCAAATTGCTTGGGAATAATAAAATTTTCAGGTATTCAACAGAATTTGTTCTGAAATACGTGACTGCCTACCAATTTTTTATAATTTTTATGTTTTAGAAAAAGTCTTGTTCATATAACAACAAAGTTTTTTTAATTTCAAAAATCTTGAATAATTAAACAATTGAATTTGTCTTTGACCTATGTGAAACAAAATAATACCAAGTGTCTATAAAATTTCCTACCAACAATTAGCCTAACCAATTAGGGGAATTACCGGATTATCGCTAATACTTCAAATGGTTAGAATTTTAGTGACCATTTAATTCGCATGTCACGTGATAAATATCGACTAATAAAAATGACTGAAATTAATTTTTTTAGAAAAAAGAAAGAAAAACAACTAAAGAATTACCGTATAAAAATAAGTAATCTATATATTAAATTCATAACTGTCTCATCATAACAACAGGACTAAATCTTGCGTCTCGGAAAGATTTATCAGATTATCACTATAAGCAAAGGCGGGCCATTGCATGTCGGCTCAGTTTATTGATTGTTTTCAGCGTAAGTTTACTTTGCTGTCACTCCGCGACCAAATGAATCAAAATTTTGACAAAATAGTGATAGAAATGTTTGTGAACTCTATATTTATTTTAAGGTTCTTATCAGAATTTTTTCAAAAATACGCGACCCCCTACTAAATTTTCATAATTTTTATGGTTTGGGAAACAGCCTTGATCCTACAACAACAAAAAAATTTTAATTTTCCTTGATTAAAAACCTTGATAATAAAACGATTGGATTTGTCTTTGACTTCTGTGAAACAAAATAAAACCAAGTGTCTATAAAATTCACTACCAAGAATTTAGCCAAATCAATTAGGGGAATTACCGGCTTATCGCTAATACTCCAAATGGTTAGAATTTTAGTGACCATTCAATTCACATGTCACGTGATAAATATTGACAATAAAAAAGCAGAATTGACCGTTTTTCGGCCAATGAAAAAGAATTATATCAACAATTGGTGTGGTTTAAGCGACAATTTTGAGAACATTTCTTTTTATTTCGTAATTGTTGGTTTGAAAGTATTTACTTTAATGGAGCATTTAAAAGATACAAACAAAATGTATAGGAAGTGTAGTAATGCGTAATCAATTTTATGAACAATAATTTCAAAAATCAATTTCTGTTCAATGAATAGTTTTCCGAGTACCATTCGTACTGACAGTTAAGTGAACTATTTTAGTGGCGGCTCCACTCATGTATATTGCGCTTGCAAACAGCAGGAGTGCGCACGCATGAGTGCTGTTTGTTCTAAGCAAATTGTTAATTATTTTAATAACAACATGATGTTACACCATGCCATAAAAACTTTCTTTTATATGCGACGGCATCATTTTTTCTTGTATTTAACAAATTATTTGAGAGACAATTTTCAACAACAATTGTTCGAAAAACAATTTTTCGAAAGGAAAAATTTTTCGTAAGGTACCTTTTCGAAGAGCAACTTTTCGAAAGGCTATTTTTTTAATAGAAATTTTTTTTAAAAGACAATTATTCGAAACCAAAAGCGGTAATTTATGAAAATGCTAATGATAGTTAAAATAAAAATTAAAATATCTGCAATAATAATAACTTTTTTATTTTAGTGAATTATAGTTGTTCTAATAAGAAAGATTATACGCGACTGAAACTCAAATTACATTTTTAAGAACGAAGTAAAAAGATCAGTAAAGAATTACCGTTAAAAATAAATAATCTATATATTAAATCTCTAACTGTCTCATCATAACAACACGACTAAATCTTGCGTCTCAGAAAGATTTATTGGATTATCACTATAATCAACGGCGGGCTCTTGCATGCCGGCTCAGCTTATTGATTGTTTTCAGCGCAAGTTTCCTTTGCTGTCACTTCTGTTGATATGATATGGTTATTTATGATTTTCTCAGGTCGGAAATGTGTAGTTATCGCGCTAAAATCAAACAAATGTACATACCACACGAATTCCACTATTTATAGAGCGAAATGCATGAAGATTTATACTATATATTTATCTCTTTTTTTATTTTAAATTATGTTTCTCCAAACCGAGACAGTTTTACACAATTTTTACTCAACTTAAAATTAATGTAATATATCGACATTTACATTTGTTTCAGTTTGTTTGTTTTTGTTGCTACGAAAATATAAAAACTGAAAAGCGCCTACTTGATATTTTAAATAAATTAACGTAAGGTTATTCTCTTTGATAGTGTGATGCAATTTTCGTACCGAACATTACACATGATTTGAATTGATATCCGTAATTTTTTCTATTTTTTCACTTATACTTTTTGTTGCTAATTGGAAATAAGGACGAGTGGAAGACGGAAATAGCAACAAAAGTACTTATGAGTTCAGAAGAATTTTCGGAAATAATTCTTGCACTTGTGGTATTACAAGTGAAAATATGTTTTTTAGACATTTTCTAAAGATGCCACATTATTTTTTTCTCAAATTTCAAAAGTTATACAAACTGCTATAAACTTTAAAACAATAAAATCTATACAAAAATAAACAAATAATTATTTCAGAACTTAGCGCTGTTGTGAATAATTTTAACTGATTCAACAAACGCGATTACTAAGAAAACAATAATATTTTTTTCTTTAAATGTATATTTTTGTCATACAGTACAAAAATTAACATATTTTCCATTTTTTATATTTTCTCCGTTTCCTTCTTTTTTCTTATTTTTCTAAACAAATTCTATAATATGGGAAAATTCCTACAGGTTAGCAACACCGCGGAGGCGGAAAAAGATAAGTGAAGTCAGCAGCGCACGGAGGCAGCCGAGAGCTAAGTCAAGCCGAAGATAATTTTTTAATATATAGATAAGCAGGAGCGAATAAAATAATCAATGGGTAAGCTGGAGACAGTAGATCAAAGTTCAAAAAGTTCTCGAAAAATGTATTCATACACCTGTATTAATAATAATATAAATAGTAATAACTAATCTGATTGAATTACGAAAATTTGTTGCATAGCAACGAATGTTGTATTTGCTTAGAAATGTTCTTAACCAAAACCATACATGATTGGATTATTCCATGAGTAATATATCAAACTGTTGAATTAATTTAATTTTTAAAACTATCAAATAAAACAAATAAGTAGTTTGCATAAATTTATTTTCCATAATATTGGTCCATATGCGAGAGTAGTTCACGCCAAAACCGGAATTTACGCAATAACATAATGAATTTAATCATTGATGCAATTATTTGTTTTAAACAATACTAAATGTACTCTACATAAGCGTTGTTATGGAAACAGTTCACTTGTTATACAAAATGGTCGACGTAGATGTACCGTGAAACAATGCATTATAATAATTAAACTTTTCGCTAAGAATTTTCATTTGTGAAGGCGTCCAACCGGCTGAAATTTTACGCAAATGCAACTTACAATTTTATGAAATACACGCGAAAAGTTGCAAATATTTGGCCGTTATAAAAATGGCTGTGAGACAGTTTGTGACAATCCACGAAGAAGAGGTTTAATAAGGATTTTACTACAACAAGAGTCATTCCTGCTGTTATTAAATGTGTTGTTGCTTTTCTTAAATATTATAGAAACAGTTATTTAATCGATTTGAATTGATCAAAATTTTAACACGTTTAATGACAGTAGGACTGACTCTTGGTACAGTTGAACCTACTCGTTCTGAATGCTCACGAACAGTCTCACCGGTATTCTTAAAACGGTAAGCCTAATCAAAAATTGAAATTTGCGAATTTTTGAGTGTACTTTCTTAAAAGTGTGAGCCAACTCTGCATAAAATTTAAGCTTGGTAGATAGTTTTATTCATGAAAATTTGATTTAAAAATACGTATTTGACGAAGCAGTTGACAATTACAAAGGCCATGTTGAATTAAAAATGCACGGTTTTAATGACAGCGGTTTTGTATTGTTTCTTGTTTAGGATAGAGTACGTTCGATAATTAACATAACAAGTTATTGCACGAATCACTAAATTAACTATGCCACTTCATAAATAAAAATATTTCTTGAACTACCCTCGTATTATTAGTGCAATAAACGCCTTTATTAATGTAAAAAAATTTCGCCTTCTAACCAAAATTGTATTCTTATGGTCCTTTTTTTTGAAAATGAAACTGTTTACCGTTCATATACGTTTTTTCGCATATAAATGTAAACGTACTACAAGCTGTTTGAAATTTCACTGCAATATTAGGTTTCGCATTAAATACAATTTTGTCTTGGAGGTACTTCCAATTAGTATGCAGACCAAGTTAAACTCAAAATGGACCTTTGAAAGCACGAACTCAATCTGATAAAATACTATTAAATGGTATTAAAATAAATTTAAAATTTTTACCTCGTTTTATTAATATTAAGAAACGTTTGAAGTTGTTTATTGCAACAAAAAAATTGCGTATGTAAAACCCAAATGCAGCTCATTACTTCCTCTAATTTACAACCTCTAAGCGAATTTATAAATAAAAAAATCGAAAACAGACCACTCCTTTGCTTAAATTTATTTTAAATATATCGAGTGTATTTGAACGTCATACCAGCCAAATAATTAAAGTTGTAATTGCTATAAATCTCTATCAACATTTTCTGCTCTAAGCAAATATATTTGTTTGCACGAAATCGTCATTTTTGTAAAAATAAAATAAAAAAGCTTTAAACCCGGCCACAGTTTAATAAATAAAAATCGTTGAAAACTGCAAGGTTTTTTCAGCAAAAATGTTCGCAACATTTTTAAACGCAACCTTGAGTTCTCAACGTAGAGCTTTAACAGCTTAAGTCACTGACATTTTCTCATGTCAGCAAGTCAGATTTATGTGGACGAATTGGCAGTGCTCGATAAAGCTCACATCCTTGACATTTTGTTATACAAGCATTCAATAACAGTTGCATTAAAATAATCACCAAACTTAAAATAACCCAAGCATTTGCAGCAACTGCATCTCTTAGTTTAATTAAATTTAGCGATTCATAGAAGAACGGAAATGAATGAAGCATGCACAAAATAAAATGAAGATGAAGATAAATTTTTATTCAGAAACTTACCCGTCAGCTTCTATCGCGGAATTTTTATTAAGCAAATTAAACAGGATGACCCACAAATAATTAAACCATTGTTTAATCATTTTGTTTCAAGCCATTCTATTAAGGGTAAAATAATTTAAAAAAAGCACTGGGCAAGAGGAAAAACCTTCTTCCGACAAAAGGCAACAACAGACTGAAGAACTGGAAGCTTAAAATTAGTATTTATAAACTGCTTTTGTATTTTTCCGTCTCATAAATATGCGGAACATATGTTTAAAAATAAATCAAAAGGCTTTTTAGATACGGTCCTGATTATTTTGCATTTGGCTGTAATAATTTTGAAGGTTGAACGACTCACGGGTAGACTTATCACGACATGTTTCCAACACCAGTTCACTGAAACCTGCGACAGCCCGGTTGAAGAAAGCTCAGGATCCAAATCGGGATCAGCAGGAAGCGCATGTTCCGAACAAACAATACTCAAAGGTATCACGAGGACAGTCACATCTTGTCTCTTCGTTAGATTAGAATCCCAGATTTACGAAATGGACAAAAATAGAAGACATAAAATTATGTTATAATACCCAAACGAGGTACTTCAAATTATTTTCAAACAAATCTCAGATTTGGCTTAACATTAAAACGAGGAGTTGAATTAAAAATCATTAGAGAAAAATAATGGAAAAAAAAATTTGCAATGTTGAACTTAACCCTTTTTTCACTTTGGGAAGCAACAAAATCAACATAAAAAATTTAACGTATATTTTTGCATGAGAAAAAAGTAGAAAACAACTTTATCAGTTTAGATTTTCAACTTATTGACTTCCACTGAAATAAAAAAAAAAGGAAAAAACATCAATTTTAAGCCAAGAATCACCTGTAAAAAATATGGGAAAAATAACGAAAACAATTTCGTAACTGCTTAACATTTTTAACACCGCTGAGATATAAAAACAAAAAATTTTGAGTGTTAATTTAATACAGAAACTGCAAGGAAACGAATGCGATTAATGTTTATGCCGGGTTGGGTTTTCATTGCCTCACAGTTTGGGAACCTCTGACCCTAGCAGGAAAATGCTGGATTCAATTTTAAAACATGAATTGGATGGAAAAAAAATGATTTTAAAAGTGCTTCACTTGTGAATTGGGGAGCATTGAAATTTTCTAAAAGAATTACGATTGTTTCAGATTTAATGGCTTTGGCGTAAATAACTTGGCACAACCAGCAAAATAATTACATCTGATATCCTCAAGTACATTATGTAAACAATACGACATTGAAAAAGGATAGCATCATTTCAAGTGAAAGCTATAAAATGTTTAATTTTAAGCCAAGTCAAGGAAACACAGAAATATGTTCAACTACTTCTGAAAAAATTTTATCAGTTCGGCAAACGTTCTTCATCACAACATAAAAACAAAAAATGTATTCGGAAAATGCAATATCGCGAATACAATGAAAAACTGCCAGATCCCTCACTTTCGCTAGTTTATCACGATAATATACCTTCTCACAAATTTCCACCACAAGCTCAACAAGTGCTTACTTACATAACCGGGCCCCGTGCGACTGTCTCATGTTTGTCAATAGAAAAACTAATTTTGATGTTATAGTTCCGCTTATTTCCCGGCATTTCGAAAGGCGACGCACAATAAATAAAAGAAACACCAACACTCGATGGCTCTGCACGATCAACTAAAACTAACATGTGTTGGCTAAGAAGCAACCGAAATGTAAAAACGTTTCTAGGTGAAATATGACATATAAAGTTTTAAAAATACAGGTGCAGGCTTTTTTTGATTGCGCCGACGACGGTATTATTTAATGGCCAAGCGGAAGTTTAAGTTTTCAGCCAAAAGAAAATGGAGCATAGAAATTCTAACAATAAAAAAAAATGTTTTAAAGGAGGTAAAATTGGGTTAGAAAATGAGCAAGTTGCACTCACACCTGCAAGTTGGAAGGTAAAACGCAGAAATAAACAAGACTTTAAAACAGCGCAAAAGAAAGCAATGCGTTAAGCAATAAAAAAAGATAATTAAGACAATTTTAAATCGCAAAATTAAAAACAAATTTTAATAATAAAGTATAAATAAAACAATAATCAATAACTTCAACAGATATCTAAATAGTAAGCCGGAGCCATTGCCTCTGTCTTAGCTTTTAGTGGTGGAAGACCATCGCCACCAAAACCCACATATTTAGGCGCTGATTACAGAAAGCACAAATTCGCTTGCGCAATAGCCCGCCACGTTATAACCAAGTCTGGGCAAACATGCCGTAAGATGGTGAAATATTCTGAAAAAAATTGCATGAAATTATAACTTTCCTTACTTCAGTAGAAGTATGGGAAAATAACAATGGGCGACATACTTTTTCCGTTTTAAATATTTTCGCGTCAAAAAGTGATTGAAATTCACATTTAGTCATCTCCAACCGGTACCAGCCGCTCGCTCCAAACCCAAAGCGTTACGTACGGCGCTGACGACCTCGGATCAAAAATGGTTATAACAACTTTATCTATAGAGTTATCAAAAACCCGGAAAAATAAAATAAATGTTTTTTATTAGAACAAATTGATAAGCGTAGTTAAACTGCTGAAAAACGCGTTGTTGATATTAAAACGTATCGTTTTTTTCTTTTATTTTTAAATAGTTAAAAATTCTTGCTGATTTTAATAAAGTACTTCAAATAGTTTATTGAATTGACAAAAGTTTATAACAATCGGCAGTTGCGTTTTTGAATAAAAAGTTAATCAATTTTAAATTTTTCAAAAATTTCTAGAAGGCGTCACAGTATAATAATAAATATAACGGAAGATTAGTACAATACAAATTTGTAGTTCATTGCAATTTCTATTAGCTCGAAAATGTTTAAAAAAATGTTGTGGGCAGATTTTAAAGAATAATTTTTTGAAGATGTCCCAAATTTTGAGCCGCTAGTATATTTACAGTTTTCATATTTCCAAAAATGTTTTAATTAACTAATATCACACAAATTAAAATTTTTAAAAATTTGTAACGGCCTTCATTTTGAAGATACAACATTTAGAAGAAAAGCATTTAATTTGTTTTAAGATGCACTACAACTCTTTATATTTACAATTTTGAAACAAAGTTTATACAAATATCAATACAGAAGAAACAGGTCTAATATCCGTTTCCGGTTTCGGTTTCGATTACCAACCTTACAAAGAACTACCTACAATTAGCAAACTTCTACGCACCAAATCTTATAAAAATGGGTAAAGGGGTTCTAGAGATATAGGAAAACGAACGCACCCACCCACCCACAGACAGACATTTTTTAAAAACCATTTTTATGGGTTTTTTGAATCCCAAAACGCGTACTTCCGTTAAAATCTGAAACTCGAAAATTTGCAAAACTTTCCTTACTTCAGTAGAAGTATGGGAAAGTAAAAAATCATCAATACATGCACAAAATGTGCAGTAACCTACTGCTATATGCAGTAATATGAGACCTAAAAAATTAAACTGCATTTCGGCACAAATGAATCCAGAGCAAAACATTAGGACGCCGCCGTTTGGGCTCCGGATGTTTGGGCGCTGGAAGTTTGGGCACTGGTGCTGTTGTCAGACTTTCATTATGTTATACTTCGGCGTAAAAATCGTTTTACCTATTGTAAAAAGGTTACTACAGAGCCTTCGTTAATTACTGATACCCACGTGACCTTTGGTCCGTAGTGACTTAGGGAGTTTTAGATTTTGATGTTGAAGTCAGTTCAGGATTGGTACTCGTGGTTACTAAAAATTCCCTGTAAGTGTCACTGTCAACACTCAAAGTGAGGTTATGTATATAAACAAGCAAGCCTTGATAAGTTAACAAACGGCTTGGGAATTTTTGGATAAAAGCCTTACCAGCAGTGTAAGTTGGGTTGCCTATATTTTGTGGTCGCGTGGGTATCAGTAATTAATGAAGGCTCTGTACAAAAATTTATTTATTTTTGTTTAAATTAATTTAGCAGTTGCTGGCACCTAAACGGCGCGGGCGGTTAGCAACCAAATGTCGCGTACCGAATGAATCAATACAAAGAATGCATATTATAATCGTGTATTGTAACAAAATTTCAATACAAAAAAATTACAAGTGATTATTACAGGAAATAATCATATGCTTTTAATAGTACCTTACACAAATGACAAATGAATGCTTGTTGTCCTCCAACTAATTTTTATAAGCTAAAAATGTTCTCTCTGCTTCACAAGAAGTCAGAGGACAATAGGTTAATAATTGCGCAAATTCTAAATAAATCCCATTTTGATTAATTTGATTGATTAATTTAATCTTCTGCGTTTAATACATTGTTAACAAATTTTTAAACTCCCATACTATTACTTTGAGCGCACACGAATTCCCGCAACGATTAATGTTTACAATAATCCGACATATCAACTCCCGTTAATGATTTTTAGAGGCACTTATCTCATAGACGAACTTCCGTGCGACCCTGCCGGATTTTGAAAAAAACAAGTGCAAACTGCTGGTCTTATTAGACAAGCTATTTTACATATTAATAGCATTTGCTTATTACTTCAGTTTCACTTCTCACATCCGAGATTATTCTAGTAAAATCTTCTGTGGATATGAAAGACATACGCTTCTGTGGTTCGGAGCCCACGTTAAGCTGTAGGTCTCCACTGTTCTGTGCCACTTTAAGCACCACACAGGACAGGAGGTAAGAAGATATGCTACAGCTCTCATGTAGTATGCAACCTTAAGAAGAAGATTTGACAAGTTATTTTACATGCTTATATTATGTATTATTTGGCATTGTAAATATGTGTGCATTTAATAACTTTTTGTTAGCTTTTAATTTTTAAATTTCTAATACAATTTAGCTGATGTTATTATCTGAACTCAAACAAAGGTTAGATACTTGATCAGCGTGACAACAGGAATAAAAGTGTAATTATCTAAAGATTTTGGTCCTAACGGGATTTTAAGTGGGGAATGATTAGGCATCAAGCTTATTGAAGTAAGTTGGATTAGCGTGACGGGAATTTGTGTGCACAGATTATTTTTGGTGAACAGTAGTACAGTAGCATATTAATTTTTGTGCTAACTGTATTTCCTATCTCATTTTACTTTCCCATACTTCTACTGAAGTAAGGAAAGTTATGATTTGATGCAAATGTTCGAATTTCAGATTTTAACGGAAACGCGCGTTTTGGGGTTCAAGAACCCCAAAAAAGTAGGTTTTAAAAAATGTTTGTCTGTGGGTGGGTGCGTGAGTGCATGCGTGGGTGCGTTCGTTTCTCTATATCTACGAAACCCCTTGCCTGATTTTTATAAGATTTGGTGTGTGGAAGTTTTTTAGTTGCAGGTAATTTTTTGTAAGGTCGCGAATCAAAACCGGAACCGGAAATTAAACTTGTTTTTTGGTATAATATTTTTCTAAACACTGTAATAAAATTTTGAATACATAGCGTTGTAGTGCATCTAAAGACAAATGCCCATTACTCAAAAACAAAATATCCAATCAATACAAATTGTTACATTATTTTAAAGCCTTTAATAAGTATAATCAAGCAATGTAAAACTATTTTTGGAAATGTAGTGTATAAGAGTTTAAGTAAGAATACTTGGTCAAGTGCAGTGCGGGGGTTGTTGTGGTTTTAACAGAACACAGGGTGTCAAAACGACAGTTACGACCCGGTAGTTGACCGAAGAACTATTCGCTCATGCAGATTGTTACTCAGATTATGTTGTAGCTAATAATAAATATATTAAAGGTAAAAGTGGTATTTATTAAAGTACAGACATAACAGGAAATATGAAAATTGTAAATATACCAGCGGATCAAAATTTTGGACATCTTCAAAAATTATTTCTCAAAAACTGCCAATACTATGTTTTTTAATTTTTTGAGGCGATGGAGCTTGCAATGAGCTACACATTTATTTTCTATTAATCTCTCAAATTTTACTTTGACGCCTTACAGTAGTTTTTGAAAAATTTGAAATTGATTAATTTTTTATTCACAAACCCAAACGCCAATCGTTATAAACTTTAAACAGTTTTATAGCCTATTTAAAGCAGTTTATTAAGATTGGCAAGAATTTTTAACCGTATTAAAAATGAGGGAAAAAACGATACTTTTTAATTTCATAACGCATTTTCGGAAAGTTACGTGATTTTAACTATACCTATCAATTAACTCTAATAAAAAAATGTCTTTCAGTCTTTGCATATTTTTGATAACTCTATAAATAAAGGTGTTATAACCATTTTTTGATCCTAGGTCGTGAGCGCTTTATCTATCGCCTTTACGTAGTCGGCGAGCGCGCGCCGTAAGTAACCAAGGCCTTAGGTCTGGAGGGGGCAGCTTGTACCGGCCGGAGATGACTAGATGTAAATTCGAATCACTTCTTGACGCGAGAATATTTAAAACGTAAAAAGTATGGGAAAGTGCCAGCGACCTGTTTCGCCCATTTTTTATTTTGTTCTAAGCCATCCTGTTAATTTTTTACGACATTTATATAAAAATTTAATTATTTTGTTAGCAAACTGTTCTTCAAAGCCAACTATAAAAAAAAGGTTTCTTGCTTATAACTCCGTTATTTGTAAAAACAACTCCATTAAACCGTATATCAAAGAAAATAGGACAAAGAGCTCTATCCAATAATAACATGACCGCGCCTTTGATGCACATTTAAAAAAGCGAAGTTAATGTCAATACCTTGAAAATTTAAAGACCTATAAAAATTTTAATTTTAGATTCTAAATCTGTGTAAAAAGTGTTTTAATAATGTTAAAACCGCTTTGCGCTATCTTTGATAATAACCGGATTATACACAAAAACAGAGAGATGCTGAATAATTTTTCTCATTTAACTGAATCTCTATCTCTTACCGTTTACGAGATCCGCATGCATGCACTTCTTATCTTGGACACTCTGTATATTACTTACATTAATTCTAGCGAGTCGAAAATATGTATATTTATCGCGCTAACAACAAACGAATTAAATGTATAGCAGAGAAATTCCATCATTTATCGACTACAAATTGAAATCTGGATTAAGTTTTCCTTACTATTACAAATTGTTTACTACAAAACTATTTACTACAAATTCTAGATGCATCTGTAGGAACTACGTTTTTCTGACCACCCATTCGTTATCATTGCGAATGATCCTAGATATATATTATGTTTGCGGATTGTGTTTTTTACGTTAAAATCACCTAGGGTAATTTTCCGATATCTGGGGAATACATTCCTGATTTATATGAATAAAAGAACAATTCTTTGGTACTATTTGCAAAAGTCTAATAACATTCTTTAGTGCGTATTTATTATATCCAAACATTTTGAAAATCTCCGTCAGGGCACTTACTTGGAAATATTAAGATTTTTTTTTTGAGGTTACGATAGGATTTCGTTCGGTTTTTCGGGCTTCTTTGGTGTAACAATCCTGTCGGTCTGTTTTAAAAGGCAATGCTGGGGGAGTCTTTGCTTAAATGTTGATGGACAGAGGCAAAGTTTACGTGTGGCAATTAGGGGCCGTTAAAAAAATAAAAATCCGCAAACTGGGTTTTTGTAACTACAGTAAGATAACGAGTTTGCAGAATAATTTATAAAACTTACCGAGGCCGTGGACTAATAGTAGGACATTTGTTGAAAGAGATATAATTATATAATTAAAATATTTTTCAAGTATCGGAACCCGCAGACATAATAAATAACTTGTGTCGAGATGTACGGCATATTACTGAATGTGCTGACACTAACACTTGAGGAAGGGGGAAGAGGTTGGGATTGAATAAATACTAGCGAAACCCGTGGGCTATGCCTCACACTTTTTTGAAATAATAAATTAACTATTGACGTTGCTAGTGTAGCGCACCGTGGATCGTAGTCCTAGTTGTATAGATTTTATGTAGATATAGCTTTTAATTCTATATAAATCGATTTTGACAAGTTTGGTCGACAAAATTAAGGGAGGAGAAAGAAAGTTAACACATCTAAATATTGCTGCCCCTAAAACCTAGGTCTTAAAGCTTGTACTATTATTATTAATCAGAACCATTTCAGCCGTAACAGATATTTTAAATCGTCCTCCGCTTAGTAAAGAGAGGGGCTTGAATTTATGTTTTTCAAAAATGCATAGTAGGCGTTACAGACAAATTAGTTAACTGTGACGCAAAACAAATAATAGCCCATCTCTAGCTCTATAAGCTTTCCAAGTTTACGGAAATCGTGTAGCCAGTTTTTATGCAATGGTGTTTTGGCAATGTCCACAGTTTGATAATATTTTTACTTAACATTTTTCATTTGCAAAAGAAATTTTTTGTGTAGTAACACTGTGTTTCTGTGAGACTGTTCTAATGCCAAAATTAATCTTGATCGGTTTCAGCGGTTTCTCTAAGCAAACATGACTGTTATGGCTACTTTAGTTCTAAATATGTTAGTCAATGTATTGTGGATTTCATAGCGTATATTTGTTTATTTTGTAAAACGTCTGTGAGGAGACCTTTGTGTGGCGTTTCGCCTGCAGCTTTTTAATATTGAATGTTTAAAAAAAAACAGCCTCAGTAATAAAATTTGTCTGTTATTAAAGAAATTATATAAAACTTAATATTAGCCATAAACTCACCATTAGAGTACATAGTTATAGAGTGTATTTACCATAATTTCAAGTAAAAATTAGACGAAATAGTTTTTTTATTGCAAGTTATTATTAATGGGTATAGCAGCCTATTGTTCCTTGAAAAGTAAACACCCTGTATAGCAGAAAATAATTTACGATGACGCATAACTGTCTACCGAGCAACTTTTCTATTGTTTTTTTTTCGTAAAGTTATTGGGCCAGGCACGTGTTTAATTGTTTATTCCATGAGAGCTGTGCAGTCAATAAATCTAAACAAGGCAAACAAAATTTTATGCCGCAGTCGGTTTACATTTATATTTGGTATAATTTAGTGTGCTTTATGTTTATGGTTGCCTAGCGGAAGTTTGTAAACTTATTTATATTAAATTAATAAAACGGTGTATTACAATTAGACAAACAAACCGTGCTTATTAAAAAGGGATCTCTGCTCACCTAAGTTTCGTATTTGCATGTAAAAATGAACTGAAGGAATGTATACACGATTATAGCACTTACACACAGCTTCCAAAGATCTATTTTTATAGTCCAAACATTAGACACTCAAGGCGTTTATTTATTAGATGTATAGAATATAGAATAATAAACAACCTGTGTAGAGATGTAAGGCATATTACTAAATGAACGTCGATAAAACTTGCGACAGGGGGTTCCGGTTTTAGTATACAGATGCAGAAGGTGCAGACTAGAACATCGAGCCGCAGCTTGCAACGCTACATACTTCATTCAATTCTTTATTATCAAACATTTTCAGCATATTTTCTTGTAATTCTTTAACATTATTCCCACAGAGCACAATTATTACTTCGTGATTTTTCTTTGTAAGCCCTTGTTATTATTTCAAATTTTCCAAACGATTATGTGCAGTTTTTTTTTTAATTTTCGTCATTCTTATCATTTTCTAGTAATTTTTCTGGAAATTTGTTATTGTTTCCTTATGTCTTTATAAATCGTTACAACTTTATTATTACTTCCTTGTATTTCTGCAAATATTTGAATGGGTCATTTATTACTTATTTAAATTTCTTCATTGGTTAATTGGCAATTTTATTGTAATTCGCCAGGGAAAAATTTCCAGTGCTACTCCAACCTTGACCAAAATTCTTGTTGACAATTTAACAAAAAGAAAAATGTTTATATCGCTAGTACGTTCACTTTGCTTAATTTTTGATTACATTTATGATTCAATAAAATCCCTTTCATTTATTTTAAGTAGATGAGTTTTGTTAACAACAAAACGAAAACAAATCTTTCGTCAGTCATCGATGAAACTTCACAGGCTTCTAGACTAGCACGAAGAATGAATCAAGAGGGTATTTTAATATATGACTCACTTTGCAGTTTTACGCCCGATAAATTCAGCAATGCACTAACCCTATACAAACTCGTAATTACTCTATGCTATTCGATACGAGGAGGTTAACCCAGAATTTATTGTTGCATTCTTGTGTTAGTTGGCAAATGTTCGTTATTTTTAGTTACAGGGGTGTTTCGCCAACACAGGTGCTATGAAATGAACCGTGGATTGTTGCCAGAAGAGCTCGTCCGTTTCACGAAAAGTGCGGAATGTGCGAGAGTGACCCCAGAAAAGTTCTTGAACTTTAAATTCGATTTTTCTGTATTTTTATATTAGGCTGTCAAGGAAGCACTTACAATGAATAAATATTTAGGTCTATGCTCTTGAAGTTATTATTAGGCAAGGAAATTTTTTTCGGAAATTTTCTTCGAGGTATTGTTTGAATATTTTAAGATCTGCGATATTTAAGAGATCAAATTTGTATGGAACTTATTTGGTTAAATTGTTGTTTTAGGAAATATATTAATGGAAGTGCTATCTGTCAAGAGCAATTATCATACCATGAAGCCTAAAGTGTAAGTGCTTGTGAAAATTTGATTTACGTGATATTTCTGTTAATTCTGGCTACCTATATTATTTATGTCCAGGTCTCGAATTGAAATTTATTAATTACATGTGTAGGAGAAGATATCCCATGACTCATTTCTAAATTTAATTTTGAATGCATTTGTTGTTCTAGAATCCAAATATTTAGCGAAAACGGATCTAAGAGTTAAAAATAGGTTGAGTTAAATTAGCTTATCAATGTTAGTATCGAGATAATCAGTGTTTCTAAAAAAAAGCTATTTGTTATTGTTGGATCATATACAAAACATTGTGTACTGAATGTTCACCGCACAAATTAAAAATTTTTGGGATGATTCCATAATAAAATAAAATAAAATAAACAATAAATTTACGCCCAGACTGCTTTGCGTTAACAAGTTGGCAATCACCAAGCCGATGCAGCAAGGTTTTGCAAGTATTTTGCTGATATACATTTTCATTTCGCGTTTTAACCGAATTTTGTGAATTTTACCGATATTGGGCTCGCTTTGATACACCCTATGGTCTTAACTGGCACCATGGTGGTCCCACGCCCATAAATTTATCTCGGTTCTAGTTAGTATGCCGATGAGACCCAATGGGTTATAATAAATTTGTCTAGGTATGATAATGGGTGGTGAGAGGCCATCGATTAGCAGGTGAAGAAGTAGGAAGGAGTAACGTATCTGTCGGCATCAAAAACCTGAGCCCTAAGGGTAAGGCATCGCTTCATCTTCTCAAGCCCATAATCTAAGTGTCTACGCAGCAGGCTCTTATTCCCGATCTGTTCAGTTACTGGTCGCTATGGTCAAATCCATCTGGGAGGTACGTAGTCGTACAGTACTAAGAACTGCGATTAGCCTAAACTACGAGGCTGCTGCGAAAAGTCTTACCAAGTGCTTCTTTCGCAGGGCTATCGGCCCTGCGAAAGAAGCGCGACTTTCTGCCTGGCTACGAAAAGTACCATCGTGGTGGCAGTCATCATGCGCCCCGGCGCGGTTGAACTGCGTTTCAACACTGATCTGCATAGTCTACAGAGATTTAGGTTGTCTCCTTCTAGCTAGTGGGGACAAGCTCTTGCAGCCTGATGTACTGGTGGCTGGCTTTTGATCGGTCTTGAGCAAATGCTCTGATTGAGCATATGTCAATTCCTTGCCAACAATAACCGTTGCAAATTAGGCCGATAGGTATGTGTTGCCACATTAAAACAAACGGGGAGCTTTTGATTCTACATGATAATCTATAGTTAAAAAATTTAAAACAGACTGAAAGGTCCAAGGTCGGGTGATCTAGTTGGCACTTAACATGCCTTCTCGGCATTTATCCATTTATTTCGAAATTTTCAATCAAGGTAATAACGCATCCATAACAAAAAGGAGCATTCTGCACAAAACCTTCACGTCCCATTGCTGGACTCCAGCACTCTTCTTGACCACGTACTGTCTTTGGCGTTAAAGTGGAGTAACGTCGAATTCAAACGACTAAATACCAGAGAAAGTTTCAAGCATTAAAACCCCACGGCCGCCCACATCGAATTGGGAAATGTGAGTAGGGGGTTGCGGCATAAATTTTATTGCTGCATGGCTGCGGTGGGAAATCGAACCCCAGATCTTTAGCGTTAGAGGCCAAGCACCTAACCTCTAAGCTACCGCCACTCTAAGAAGGGCATTAACTGCTTGAAATTAAATTGGCAAGCTTTAATTTTATTGGAAGCTTCACTTATGGAAATTGCAGTATTGAAGAACCCAGATTCTCCGTAATTGACACCAAAATGTAAGACTCTTTATATTCGTTTTGTTGATTGGTTGGAAAATAATAAATATTTGTAAAAAAAGTAAAGTCGGTGGCACTACACTCCAATGAGGAGTTTGGCCTGAAATTCGGTGGGCCAGGGCCACCGGACCATCGCTTCCGATACCCAGCCGCCTCGCACTCTTATGAAATACAGGGTGGTGTGGTAAGCACCACGCCTTATAAAGCTGCCATACTTCCCTCGCTCCTCGAGGGGTCTGGCTCCCAATTTTTAAAAAGCGACTGGGTAGGCCGCCCGTCAGGCATCCAGTCTCAGATTTGAACCCAAGAATATTTATAAGGCTATGTAAAATTTTTTACTAGAGAACAAAAAAAAGTGCGAGTGACTTAGAAAACTTTCCCAAGTTGATTTATCTCACGATACATGTCAAACAATATTAAAAAAAGACATTAAAATGTACCTCTATGCAATTCAGGTCTATCACCAACTATTATCAACAGATTTTTAGAGAAGAATAAATTACTGTCAATTGTTTTTGAATCATCTGAACAACAACGGTAGTTTAAATGTAACATTTTTTACTGATGAGGCATGGTTTCACCTCGAAGGCTACGTAAACTCTCAAACCATGAAAATGTGGTCAACAAAAAATTCTCGTCAATTTGTTGTCAGCCCTTCACCCTTTAAAAGTTTACGTATGGGTAGCCATTTGTAGACGAAGGATAGTAGGTCCTGTATTTTTTTTATAAAACGTTGCAGCCGTGTTTTACGTCAATCACATTGTAAATCTTTTCGTTGAACAGTCACACCATGACGAGCTGTAAAACGGATATTTTCAACACGATTGGGCTACAGCGTATACTGCAATTATTACAACAATTTTTTTAAGGCAATTTTATAGTGGCTGTATTATCACTACCGCAAATATATGGCCCCCTAGATCTCCAGACTTGACTGCGCCCGATCTCTTTCTTTTTGGTCATTTAAAAAATACAATTTTAAAAACAGAATCAACCATTTAAATGAATTACATCATGCAATTACAAGAGCTTGTAAAGAAAGTTCCCCAGAATCTCTGACAAGCGTCTTGGAAAATATAAAAGAACGAGTTCGTTTATATCTAAAAACGAATAGACAACATTTTAAACATTTATTGTGACTTTTAATTGTTTTATTACTTAACCGTTTCGCTGCGTATGTCACGGATTCTTGACACAGACGTCCTTTGCTTAGTGCGCCCGGCACGGACCCGTGTCAGGCGCTGCTTCGCATTTACATTGCCTGTACAAAGCCAGCGTGTGGCAAACGATCCTGTGCGCAGTTCAGCACGTAGCTAAGGCATTCGGAAATCTAAAAATAGCCGTCGTTTCCGATTTTTTTTTCTCCGTCTAGCTAAATGAAAATAATAAAAAAGCCAAAAAACCAGTACGCTCCTGAGCTTGGAAGCATTTTCACCGTGCGCAGCGAAAAAGTTAATGTCGTTTTGGTTGTTATTAAATTTAAATGAAATAAAAAAACAAATTTAGGTTACCTCTTTTTTAAATAAATACACGATAAAAATTAAAAACAATATAGACATGGAGCAAGATAAGACGGCAGTCAGTAAGAAATGTAAAAGAAATGTTTCTTAATTTAAAAAAAATGTCTATCGCTGGATTTGAACTGGGGTCGCCAGGTTAGTCCACGCCTTTAACGCTAGACCAAATCACAATTTATTTTTTTTTTACATTATCTCAGTTAAATGAGTCACAGTTGCTAACTGACATTTATCATGCATATTTCTAAAACAAAAATTATTGATATTAAAAATAATTTACCATGGTCACTTGCTAATTGTTTAAAAATGTTAAAATACGTAATAAGCCACGTAACTATGATAAAATAGCTCCACTATTTGCAAACTAATCAACGACATGCTGCGCTTGTTCCAAAGGCGACTGCGATTAAGGTTTCATTTGATCGTTCTGTACTTCGTGATTCAATAGATGGCAGCACGTAATATCAACTCATCATGGAGCTTAAATTTTGGCAGTTGCCGCGGTTCGTTTTGTTGCCGTCTAGTAGTTAGTAATTTTGAAACAAACCCCTCATTGGATAATAGCATAATCAAATAAAAATCTCGCTAATTAAATAGCTCATTACACAAAAATCCCATTACTTAAATAGGTTTCGTAGACTGTTTTACCTTACATTCTTTAAATAAAAATTTCTATAATTAATTCACATATATTTGTTATCGTCAACATTTTATTCAATTTATTATTTTGTTCGACCCAATTAAAATAACATTAGCCGGGTAAAGATGGCTGTACGTTCTATTTCCGCCGCCTGGGTTCCGCTGTTTAGCACTAACAGAAACGTCTCTGTAACAACTTTGCCAAGAATTCAGGCTACTGCCTTCTTCTGTTCGCCAAGGCATTGTTTGTGCGACAGCGGTGTCACACACATTGTCTTTGGAGCAAAATTTAAATTCCCAATCGGAACTTAATTGCATAAAACAAGAAATATGACAAAAAATAAAATTGAACCTAATCTTTAATTTATAAGAATTTTGGTTATATTAGAAATGAACGTCCCACGATTTCTTTTACATCAACGATTTGTTACGCCACTGGTATTACGACGCTTTAAAAATATCCGTAAAGAGGTTTTTGTTGTTTTAAGACACACATGCGACCGCCATTCGTTTCAATTAATTTTCGTCTAGCAAATTCTAAAATAAGCATAAAAATGTGCATATTGCCTTGGAGTTTAGTGCACGTAGTGTTGTTTAAGTTTGAAGGTTTCCTCCGTCATTGTAAATTTGAGAAAATAGTAGTCTATTTTAGACGTGGAAATGACCGTCAGGATATTAATTCTATCAACGTAAATGCGAAGCAACTTGTTTGTTGGGTAAACTAGGATCTTGGGACATTAAAGATAAATTAAAATAAATTGGGCGCTGATGCGAAACTGCGACTCGGTTTTAGAATAAAAGTTGTATTATTGGGTAAAAGTGAGGAAAAGTGAATTAAGCAACAGTTGGATAAATTTTTATTTTAATACTAAGCTTAATAGATAAACAGTAAGGTAAGAATCTAAACGAATAAAAATTAAACTAAATGCAAAATTAAAAGTATCAGTTGAATTATTTTAGAGTTCAAAAATACAACGAATGTGTTCTTTTGTGATCACAATATTTAGAACTGAATAAATAAAAAATAAAAAAGTCATCCACAGTTTAAAAATTGAAATTATAGCTCAATATTTTTTATAATAAAGCTATTCGAAAAAAAATGAAAAAATACGGAAAACCAGAGCATCACAAAATTTCAAAACGAGTATAAACTTCTTTGAGTCACAACCATAATTTTTTTCAATTTCAATGTTATTTGGCAATTTAAAAATATAAAAACGAGTAATATGTTTAAAACCAAAATAAGTTAATAAAAGTTCAAGCAAGTTCAACAAGGCGTTAAAATCGAAATTTTTTTCATATTGAATATAAATTTTAAAAACTTAAACATTCCGACACTCCAACAGCTGATTTGTTGTTCAAAGTTTGTCGAATTTTTTCTTTAAAAATGTATCGAAAAGTAAGCATAAAAACTATTTTTTTTAATTTAGTGTCAAATAGCATCTCAAATCAATTTTGTTTAGAAACAAAAAGAAGAGAAAAATAAAATTACAGCAAGTATGAACTTTCCCAAACGTGCAGTAATAGGAATGGCATTGACTTCACGACAATTTTCAGGATTATGATGAACATACATGTTTCAGAGCTCCAGGACCCCAAAAAGCTTTGGGCAACCGCCACGAGTCCTTCCTTGCATTTATTGAAACTTTTAAAAACTTCTTAAACTTTTTGAAAATAAACAATTTTTAGAAATTTTTTACAATTTTACAGTTTTATTAAAAATTTAGAAAATATTTTAATATTTTGTAAACATTTTTAAATCTCATTTTTTATGGCGAATTGTTTTCAAAAAAATGTTATTTATTTTTGAAAAATTTCATTATTGTTAATTTTTTTAATATTTATAAATTTTTAAATTATCAAAATTTTGAAAATGATTTAAAATTTTAGTAATTTGTAATTTTTGGAAATTTTTAAAATTTCAGTTCAGTAAAGTTTTGAAAATTGTTTAATACTAGAAGTTATAGAAAATGTTGACATTTTTGGAAAATTCGAAAATTTACAAATTTGCAAAGAATTTTTTTTTAATAAAAAAATAAATGAAATAGAATTTAGAAAATTGTTTGCATTTAAAAAAATACTAAAAATCTAAAAATTTCTAATTTATCAAAGAATTTTCAACATTTCAAAACATTTTTTGAAAATATAGAAGATTTTGTAAGTATTAATATATTCCGTATTCCTGTATTTCAGGTCTTACACCACTTAGGCCTCTTTGTTGGCCGCAATGTGCGTACTACCTTAACTGAATCCTTAAAAAACTACTTTATAATTATTCCTTTAACAAATTTCCAGGTGCTGACAAACTGCCCTGACTCAGATTCGAACTCCGGGCCAAAAGAGCCACAGACTCCCGAAAACTTCTGTGACCTGGGCTACAAACCCCTACTTCACTCGTCTACCAAGCCTATTTTATAAATATATTTAAAAATAATTTTTTTTTAAGTTTTTATGAAACTATGGAATTTTCAAAACTATTAAAAATTTTAAGAAATTTGGAAAATATTAAACATTTTTGACAATTTTGAAAATTAAAAAAAATGGAATATTAAAAACTTTCAAAATATTGGAAACTCTTATTAATTTGGATAATTGTTTGAAAGTTTTAAAAATGGTTGAGTTTTAATATCTCTAAATGCAAATAAATCGTTAAATTCTGAAATCGATTTCATAATTTGGGTCATTTTTTTGTAAATAACCAATTAAACTGTGAAAGCCGAAAATCAATTTTGGAGAAAAACGACGTTTTTTTGAGGTCGTTCCTACGGCAATTTAACATGTTTATACCTATTTTGAACTTCAAATTCTTTAATTTTTAAATAAACAAAACACGATGGGGCTGGTAGAAAAACTCGCGCTTGCGCAGATCGGCTATTTGACATGCGTAGAATACAAATCTGAGCTCCTTTTTCGAGTGAATCTATATTTTTGTTTGTCTCGCTATTTTGTGGTTTCATCCCAGTATGATTAGCATTCTTTTAAACCTGAATTGAGTTTTCTGAGTTAAGGCGCCTGGGCTTAGAGTGGATACAACTACACAGACACAGATACACACAGATACACACAGACACCATAGCGAAACTGGGGTTTTTGGTAATGTTGGAACCGACACAATTCCAACCTTCGAAATTTTGACGATAACAATACTCTAGCTGTACTCCGTATAGCAAGAAAGATAAAGTGAATGCGTGTGTGGGTGGGTAGGTGGGTATGTGGGTATGTGGGTGCGCCTCATAACTTCCTAACGGATGGTCCAATTTAGATGCGGTTTAGCTTGTTAGGGGTATATTAAAACAACCTTTTAAAAAATCCGAAACCGGAAGCAGCCGTCAGACATGTTTTTTGGCAGAATTATTTAAAAAAAAATTAATTTTAAAATCTGAAAATGGGATCTGATATGAGACGGTCAAGTAAATATAATTTACGTACGTTTTAACTTCAAAAATGCGACCGCTACAATTTTTTGAAAGTTCTTATTTTAACGTCTTAACGTCTTAACGCTAGCATAAACTTTAATTGTTGTAACAGTCCTAGAAGTACATAATATTCTTGAAAGCTGATAACGGTGAAATATTTTTTTTAACCATCAAAAACAACTGGTTACACAATTTGTTTTTAACTTTGTAGACTTATAGTACTAAAGATAGGCTACAAAACTTGCTAGGTAGCAATGCTGTAATTCCGCTGTGACGTTTTCCATAAATTTTTAGAAATAGAAATTTAATGTTTCTTTATTTAACAATGAAACACGATAAAGCATTTCCGCCTAAGCTACGGCTATATTGCTTATAATTAATAGTAGATAAGATTTTAAACTTTATTTCTAAAAATAGCAATATTTAGGAGGAGATAATTTAAAAACTTTCGTGTTTGGTGTTCTTTAATCCCAAGTAATAGTTTTCCGAAATTTAAAATGATTGATTTTTTTGATAAAAAGTCTTTCGTAATTTAGCCAATAAAACTTGTAGATGAGCCCGAAGCTTATTGCTTGACGCTCCCGCTACAGTGGTAGTAATAGTGCGATTTTATAGTCACTGTTGACGCATAAAACATTGATAGTAAAATTCTTTTAGGAATATAATAAGTAAATATTTATAATTAAAAAGAAAGTACAGCCGAAGTGTTTCTTTTTTGTTTATTGCAATGGTCGTCGTAACTTAGTTGTTTGTTACAGGGTGGCTCAGAGGAGTACAATAACACAAATAAAACTGTTTTCGTCTTAATTTTACGCGCAGAAGTATTTAAAAACTGAAACTAAGAAATTTTTAGATATTTAAAAATAAATAAAGTTTTAAAAATGGACATACCTTACATAATAGTTTTTTTTGTTATTAAATTTTTTATAGTTGCTTAGTCTCTATACAGGGTGGCTCAAAAAAGTTCATACTTTAAGCAAAATCATCTCGTCCTAATTTTATAGCAAAGAAATTTAAAAAAATGAGCGAAGCACTTTTCTATACTTTAAATATTGTTATTTACCATGTATTCAAAAATATGTTATTATTAATGTGTTACGCTCCAACACTGACTACAATAACATCCCTCTACTTTTACCACTGTAACGAGAGCGTAGCTGCATAATAGTAATTATAAAAACATACTACATGATACTAGAGCTTTCATATGAAAGTAATAGTAGAAATTTAGTGAGAATCTCTTCATTCATTTAACTACTGACTGCAAAGAAAAAAATTAATAGTGTTTTGTAAAGCAAAGCGATTCGTAAGAGAAATATTCCTTGAAATTAAAGAAACCCAAAATCGAAAGGACAGATTCGTTCACCAAAAGTTGGGTGGAAAGATGAAAATTTTTAGTAGTTGCAAAAGTTATAATAACATATAACATTATGTAACCTTAAAGCGTATCCAATATCAAATTTCCTCTTGATCTGATAACTCGTTTTTGAGTGAACTGATGGTGCGCTAAATTTTTCCCAAGTGTTTTGTAAAGAAAATTGATTTTTCATTCGTTAGAAAAAGATTATTTTAGAATTAAAGAAACCCAAAATCGAAAGGACAGATTTGTTCATCAAAAGTTAGGTGGAAAGGTTAAAATTACCCCACCCTACAACTATTGCAGTTAAAAACTTTATTCTACTATCACTCATATACAATTTAATCTAAACGGAAATTTTTATTGGCCTCCGCTTGTTAAATACAGGGGTACAAGTTTTCGATTTTAGAAAATTCATATAAGGTGTCACAGAGAAGTTAGCGAGCTGGGGCACAAACCAAATTGTAGCTGATTTATAACTGTATAAGTATGTAAATTTTAAAGAAAATGTGGTAGTCAGTTTTTGAGCACCATGTTTTTGAAAAAGTCAAAATTTTAATAGTTTTGTCACTTCACAGGTTTAGTAGTTACATTATGTAACCTTAAAACGTTTTCAATATTAAATTTCCTCCCGGTCTGATAACTCGTTTTTGAGTGAACAGATGGTGCGCTACATTTTTTTAAGTGTTTTGTAAAAAAAGACAATTTTTAATTCGTTAGAAAAAGATTTCTTAGAATTAAAGAAAGCCACAATTGGAAGGACAAATTCTTTCACCAAAAGTTGGGTGGAAAGGTGAAAATTACCCCACCCCCCAACTATTGCCGTATGTAAAAATTAAGTTAAGAACTTTATTCTACTATCACTCATGTACAATTTAATCCAAACAAAAATTTTTATCGGCCTTCGCGTGTTAAATACAGGAGTAAAAATTTTCGATTTTCAAAAATTCATAGAAGGTGTCACAGAGAAGTTAGCGGACTAAGACACAAACCAAATGGTAGCTGATCTACAGCTCTATGAGTATGTAAAATTTAAAACAAATGTTGTAGCCAGTTTTTGAGCACTATGTTTTTGAAAAGGTCAAAACTTTGATAATCTTTTCACTTCACAGTTTTAATAGTTGCAAAAGTTATAGTAGCTTATAACATTATATAACCTTAAAGCGTTTCCAATATCAAATTTCCGCCCGATCTGATAACTCGTTTTGGAGTGAACTGATGGTGCGCTAAATTTGTCCTAGTGTTTTGTTAAGAAAATCGATTTTCGATTCGTTAGACAAAGATTTCTTAGAATTAAAGAAACACAAAGTATAAGGACAGATTTGTTTACCAAAAGTATTGCCGTATGTATAAATTAAGTTAAAAACTTCATTCTACTATCACTGATGTACAATTTAATCTAAACGGAAATTTTTATCGGCCTTCGCTTGTTAAATACGGGGTAAGAATTTTCAATTTTCAAAAATTCATAGAAAGTGTCACAGAGAAGTTAGCGAACTGGGACACAAACCAAATTGTAGCTGATTTATAGCTCTATCAGTATGTAAAATTAAAAAATATGTTGTGACCAGGTCAAAATTTTGATAGTTTTTTTACTTCACAGTTTTCGTAGTTGTAAAGTTATAGTAGCTTGTAACATTATGTAACCTTGAAGCATTTTCAATATCAAATTTCCGCCCGATCTGATAACTCGTTTTTGAATGAACTGATGGCGCGCCAAGTGTTTCCAAGTGTTGTGTAAAGAAAATCGATTATTAATTTGCTAGAAAAAGATTTCTTAAAGCCAAAATAGGAAAGACAAATTCGTTTATTACCAATAATTGGGTGAAAGGGTGAAAATTAACTGCCCCCTCTCTAAATAATGCCGTACTTAAGAATTAAGTTAAAAACGTTGTTCTACTATCAAATGTACAATATAGCTTAAACAAAAATTTTTTATCGGCCTCCGTTTATTAAATAAGGGGATCGATATTTTCATTTTTCAATCATTCAAAAAAAATCTCACAGGGAAGTTAAGGGACCGGGACACAAATCAAACTGTAGCTGATGCGAAGTTTTATAAGTCTCGCAATCAGCCTTTACGTCTGGGCACCGCACTCTTCTCTGCTACGTACTTTCCCTAGCGTTAAAGTGGAGTACGGGGGCCCTACAGTTTAACGTCGAATCTGAACGACGGCCTACACCGGACTGGGGAATGTGAAAAGCGGCTTGTGGCATAAATTTTTATTGCTGCATGGCTTCGGTGGGGAATCGAACCGTAGACCTTTAGCGTTAGAGGCTAGCGCCTAACCTCTGAGCTACCACCACTCATTATACACTTTATAAGTCTATAAAATTGAAAAAAAATCGCTTTGTCAGTTTTTGAGCCGTATGTTTTTGAAAAAGTCAAAACTTTCATATGATTATTTTACCTCACAGTTTTAGTAGTTTTGCTCATTCTAGTAACTTGTAAATTGTGTACATTTAGATCATTTTCAATATCAAATTTTATCTCGATCTGATAACCCGTTCTTGTGTAAATAGCTGTTAAAACTCAAATTTTCAAAAATTCATGGAAGACGTCACAGAGAAATAAGAGTTTTGACACAAACTAAATTGTAGGTCATCTTGAGCTTTATAAGCTTACAAAATTTAAAATAAATTGCTTAGCCAGTTTTTGAGTAATATTTTTTGGAAAGTTTCTGAAATTTTGGAAATACTTTCAATTGATGTCTTTTAGCTTCTATAATTTTTGTGCGCCGTAACATTGTGGCTTTATAGGGCTATTACGATAAAATATTTAAACTTGATCTGTCAACTTGTTTTTGAGTAATAAGGCCCTAAAGTCAAAATCTTTACATCATCGTAGCGGCCACCATTTTTAAGTTAGGAAGTTCGGAAAAAAAACATTGAATTTGTCCTAAAGTCTTCTATTTGATTTCGTTTATAAATTATATAATTCGGTTTCAGAAAAAAATGCAACCAAAAAACATGTCTTAACTGCATTTCCGGTTTCGGAGTTTTCAAAGATTATTTTTTCGGTGAATTTTTGATATACCCCAGATTTCAAAACTCATCGAAATCCGACCATCCGTTTGGTAGTTATGATGCACCATACACATACATACATACCCACCCACCAACCCACCCAGACATACATTTATTAAAAACCATTTTTGGATTAATGGAGGTGCAAAACGTGTATTTCCGTAAAATCCCGAATTCAAAATTTTTTATGAAATTAATACTTCCCTATACTGAAAGTATAGGAAAGTAAAAAACGTTAATATATAAAAAAATAATAATTCGTAATTCAAAAACCAAAAGCAAATTTCGTTATGAAAGCACTGAAATTTAAAAGATTTTATATCACAAATTCAAGTTTAAGTTGCGAAAGCACAACCTTACTTATAATTTAGTTAATAAAACAGAGGCCAAAACAACCTAAAAATAATAAGCTAAAGGAATTTGCATACGTTCTATTGTTCAGGGCTATAAAAAGGACAAACATATTATTTTCTAGCATACATTTATACCACAAAATATATCTTTTTGGAATGCCTAACTTTAAAATTTTAGTAACAGTTAAATAAATATAAAACGTAATGCAATGGTTTAACAGAAACGCTAACTGTTTTGATCATTGATGAATATTAAATATAAACAAAAATTTTTGTATTGGCAAAAGCGTTAAATGATAAATAATTTGTCTTGAATTAATACAATCTAAAGATTTAATTTTAAGTTCATGTTTCTAAAGACTTGTTAGGGAACTGCTACTAGTAATTAGTAGTTTAAATCAAGCAATCACACTAAGAAAGAAAACATGTTAAAAATAATTTCTTTTGAGCAGTAAATAGGGCTAAGGCTAATAAAAATAAGAATCGTACCAGAATGGTTGGTGCTATTCTTTACTAATTTTGTAAAACATCCTGAAATCAAGCTGCCCGCACTTTGGTTTATTTTAAGCTCAACTGCATACCTACACGCAATTTTCTCAATAGAATTATTTGTAAATGGGCACTCCAAAACATTTTTAAAATAAATTTAGGGCAGGTTAAACAAACTTTAGTATATTTAAAACTTGCAGCAAATAGAACTTGCTATAAATTTAAAAAAAGTTGGCATGTAAAGGACACACTTTGAAATTAAACCATTAAAATTAATTTTTGACTTTCTTTTCCTATTTTTTCCTAATTTTATATAAAAGTAACATCATGAAACCAGAACATATTATTGCCTAACCTCATTCAAGTGTGGTATTTAATTTCAATAACTTTAAGAAGTTTAGCAAAAGAACAGCACCAGAATCTTCCCATAAGACACAATTTAAAAGCGTCAAAATAAATTTAAAATGTGTGGATTTATTTCTAACGAAGCATGAAAAGTGAAAGAAAAACTTACGTTTATTTAGACGGATGCGCCTGAATTCTTGCTTGGTGGTCCAGAAGAGTTAAGTTTAAAGAGGCCGGCGGATGACTAATTCGGTCGCGACGCTGATGCTGACCGGCGTCCGTACCGACTTACGACGGGAAAATCCGTGCTTGTACGAATAATTCCAAATATTTAGTATTTCGTGTATGTTTTGTTTTCTGGAAAGTATACTCCAACGCTGAAAATGTTTATATTCTGAATAAGTAGGTATTAGAACTGTGATTAATGCTTCCTACTCTCGATCAAATTAAAAGATGACAATTTAGGATGTTTATAGTTTTCAAAAAATCCTAAATTAGAACTAAGAGGGAGGGAGGAGGACGGTTAAAGTACAGCCTGTAATTCTGTGATAAAAGAAGCCATGAAAGAGATTTTTAGGGAAAAAGTATGGGGTCGTTACGAAAACCACTTATTTTTTGAAAGTAATTATTACATTTGTAAACAGCACAAGCTAACAATGCACTTTATTTACCGCAAATAGTAATAAAAACAAATTTGATATATGCATTTAGCACCAACCTTTGGCTAAATAACGTAACAGAATCAGATCAATTAAATCACTTGACGAACGCCACTGGCATGAGTCAAACCCAGACGCATACACCGGATGTAAACAGAACATGTCTCAACATTTTTTTTCTTTGTTTATTAATTTATACAAATTATATTTGAAAAGATTAAAATACATTGCAGCTTCCAACACTTTTTTGTAAACAAATGTCACGATGCTTATCTTCACTGCCTTAATCTGATAGAAAATAGAACGAAATAAAAAAATACCCTCAGAAACGATATAATTGCTTGTGTAAGGTCTAGTAGTAGTTACGAAAACCGACACCGAGAAGAAACAATTGCGCCGCATAGCAAGCGTAAATTCGAATGTGTTTGTTTAAATTAAAGTTTTGCTATGATTGTTTTATTTTTTTAATATTAAAGATATTTTTGCACATCTACACAGTAATACCTTTTATTAAAAAAAAAGATCAACATCAGCCTAGTAAAACTCTGGGAATAGATGTCGAAAGAAATTGCTACACGTTTTAAATATATAATACATGTTGTTTATTGGAATCGAGACAGTATAGGGAGGTATAAAATTGCCTAATTAAGGTAACAAAAAATCACTATTAAATTGCTCCCATAACTAGGCAAATTTTATCTAATTTAACTAACTTTGTATTTCTAATAGTTTCCGAGATCGTTTTAGTGTCCCGGTTAAAATAGACAACCTGTACACAGTTGATATTGCTATAGGAACAACAGAACTTGATGAGTCTAAGTTGGTTAACCATATCTGCAGATGACCTGATTTCTATTCCAAAACTTGCAATAATGGTGAAATTAAAAGTTCAATTTGCTCGTTTATTAAAAGTACATTTTTTATATGTTTCTGAATTTCAAATGCTTTCGCTATGTCTAATTTAAGCTCTCACCTGACCTACTAGGTCTCTGTAGTGTTAGTCAAAGTCACTAGTTAAAGTTTTCTGAACAGATGAAGCTGCCTTTGCAGAATAGCCTACTCGCAGTTCTAGTACTGGTCGACTACGCACCGTCCGGGATGGGTTAGTAGCCGATTTGATCATACTAACAGATATCTTAACGCCCGCGACGCGACGTCGGAAATGTAAGCCGTTGGGTTGACACCTTGATTATTAACGTGAGGAACCGAAGTGGCACAATAGTCCTGCAATCCGTTTCACGGTAACAATCCAGTACAGGGTCTTATAGAAGGCAATGTAGCAAAACGTCTCCATAAAATTGTTTTGAAGTAACTATGCACCTGTGAATCATAACCTAATAGTCCTTTTGTAGTACAGACCGCTTATCAGTGATAACTTCTATTACAACTTGCCTGCTATCCTTTTGCCAGCGGTGCTCAAACTGCCAAATAGATTTACTCAAATATCACATACAACTACAATTAACGTTAAAATAAGAAACTTTGACTTTGGCCCTTTTAGAAACAAGCCACAGAATTAATCTTGCACGTTAAGGTATACAAGGTAACTGAAACAATTTAATTATTACTGTTTACTGTATCTGCAAACGCTTTTATTGTAGCACGGAACGTATAAACACTAAAAGCCGACAGATAAATTTCAGAAATTATTTTAATTTTGTTTCCATGTAAATAATATTTATTACAATGCAGTTATTTGCAACATATCGTTTCAAAGCTGCAACTTTACACTTACGATCGCAATCGCAATACCTTTTACGTAAGAGACTGTTGAGAACTTCTGGATGTAGTTTATTTAAACAAACTTACACTGTCGTTCAACCGCTTGAAATTATTTTTAACGTAAAACAGTAACACTTAAACAACTAATGCTGTATTTGTTTGAAATAAAATATTTCTCTGCTTCAACTAGAAATAATCAATTCTGAAATAAACAAATTATCATGTTATTATATCATTAATTCTGGAGAAGTTATTTAACGTTTACACCGTTTATTCGCTTTTCAATTTGAATTGGACCACCTGAACTGCCTTATCTTTCACGTGTGTAAGTGTAATCGTAGAGATAATTGACCTCGTAATTTGTCGTGAAGTTCCTATGTATCTGCTAAATTTTATAAACAATGTTATGATTAATAACACTTAATTACTCATTAAGCACAGTTTGAATGAGGTTCCTCCTAGCTGGTCTGCTATTAGCAAAAATAATTACAAAACAAAAACAAGTTTTAACTTACTAACAATTCTGTTGCATGAACTGAATTTCTTGCCGAAAATCTCGTATTTATACCACCTTCTTGGAATGGTTATCACAGTGTTTCTTCAATAGTTCCTAAATTTCTGCTGACGAATTGGTACCTATTAACGTCGTGTGCCTCCGCATTATTTTCTATTATATGAACTTATGAATACTTTTTACAATAAAGTAAGATTTTTACTTCTTTTAGTTAAATAAGGTAAGGTGTTAAAAATGTTATTAAGTGAAAAAGAGATCAAAATAAGTTAAAACTTTTCAACGCCAAAATTAACTCTTTCGTTTGCTGGTTCGGTATGGCAGTGCGGTAATTAACAGGGGAAAAAAGATCGAAATGAGTTAAAATATTTTAACGCCGAAATTACCCTTTTATTTAAAAAAAGAAGGGCGCGAAGCCCTTCAGAGTAGGCTCGGGTGTTTAGGTTAGGAAATGCGGTTAATATTTATCGATGCTTAATTATGAATTACACCTGACTGTACTATTAAATTCAAGCTGACACTGATGCTAGCTAAATTTTCCTTCTCGGTTGGCTGAACTGGCTGCTGATGCCTAGAGCTGATTCTCTCTCTCTCGGTTTATGGGTGTAGGTGCTGGGTCCTGGAGCTGTCTAATCGGTTTGGCAGTGGAAACACAAACTGCACGCGCTGGCCCGCTTGTAGTCGACTCACAATCCGACGGACGGAGAGAACTCGTGGAGTGCTTCTGGGTCTGAACTGGTGACGGTTCCTTATTCGACTCGAAGAAGTCATTTTCTATCCGGGGATATCGATTTTACACTCTTCACTTCCACCCTCTGGGCCATGTAACGTCGTTGTGGTGAGAACGGTTTTTTAAATAAAGATGGCTGCGCGCGGTCTGGTCTCGCGTATCGTACTAGTGGCGACACCAGCGCGTCAATTTGCAAACAAATAAATAAATATTTGCTGGTATTAAATATCATGCCTGTTCATATTTATTTATTTGTGGACCCGTTACAAAGTATTCATAAATGAATGTATTGAACTTTGCATTAGTTTTTTGTTTATAGTTCCTGTGAATTGTAAAACTTGCCTGTAGTCGCTGAATTCTATGTGCAGGTTTAAGACATTAACGGGTAATCGAATTGGCTGTTAGTTTTACCAGTAGAATAAGAGAGGGTTAACGCCTAACTGTACATCGAAGAACATAAATGTTTGTAAATTAGAAGATTATCAGTTAATTAGCTTAACAGAAATTATAATTGATTGTTTGCTGTGTCTGAAAGCAACTTATTGACAAAAAGCATGTAACTAGTGCGGCTTTTTTGGGTAGTTTTTCAATTTTGTGACCTGTTTACAACGGGCGATCTGTCATTAAATACCTCGATTAATGAATATTAATGTATGTGTTGACATTATGCGTCTGTCATAGTAAAGCTGCATTAACTGCTGAAGTAAATCGTGTATGAAATTGGTATCCCAATGTGCTGCCACTGTTTGAAAAATTTTGGTAGTTACTGATCATTAAAATACTTAAGATGTGTATGTATAATACACATGTATTATTTTTAGCCGTCACTCTGGAACATTGTCGTCGTTTTTCTGCGGACTTACTAATGTTATTTAATTATTTTCCACGTGAATTTCGCTCCTGCTACTCATAATGGCAAACGTCTAGAATATACCAGAAGGCCCCAAAACATTCTGAAAAGTGTGCTTCTATATACAACACTCGCTCTGTCAGAAATAAAGTGAGGTCGACAAAAAGTAAATTGACTTAATCATTGTAATGGTAAAAATTAATTTGTTTCTAGCAGGAAGAAGCTGCAACAAGTCGTAGGTCAATCCTAGACACTACATATCTGCGGGTGCTGCTTTTGATAATAAAAAGTTTGTATTTGCTTTACCAATAAACTTATAATTTTATAAACACAAACATTTACGTATTTTATACTAAATTTGCAACGTAGTTGCTGTAGCAATTTACTCAATATTTCGCCGACTACAGATACCATCCATCTAGTTTAAACATTATATAAACACATTTCAGGTTTAATATATTCACATGCCTTGTTCATTAAAATGATAACCAAAAACACTTTAATAAAACTGTTATCGTGCAATGATCTTTGAAACATGGACCTATTTGCGGCAAAAATCTATTTATGTCCTATATAACTAAGCGAGAAAAAATCATCATTATTTAAATTTTATCTTGTATATGCGATGTTTACCGGCGTTACAACAGATTAAGCAAACAAAGCTCTCTAGAACAAGGTGGAAAGAGTCAAATACTACGAAACGATTTATGCCCCATATATTCTATTGCTATGACCTTTTGCTATTTTTGGGGATAACGAATATGCAGATAATGCAGGATAAATATTGACAGAATTTTGTAGGTTACTGTTATTAAACCTGAAATGAATCATGTTTTTGATGCATGATTGGTTTAGTGATATCGTAAATTTTTTTTCATGACATCGATAGTTCAATTTGCTTCACCTTTTTCATTATTTATAAAATTAGTAGTAAGTATAAGTTTAACTTCCTACACTAAAAGGTTTACATGTTTGGAATTACTCCAAAAATCAAAAGTTTATGGAAATACCCAACATTGTATAAATTAACACGTACAACTGCTGTTATTAGTCATGATTTAAGAAACATTGCAAAATTCTACAAAACGTATAAATTAATGAAATGTGCTACGTGATTTGAGAGTTGTGCAAAAAACTTTGTTTTTCAAATACTTTTTTTAAGTATCACGCTGTTGTTAAAAGATATTTATAGCACATTTATTGCTACTAAAGACAAAAGTAACATTTTTACAATCCTAAATAACTAAAAAACGTTAACACAAACAAGTTATTTTCGGTGAAGTACGAATTGTTGCGATAGACATATTTCACCAAAGTGACTGTACAAAAGCAACTCAACGAAACGCTATTCTTCTCTTTTCTGTTCAAAATTATTAGAAATATTTAAAATTGAGTACCAATACAGTAAAGTCGACAGTTTTAGATTTAATTTATAATTGAAAAAGAGGGGATGGTGTAAAAAACGAGTAACAGAAAAAGAGAGAGAAGATAAAGAGAAAAAAACCACAAAAAAGGGGGTCAAAGGCACATAGAAAACAATACGAAAAGCAATAATAGAAGTGGATAGTCAGTGACATCCTTTTCTTAATTAGAAATATTTAGAAATTGGCACAAAGCATAAATTAGTTAATTTAAAATCAAATCGGGTTTTGTATAATAATACATAGGTAAAGAGTAAAAATATTAACGCAATTTTATTCGTATTTAAAAATGAATGTTATCGATTTGTTTTAATAAAAAAGACACATAGGCGTTGTTACAAATTTACTAGCAAAATAATTGGCGAATCATTCCTCTTGGATTTTCCGATACTCACCTTTTTCGTTTCTAACCTTGTTTTTTCTACTTTCATGTTTTAATTTACTTACTAAGCTGCTTATACTATAATGATACCATGTCGGTACAGATTTTCATTATGAAATGACCCAAACTGACAAATAGCAGCAAAGCATTGTTTTTGGTAACCATGGTTACAAGAGTTGTTGACATTTCACAGTTAACATCGCAAGACAGTTCGAGTTTTTTTAAAGTATAATGTTTAACTAAATTTTTTTAATGAATGTTCTTTTAAATTAACTTTTCGTAGAAAAAATAGTGTATGCAACTCTTATATAATGGCTCGTTTGAATTACGATACTCACTGCCGCTCATGTCGTAATCTCACTTGTGTATTAATAGCTATCATTATAGATTCGTTGCATAATATACTATTATGTCCTATGAGTAGTGCTATAAGATGTATTTAGATGAATTAGTTCGACATTTTATTACCCGAGAAAGACAATTTTTTACTGTTGGAATGGGTGTCGCAGGGTTTCAAAGTCAAGTCGCTTTTGCGCTTTCTGTTTGAAACCTGTAACCTTTACCACTGTATTGATGTTGAAAATTATATTTAAGTTACCGTTCCGGATTTATTTTATGTGCAGTGATTTTCATTTTTGCATTTCTTTGCGCAGAAGTGGTATGCCAATGGGCTTTATTTCTACACTAGCTTGGCTTATTGGTTGTTCCGACAGTGCGATGTTTAATGTCCCTCTTTCAGTTTCCTGCGTGCTCGCTTTTCTTATTAGACTATTATAGTAGTATTTTCCCATTGGTGCAAACGCGATCGGCAATTTTAGACTCTGCTGTTTCGCTCTCTCTTATGTTATTTTTGTGCTCCGATATTCTTACTTTTAGGGGTCTGCTGGTTTCCCCAACGTATTGTTTTCCACACTCGCACGCTTTGTTGTTAGATACAGTTCTTCGTATTCTGATTTTTATTTTTAGGTTTGGTTTTATGACCCTTTTCATTTTTTCAACCCCTCAGGTTCCGGCTACATGGTTCCAGAGGCACTGCAGTCTAAAAGGCTTATTGTGCTCACCCTGATTTTTAGCACACTCCGTAATTCTGGTTTCCTGTATCAGAAGATACAGGTTCTTTACTGCATGCGCCTTTTTTTTCTTTCTTTCTTTTGGGTTTGGGTACCGTTGGTTCCGGAGGCACTGCAGCCTATAAGGCTTATTGTGTTTACCCTGATAGTTACTCACACTCAGTCCGTGATCTTAATCCTTTGTACCATTGCGCACAGGTCACTCACGGGGTGTGTGTTGAAGTTTTCCGGTTCCATGAATGGATGTCCGGATATGCGTTGTCTTTTACCAGCCACCGCATCACAGTTGCATAGAATATGCATTGCTGTTTCTGGTTCCTCACTGCAAAGTCTGAATGTGGGGTATCCATCAAATTTCCTAATCCTCCTGAGGTGATCCTTAACAGTCGCGTGTCCTGTTAGGAGGCCCGTAAGGATTCTGAGCCGTGTTCTGATTAACATAAGCAGTTTTGCGGTTTAGTTCTTGCAAGGTCCGTTGATGAATGCCTTGCTATGGGTTAATCCTGGTTTCTTGATCCAGTAAATTTTATGTTGCCTGCAAATCTATTTGCTGATATAGCTACGGATTGCATTCCTTGATACTCCAAATGCAGGTTCAGGACCATCATAGGACCCTGTTGATCCCTGCTTTGCCTGTTTATCAGTTTTTTCATTGCCTTTGATCCCACAGTGACCAGGAACCCAGAGCAGTCTCACAGTGTTCTGTCCTGCCAAGTCATTGAGTTCTTCGTAGGATTCCCAGATCAGTATGGATGAGGCCTTAAAGCTTGAGAGTGCTTATAGAGCCGCCTGGCTATCAGATAGAGAATAGACACGCCTGCCTACGTGGGCGTTTTATTATTTTCTCGCACACATTGAAGTATCGCGGATATTTCCGTTTGGAAATCGGAAGCGTACCTGCCAAGTAGAAATCTTTAACTCTGCCTTGGTTTCACACTATACGCATACTAGGTGCGCCTTAAAATCATTTGGTTGAATTTTTGGTTTTCCGAATATGCATTGTTTTTTCTCACCAACGCATTACAGTTGCATAATATAAGCATTGCCGATTCTGGTTCCTTGTTGCATAGTCTGCAAGCAGGGTCGTCATTCAATTTCTGGATTCTCTGAAGATGTTCCTTGACAGTCGCATGACCTGTTCAGAAACCTGTGACGATCCTGAGCAGCATTCTGCTAAGCAGTAGCAGTTCCGCAGTTCTCTTCGTGAAAGGTCCGTTTATGAACGCATTGCTGTGATTGTGTCCTGGCCTGTTATTCTAGTGTGTTTTGTGTTCGCCTCGCATCCAGTCGCTGACACAGCAACGGATTGCGCTCCTTTGCGCTCGCAGGGCAGGTTCTGGCCTGTGGTAAGCCCTTGTTAATCCCTGCAAGTTCATCAGCTTTTTTCATTGCCAGCAATATCTCGGTGACCTAGACCCAGAACAGTCTCACCTTGTTCTGCTCCGCCAGATCGTTGAGTGTTTCGCAACATTCCCATACCAGTCTAGAAGAGGCTTTAGGGGTCGAAAAAGCCTTTAAGGTTGCCTGGCTATCGGACAAAATGTAGATATGTTGATTGGTATATGCCCTTGTTTTGGCTTCCCGCGCACGTTGTAGAATCGCGTAAATCTCCGTTTTTAATACCAAGGCGTGCTTGCTCATAGAATAGCTAAGACTCTCCTTTGGTCTTCTGCCGTATATGCCTGCTCCCAGTACCCGTCTCTGATATTGAACCGGCCGTGTACCATATTTGACTTCCAAAAAGAAAACCCTGTCCAAGTTCTGTTCACTCTTTGCGGTTCTGGATAATTACCTCAAAGAGTGTACCTACATAACGCTTTGGAGTCATACCATCTGTCCTCATTTTAAATAGAGAGCCTCCTATGGCTACCAATCAAGCTTGTATGCTTGACTATGCTCCTTAATGATTGCCAAGTAGTCCTGATACCTAATTGGTTTCCGATTTTTCTAAGTTTGTCGGAAATTCCAGGAATCTACGGAATTACTGTTAGTCTAGGTCCGCTGTTAGTTGCGGATAACTATCGTCCGGAAGTGTTTTCCTGTCTTTTTCACTTTATCATATGGTTTCAGCACGTTTGTAAATGCATTTGCCAGTCCTTGTTGTACGTTGTACTGATAATTGGAAATATATTGCAAGTAACGTTTCGTATGTGTGGGCTTTCCGTATACTTGCGATTGAAAACTGTTCTCGTTTCTGCACACTAAGACATAAAGACACGGTATCTGATTTTCATATTCGACCTCCATTGTGAATTTTATTGAGTTTTCTTGGTGTTGAGGAATTGTACAAAATGGTCCAGTGATTCTAGTCCACGTGGCCATAGTACAAACGTATCATTTACGCAACCCAGCCATAGACTGCGTTTTGTTTATCCTCCTATAGAGAAAACTGCCAGTAGTCTGCATCCGGAAAATTCTGGACAACAACGATAACATGTAGTTTAAGGGTAAGGTTATGACATATGATCAGATCTCTTGAACATGCGGCGTGCCGCTCCTTCGCGCAATAGCCCAACAAACCGCTTGTTGAAGTATAGCCACTGTCCTAAAACGGAATTTATAAGCCGCTCTTATCTTGTTACTTCTTCTCAGAGTGAAGCTTGTTGTACCGTAACAAAAAACGAGCGTTTGTTACTACTCTTCAGGTTCGTACTCAGTGTGCGTATTTTAAAATAGTGCAGTATTTTTAGAATTAGTATAAATAATTGTGGCATTGGCAATTTCTAGTTCGTTATTAAATTAAAAATTAATGATCCTCGCTTTACTCCTACATAATGAAAAATAAATTTGAATATAATGTAAAAATGTGTTTTGTAAAATTTACCTGAATACGTTGGCTAATTCTACCTGAGTGTTCTCTATCAGGTACTAATAATCCCTAATTATAAAGCTTAAAGATTTGGCTTTAAAATATTGGCTGTACTTAATGTAGATGTAGCATTGTTTGAAAAAATTATAAGACATTAAACGAAGAAAAAGCTGAAATAAAGGCCGTCTTTTTGAACTACTTCGATTTACGAAATATCTCTCACACGGTGCAGAGAAAGAAGGTTGTCTGACTAGCATACTGCAATAGAATTTTACATGGGAAATAGCGTTCGTTCAAAAGAAAAGGTCAAGTGGGCTAGGATGCCACTGTTTCGCCGATTATACTCTTTTTTCAAAATATTCCTGGGCAATTTACTTTAAAAGAAATGTTTTACCTTCTTCCGTTTATTATAAAAGAAAGCATAAATTTTCTGTTTTCATAAATCCACAGAAGACGGCACAAACAAATTAGCGAATTGTGACAACAACCAAGTTGTAGATAATTTCTAGCTCTATGAATATACAAAATTTATAATAAGGTGGTCTATTAATAATTGATTTTTATTTATATACTTTGAGGCTTTCGCGGTTTCTCAAACTGTCAATATTACAATTTACTTTTGACTTGACTTGACCGCGTCATATTACACCAAGCATAATCGGGTAAACACCGACCTGTAGCTTATGTGCCTTTACAATCACTTGCTCTAAAAGTTTGTATTATAGTTGTTCGTGAAACTGCCTGCCTAAACAAGGCCGTGTGCTTAGATTATTTAAACCTTGGGGCGGACAAGTATCTGATCCTAATGTATCTTGTTCGTCAGGACCAAAATACTTAATAGGCTCATGGGCGTTAGCTGTTTGTGAACCCATACAAACTAACGTTTCGCAAGACATTGCAGCTTGTATCTTTAAATCACTAAATTCAAATTCGGGATGCGGAGGTATTTAAACTCCTTTAAGCCAGTCGGCCAGAACGGCGGAGTTCTTCTGGTTGGTTGTCACCGACGGATCCGGTAAAGCGTGATCGTGAGATCAATTATGTGTTATACTACTGGAGTCCAACCTTCCATCATTAAACATTATCCTTTCTGTTTACGTTGTTAGGCTGTTTCTGAATTTTAATTGCTTCATGAATGATACGAAGGAAGTAATGAAAGAAAAAATGGAATAACAATGTAATTACAATTATTCAGTCGGACAGCACTGTTTTTGACTTTAGGAAGCTCTTCAGGTGTTGATAGCTGAGACGCTTTTAGAGGAGAGAATTAAAGAGATAAGTAATAGTAGAGGTTCCGTCTGGTTTACGGACGGATTCAAAACGGAAAATATCACTCGAGCCGAAATTTTTGGGGAAACCACAGGGCATGGTTTGAGCATGAAGCTGGTCAGATCACAACCGTTTTCCAGGCGTAAATTATAGCAATCACAACCTGCGCGCAGGTTATAGTGGAGAGGGGGTACGTTATTAGACGAATCGTCATCCTGACAGATATCCAAGCCATTATAAAAACTCTGGAAATCGTACAAATACACTAAAAGGTAGTAAAAGAATATCTCAAAGCTGTGGTGACGCTGGAATAACACGACAGGGTAATCCTGGAATGGGTGCCGGAATACCATGGCATAGAGGAAAACGAAGAGGCTAATGATCAATTAACCAAAAGAAGGTGGGGAAGAGACTCCCAAGTTCCAAACCCACTTGTGGTATTTTGTATCAGGTGGCGAAAATACAAGCACTCGAGCCAAGACTTTTGACGAAACCACGGGGCATGGCTTGAGCGAGAAGCTGGTCAGATCACAACCGTTTCCCAGGCGTAAATTATAGCAATTACAACCTGCGCGTAGGTTATAGTGGAGAGGGGGTACGTCACTAGACTAATCGTCATTCTGACAGATACCCGAGCCACCATAAAAACTCTGGAAGTCGTAAAAATACACTACAAAGTAGTAAAAGAATATCTCAAAGCTGTGGTGACGCTGGAATAACACGACAGGGTAATCCTGGAATGGGTGCCGGAATACCATGGCATAGAGGAAAACGAAGAGGCCAATGATCAATTAGCCAAAAGAAGGTGCGGAAGAGACTCCCAAGCTCCAAACCCACTTGTGGTATTTTGTATCAGGTGGCGAAAATACAAGCACTCGAGCCAAGATTTTTGAAGAAACCACGGGGCAAAGCTTGAGCGAGAAGCTGGTCAGATTACAACCGTTTTCCAAGCGTAAATTATAGCAATTACAACCTGCGCGCAGGTTATAGTGGAGAGGGGGTACGTCATTAGACTAATCGTCATTCTGACAGATACCCGAGCCACCATAAAAACTCTGGAAGTCCTAAAATACACTACAAAGTAGTAAAAGAATATCTCAAAGCTGTGGTGACGCTGGAATAACACGACAGGGTAATCCTGGAATGGGTGCCGGAATACCATGGCATAGAGGAAAACGAAGAGGCTAATGATCAATTAACCAAAAGAAGGTGCGGAAGAGACTCCCAAGTTCCAAACCCACTTGTGGTATTTTGTATCAGGTGGCGAAAATACAAGCACTCGAGCCAAGATTTTTGAAGAAACCACGGGGCAAAGCTTGAGCGAGAAGCTGGTCAGATCACAACCGTTTTCCAAGCGTAAATTATAGCAATTACAACCTGCGCGCAGGTTATAGTGGAGAGGGGGTACGTCATTAGACTAATCGTCATTCTGACAGATACCCGAGCCACCATAAAAACTCTGGAAGTCCTAAAATACACTACAAAGTAGTAAAAGAATATCTCAAAGCTGTGGTGACGCTGGAATAACACGACAGGGTAATCCTGGAATGGGTGCCGGAATACCATGGCATAGAGGAAAACGAAGAGGTCAATGATCAATTAGCCAAAAGAAGGTGCGGAAGAGACTCCCAAGCTCCAAACCCACTTGTGGTATTTTGTATCAGGTGGCGAAAATACAAGCACTCGAGCCAAGACTTTTGACGAAACCACGGGGCATGGCTTGAGCGAGAAGCTGGTCAGATCACAACCGTTTCCCAGGCGTAAATTATAGCAATTACAACCTGCGCGCAGGTTATAGTGGAGAGGGGGTACGTCACTAGACTAATCGTCATTCTGACAGATACCCGAGCCACCATAAAAACTCTGGAAGTCGTAAAAATACACTACAAAGTAGTAAAAGAATATCTCAAAGCTGTGGTAACGCTGGAATAACACGACAGGGTAATCCTGGAATGGGTGCCGGAATACCATGGCATAGAGGAAAACGAAGAGGGTGATGATCAATTAGCCAAAAGAAGGTGCGGAAGAGACTTCCATGAGTTCCAAACCCACCTGTGGTGTTTTGTATCAGGTGGCAAAGCGGGAATGTGAAAGACCTGCTACGTCTACAACATTACTTACACTAAATGGGACCTCCTGGACTGAGACAATCGGGGTTGTTCATAAAGGATCCATCTAAAGGTAAAGCGGAAGAAATCTTGATATTGAGCAGAAAGCAACTGAGAATGATAACAGGACTTCTAATAGGACACTGTTGTCGCAGAAAACACCGCAACACCATTGGGGTGAAACAGGATCTAACCTTCAGACTATGTGAAGAGGAAGACGAAACCTCTCTCCACATTCTCTGCGGCAGCCCTGCTCTGGGAGTCAAAAGTCTACGACAGTTTGGGGTTTAATTCTCAGATCCTGAAGAATTGGCAGCTGCGCCCGTCAACAGCATCGTGAACTTTATCAGTGAGACTGGCTTGATGAGGTAGTAAACACGTGCGGGGTACCATAGGCCAATAAATTTCAGTACAGTGGGTTTTGCACCATAACCTACGGCTAATAATAATAATAACAATAACAGAAGGGCAAAGAAAAAAAAAAGAGAAATAGTAAGAAAGAAAAGGGACACCGAAAAAGAGAATTAGAACGAAACAACGAGAAAGAAAGTGTTAATTAAAGTGAAAAAATGGAGAGAGGAGGAAGACAGATAGAGAGAAAGATGTATAAGAGGCAGAAAGAGAGGAAAAGATAGAGGAAGAAAAAAAAACAGGAAAGAAGATTGACGAGGAAGAGAGGTAGATAAAGTGAGAAAGAATAAGCAGGTGAAAGGGGGGGAAAGGTTGGGGGATAGGTTAAAAATCGATTATTGAGTTAAAAAAACAGTATTTAAATTACTTAACAACAAACCACTCTTTGGTTAATAATAGGTTAGAGTAAACTATTAATACGAATTTCACAGGAACGTTTTTGAAAGACGTTTTTCAAAAAACGTTTGAAAGCGAAGAGGTTTTAAAGGAAGTGTTTCGTATTCTCCTAAAAGCTTAATAATGTAAAATTTTCGTAGCCAAAATTCTGAAAATGGGATACGCTTTTGTGGATTTTTTAAATATATGTTGGTAACGCACTTTTATTTTTGGAACATTTCTCTCTTGTGTTCCATTCTTTTAAAGCTACCGATTGTAATTGAGGAAATTCTTAACAATTATCAGAAGTTGAATAATGGGATACCTACGATTTCCCTTTAAATGGTTAACGCATGAATTTACAATACTAGGGGACGTACCTATTTTGATACGAAAAAATCATTAAATTGTGTACAGAAGAGCACCAGATACTAGGCATTAAAAAAGTAAACAATTACTTTGCGTATGCCACGTATATTACAGTCTATATTTAGGTATTGATAAGATTACCGAGATAGTGTAACGGCTATAATGAGAGAACCAAGGTCAGAGAGTACTCCATGGTCCGGACTCCCACAACCACAGCATTCGCGACTTGTGCACCAAGTGCTAGTGATTGTGTTGACGATTGTTGTGTAATACAGAACGGTGCTATCATTGTGGACACACATTAGTTAATTTACCGGCTAAGCGGTAGTTACATCAACAATTTTGCGAATTTTTTACAGAACATTTTTTAAATCAAAAATGATTTTATAATTAAGCTCAAGTGAAAAAATTGTTACTAATGAGTAATTGAGGTAAGTTTTTTTTATACTTGTACGTTTTGAAGATATATTTAATTAGGTTAAACTAAATTCGCACTTTAAATAGGTTTTCTTTAAGTACGTTACATATGATAATTAGTGACACTGTAAAATACAGTAGCAAAAAGAACGCGTTATCTTAGCTAAATAACGAAAGCTAACACAAAAATTTAAATGCAAATTGCAGCTTTACGTCATCGGTTCAAGTAAATAATTACCCGAAGTAATGGATTTTCACTAATGCGATTTTAATTCTAGAGTAAAATTGAATTGAATCTAGCAATTTGCGTGTTTACAAAAGGTGTTTTAAATTGAAAGAGCAACAGGTTACATAAATAATGCTATTTTTAACTTCGGTTTTTTACAAAAAAATTATCTATGTTTAAATTCTACATATCAAAAGATTTTGCAATGTCAACAAATAAACACGTGCGTTTGTAATGTATAGAAATTTTTGATAGAGAAAAGAACAAATATACAAGGTGCCCTAATAGTGCGAAATTCTCTTATACCGTCTTTATTATTCAATTTAGAAAAAGAAGTCAAAATACAAAAGATCTCTGTTTTGGTTAGCTGCATAGCATAAATTTATTGTCAAATATACAAAGTGTTCGAGTATTGATTGACTGTACTCAACTTCTTTGTTTTAAATGGAACACCCTGTATATTATGACATTTTTGGTAAATATTTAACTATTAAAAAATTAATAGATTATTAATAAAATAAAACTCTTGGTAATTGTTACACAATTTGTTGGTATTTATTTTCTCGACTTAAGTTTCAACCTTCACGGTCATCGTAAGGAGTTTACAAATCAAACTAATACTAAAACTTAAAGATGTACAATACTACCCTACCCATTTCCGGAATTTTGCGTCGCCGCCCTGACTCTTAAGTGTTAACACATGTGTTTTTATGCTTTGTATATTGTAGGTCAAGGAGCGGTGAATTGCCTAAATCGGTGTGGTCGTTAACTATATTTTTATTATTATTTATTGCTTTTTTAATTTCTAAATTTTCCAATTTATTTAAACGTTTGCTCTTGTTTTCTACGTATAAAATTTTTGTATCTGTTTGTTTGAAAAAATGATTGTTTGTAATACATTGTTGGGAAATGCCGGTTGATTTATGATTATATTTAATTGACTTAATGTATTCTTTAATTCTTGTATTAAAACTGCGGCCAGTTTGTCCTATATATATTGCATCACAATTAGAACAGTCTATTTGATAGATACCATTTTTTGAATATTTTTCTATTGTTTTTATTGTTTACTAGATGTTTATGGAGTTTGTTCGGATTGTGCATAGCTACGTTAATATTTAATTTTTTGAGCCTGTTAGAAACTTTATAGCTAACTCTATTAGTTGTACAAAAGATGTTTTACATTTTCTTTTTGTTTTTTCTTTAAAATGTTATCTACAAATTGCTCCGTGTATCCGTTTTTTAGGGCTATAAATTTAATTGTGCTAAGTTCTTTATTGAAATTTTCGGTAGACAGTGGGATATGAATGGCTCTGTGTATCATACTATTGAAAGCTGCTTTAGGCAATTCACCGCTCCTTAACCTACACATGTGTTAACACTTAGAGCCAGGGCGGCGACGAAAAATTCCGGAAATGGGTAGGGAAGCATTGTACATCTTTAAGTTTTAGTATTAGTTTGATTTGTAAACTCCTAACGATGACCGTGAAGGTTGAAACTTAAGTCGAAACAGTTAATACCAACAAATTGTGAAACAATTACCAAGAGTTTTATTTTATTAATAATCTATTAATTTTTTAATAGTTAAATATTTATTAATAATGTTTCACCATGTGCCTACCACACAATCAATTCAAAACATTGACATTTTTGGATTTGCTGTTTTGTTACCTATCTAATATTGTAAGTTATTTATACCTAAACGTGGCCGTTTAGAAAATATTTGCAGTTGTTGGAAATTATCCAGCAATGTAGTGGCGTGTAGGATGACGAAAATTTCGGTAGCGCAAATTCCTTCACAAAAACCTGTTTTGGCGTTGGTACAACCACTATGAGAGGTAAGTATTGTAGCACTGAAAGAGCCCCTTCGATGTACAGGGTGGTCAATATCAATGTCATTCGGAAACTTCAAACCGCAATAATGAAATGTTCTTTAAATGTTATATTTTCGTACATTTTCTTATTCACAATTTAGTCCTCTTTCAGTAACATGTGACATTAAGAGTTATCTCAATTTTTATAGTCAACAGTAAGTGAAAGAATATTATTTGTGAAAATTTAAATAGAAGGAGTTGAAACAATTTTAACAAAATTTAATATTTCTACAGTTGCAGTTACACTTTTAGTGCTTCATATTCGTGCTGTGTACAAATACAAACCACGTTTTATTTAAAATTCCAAAGAAGAATGTATCGAAATGGTTCATTTTATGGGAGAATGTCAAAAAACAGTGTCCTAGCATCTCGAGTTTACGCTGCGAGGTACCTCGAGCGAAGAGAGATTAAAGAAGCGTTTTAATGCTACCGGTAGTGTTGCGTACATTGAACAAATCCAACGGAAAGGGGTTTTAACTAGCGATAATGAATTTGCAGTAGTTGCTTCAATAGTTGAAGATCCACATGTTTCATCGTGTCAAATAAGCCAGCGTACTGCATCAGTAAAACAACTGTTAGCCAAATCATTAATAAAAATAAGTTTTATCCCTATAAAATTCAACTTCATCAGCAACTGCTGCAGTATAACTTTCGGACTCGCCTGCAAGTTTGTCATTGGGCTATTGGCTATTGTCATTTAGATTTTCCGATGAGGCTACTTTTCATAAAAACAGATGTGTCAATCGTCACAATTTCCATTACTATGCAATTGACAATCCTCGTTTTATACGAGCAGTAGATCATCAGCATAGGTATACTTTAAATGTGTGGGGTGGAATTATAGGAACACATGTTATTGGCCCCTATTTTTCTGAGGGCCACCTTAACAGCAATTTATACTTAAACTGTTTTAAAAGTGAATTATTGGGTTTATTAGAAAACATCCCATTAAATTTTCTACAAACTTTATGCATAAAACATGCATTGCACCCCATTACAGTGTAAATGTCAGAAAGTTTTCAAATAGACTTTTCCTCAATCGATGGTTCGGAATAGGAGGTGCAATAAATTGGCCACCTAGATTGCCAGATCTACATGCCTGGACTGATTTTTCTAAGGTACTATTAAAGACATGGTCTATAGAGTTCCTGCAACAACGCGAGAGGATATGTAACTTAGAATACAAAATGATTTTCAGCAAATATCACCTAATACGCCCCACAATGTTAAACCGTCATTTGTAAACGTGTACAACACTGTATTGCGCAAAACAGAGGTTTAATTGAAGGTTTATTGTAATTAATTATTCTGTTGCGTATTATGCATAATAATTATAGGGCGTTCAATTAAAACCTTTAGTTTCTAATAATTGTAATTTTAATAAAACACGAATATGTAACAACAAATGTTACACTGCAACTATTCTTAATAGTTTGCTGAAATTGTTTTAATATTTTTAACGCCTCTTACTTAAATTTCCACAAATAATATTTTTTCCTTTACTAATGATTATAGAAATTGCGATGCCTTTTAAACTGTTGATTTTAGGTATAGTACAAGTCGCGTGTTATTTGAAAAAGGACTAAACTGTGAATACGAAAATGTAAAAAAATATAGGGTGTTCCATTTAAAAAAAATTTAATTGTTGCGGTTTGAGTTTCCGAGAAATGACATTAAATATTGAACACCCTGTACATCGAAGATGCTCTTACAGTACTACAATACTTACCTCTCATAGTGGTTGTACCAACGTCAAAATAGGTTTTTCTGAAGTGATTGAAGTGCACATTGCTACACAATTTCAAACAATTCCAAGTATTTTCCAAACGGCTAGGTTTAGGTATAATAAACTGTACACCGTTATAAAGGTAATAAAACAGAAAATCAAAAATGTAACAATACACAGGGTGTTTCGTTTAAAATAAAAAAGTTAGATCTACTAAAATTTAATTTTGTTAATTGAACAGTTTTGTGCCATTTTTTGCTACAGGACGATTTAAAATTGTCTACCCTCGTGTAGATTATTAAAAATAATGCGACACTTTTTTGTTTTGTTTCTAAGGTAGCTGTGGACCTTCAAAACGGGCCTACTGAAATTTGTTTATTTATGATATATCGAAAATGATTGGTAGCATTTTTTTCAAATATTTCGCAGAAGCTCAAATGGCGTAGGTGGTGGCACTCCCCTTCATAATTTTTACCTATAATATTTTGTTGTTAATTTCGTGTAATGTCTAATATTATATTTAGACAGAGAATTTAATTTTACACAAAAAGTATGTGGCTCCTTGTTGTAGGATGCACCGTTTTCGAGAAAAATGCTTTTTTATTATACCTGAATCATAATTTCTGTTTTTGAAACTAAAAGGCGTGCAAAATCGGGCCTTTAAAGCACTAGTGCTTTAAAGTCACCTGGGTAACAACAAATTCACCTACAAATACAAGTTTTCGTTCATTTTGTAATTCACGAACACAAAGTCGAAAGAAACTTCACAAATCAACAAATTTATAATAAATATACATAGCAACAAAACAACAACAATTGCTAACCGTTTCTATATCAACGATTAATGACACAGATTACTTCGAAAAAGGGATTACAATTTCCTTTTTTTTTTGTTATAATTTTCAGATTGTAGTGCAAGTATAATAAAAAATAGCGTATAATACACGTGTATAAGAGCCTTTAAAGCAGTGCTCCGTTAAAAGGCACTCGGCTTTGCCTCGTGCTTTTAAACCCGTCGCGCGTGCTTTAAAGGCTTGCTTATACACTTGTATTATAATATACTATTAATTAACGGTTTCATAAAAAAGGCCAAAAATTAAAATTGTTCTTAAAACAAATGTATGAGAACAAATAAACTCTAATATGACAGTTAAGTTTCATACTGTCTTTTTTCGAGTTACAAGTTGTTTTATCAATGACAAAATTCACATTTGTAACCTCTGGGGAGTACTACCACTAGCACCTTTTAGGCATCTCTGCCACAACACAATACCTAATTTTACTTTTTAAGCCTTTGCATCAAGTTTAAAGAAAATCGGACCAAAGTTTCCAGATATATCATTAATACGTGAAATTCAGCGGGCCTCATTTGGGCGCTAGTAGCAACCTTATAAACAAAGAAAACACAACAAAACGAAATAAATGTCTCGCTTTATCTTCAAGGCGTTGACAAAATTTAAAAAAAAAACATAATTCTGAATCCCATTATATACCTAGTCAAAAAGCGGTATGTATTTTAAAATATACGGTGCTTAAATATACACTCGTTATGTGTATTTATTTATATTAATTGTTAATTGTCAAAAATAGAATTATTAACTAATTTAAATTTTTTTCTTGATTTTGTTTGAATTTTTTATAAATTGCCCAACAAACAACTACAGATTCTCTATATATATTTTATTAATGCTGTATACATGGTACCCGAATAGTGCAAAATTGTTTTATACCGCTCTTATTATTCATTTTTTCTACACCTATTATATGACAATTATTAGAATTTTTTTCGTGAAAAATCGTACCTATAATTCACTGTAGTGAATTATGGATTCATAATTCACTGCATCCGACCAATCAGAAATACAATTTCAAAAATCACTGTTTCGCTGATTCGATGATTTTTAAATCGCCCGCCATCAACTGTTTCTGCGGCTGACAATCGACTCGCGTGACAGCCAAGTATATCGCCATATTGCTTGTTTACGTTTTACAATGTGTGCAAACTAATAATTCAACCACTAAAACGAGTCTAATTTATTTGTTTAATAGGTGTAGAAACAGCATAGTATCACATTCGCGATAATGGACATTATTCACTCGGATGATTTGCACCACTCGCCTGCGGCTCGTGGGCTCAAACATCATCTTCGTGAATAATGGCTGTCATAATCGCTCATATAATAATAAAAATGTCAACTACAGTGTGTTGCTTGACCGTACCTATTTTTGACAAGATTGTTATAAATAATTTTGTTATAAAATAAACAAATAAATGCCAATCGTATATTATTTTACCTGAAGATGCTTCATTGTATTCAATTAATTTTTCCTGTTTCTTTAGTTAAAAGAAATTAAATTCACAAACAATCACAACATTTTTTTGAGTGACAAAAGTGTTGATATCATCTACTAAATTAAATAAATTGCTATATTAATTAAAAATAAACTGAAATAAACAAATGAATAACATAGAGTCGAATATAATATTTCTATATATTTTTTAAAATTGTATTTTTTGGTTGGCATTTTAAAATTAAAAAAGCTTTAATTAAGCAAATTATGAAATTGGTGAAATTTTTACGTCGCACAATTGATGTCCATGAATTAAAGACGTGTTTTTGAATTAAATTCGAGTCGCGCGCCGTTTTCAAGATATAGCCTTAACCATCCAGCAATTAGGAGCCTAGTTGAGGGGGGAGGGGTGTTTGACGTATTTCGTACCTATTTTTTACACATAGGAGATTTTATAAGTTTTGACCTGAAAATCTTATTTTTCATGCCAAAAAAAATCTGTAAGGGCCCTAGGAACTTCCTCGCATTTATAGAAAAGGTTGAAAATGTCTAAAAGATTTCGAAATCTCTTTGAAATCCTAAAATTTTGAAACAACTAAACAACTTCAAAATTAAAATTAAAACTACATGATGTAAAAACAACATTTTGCCAAACCACTTTCGAGGAAAAAATTTTTTTATTCAATACTTAGAAATAGAAAGTAACTTTAATTGTATTTACACCGCTCGCGCTCTAGTTTAAACTGCATAAAATTTTACAAAAAAACTCAATTAAGAAAATGAATTTTCACTAGTTCTATTTTAAGTTATTAGGTATTAACATAAATAAACAAACAAATGACTACCGTTTGTTATTGTTACTGAATATAATGAATATATGTTTTAATGCACTTACAAGCTATTCGTCTTTTATCATTTTTTGCTATTCAAAATATTAACAAACATTTTTTTAAACTGTACCGTTAATGAATGAGCAAATCGATCTTCTAAATTCTCTTCTATTAAACATTTTGGAATAAGAAATTAAGTCATCTGCAGACGATTACCGAGTCACCAAGTTCTATTGCTATAACAACACTAACTGTTTACTTTTTAATATAACCTTTGACAATGGCATGTAAACATGTCAAAATACGTGTAAGGTTAAAATAAATAAATATTGTTGAAATAATTAGGTATTTTATATATATATATATATATATATATATATATATATATATATATATATATACCTATAACCATTTAAGATAGTAAGTTTATTAGCAATCAAGCTCAAAAATAGTGACAAATAGTTTTAGTTTACTTTTAAAAATGAATTAAAAATAAATATCAATTTATACGATAAGTCCGGATCCCTTTCACCTGTCTCAACATTTATTGAGGCCCAGCCCCCGCTACTACAAGGACGCAGCTTCGCTCTTTAATTATATAAGATTTAAAATCCTATACACTAGAAAGCAGCGGACCAATACACTGTTTGTGACAAATAAGCTCGATGCGCAAACAGTGGACAATTGCAAGATAAAAACGGGAGCGGCCTTCATTTATAATCAAAACTTATCCGTGTACGCATCGCATAGCATGTCTGCGGACCTCTGTGACTAAACACTCCTGTTTTTATATCCTACCAGCCTACTTAATTTAATACTACATTTGAAATTTCCAACTAAATCTGTAATCGTATTATATTAAATAAGTATTTATGCTGTGTAAGAAGCTTCGCTTACATTAATTTATCAAATATGTCGGTACAACTTTTTTTTCTATAATAGTTTGCTCTTTATTTTAAATTATCCTTTAGTGACGCCGAATTGAAAACTATCGTTGACTTTGAATTTAAACATATCGAGTTTGGTATTTATGAACGCCTTGCATGTTTGAAGCACAGCGGCGTCGCGTCGCTTTGGAAGGGCACAATTTGAGGGCTGCTCTTGTTTTATTTATTTTTTTATTTTCTGAAAATATTCATAAGGCTATTATAAAATATAACACAATGTGATATACTTTCTTTTAATAATAGAGAATTAATATAATACTAAAAGGCACATTAATAAAATTTTATTAGAAAGGCGTTTATACCCTTTAAGGTATTAAAAATAGGCAGGTAAAGAGGTGGAAGCTACTGAAATATATAATGAAAAGAAATGAATGTAGTGCCAAAACTTCTCAAATAAACTAATAATGCTTGCTGTTGCTATAGCAAACAATGAATTTCTCAATATTGTCCCTGGGTATGCTGTTACCAATTAATCTATTTTCATAAACTGAAAACACTGTTTACAGTTCAAAGGAAATAATTGAAATGTATTTAACATTTGGTATTCTACTACCAGTAAAATTAAATAAAATACTTTTATAATCTATGCTTCTAACACAAACGCTGCTATAACAAAATAAAAACCTACTTTACCGATATCGAGAACGCGGGTTTATACACAAAAATTGATTTAGTTTGTTTTGTAGACAGTGAGGAAATTAAATCTTCATATTGAGAAAAACCTAATAAAAATAGTACCAAAATAGGTGTAAGACGAAAAATTAAGCGTGGCAATTTAAATAGTAGCCATAGAAACCTTGATAATTCAATAATGTTTACAACGGGTATTTTAGACAAAAACATATAAAGGTTCAGTTTAAAGAACATTTCTCAAAGACATTATAATAATATTCACTCGTTGGGGCCTTTAACCTACAAAATTAGGTATTAGTTTGCTTAAAAAGGCCGCAATGCAACTGCATTAGCTGCATTGACGTGGTGATGCCACTATGCACGCATTCAGTACATGTCTTACATCTCTATCTACCTTACTTTTTTAAAAAAAGCTACAAAAAAAGGCGTAAGGCGTAGCTCACGCGTTATGATAGCTTAAAATAAATACAAATTCGAGTATAATATATTTTTTTAACAATTTAAAATTAAAGTTTTAATTACGCAAAAATTATTATCAATGAAAAGTTTTTTTTTTATATTAATGCACTTAAATAATAAAATAATAATATTCATGTACAATACTATTAATCAGAGTGAGTCATCTAAGTGTTATGTCCTTGTCATTTTATATTATTTAAATTTTATATTATATGTTTGGCTATTTTTTTGTTGTTGGACGAATTGCGTCATTTGTTGATATAGTTTTCATCTAAAACATAAACATTTATTGCTAAGAATATAAGAAATATATTTACAACGAGACATTATTTAAAATTATGACTTGCTATAAAACTGTGTTTTGTTACTTTACGAAAATGTTTCTAGTACAGAGGTGCAAACTTTTTATATGGTTGAGCAGAGAAAACAACCTCAATCTAAAAAAAATATGTAGACGTAATTTAAAATCAATTAATTAATGGTACTTTCACATCTCACTCACATGAAATAATATAATAAAACTAAATTGCTCAGGTGTGTGAAGCAAAGACAAAAGTCGATTAAAAAATTGAAATGAGTGTGATACCTACACGAATCACTCCGTATACTGTCTGTCTATAAAGTATACTCCCCCCCCCCAACTTACTTTTGAACAACTTGATATTTTACCACCAAATTTGTTGTGCTTTAATGGGAAATCAAATACAATTTTTTAGCAAACAATTAAATTTTGTATCATTCAAAATGGCGTCTGGGCGCCATTTTAATTTTTTTTAAATAAAAAGGGGGTCAAGTGACACCTCATTTAAACGGTCTTTTAGTACTGCGTCTGATCCTAGAGTTTCAAAAAAAAAATATTCAGCCATAACAAAATGGCAGATTTGAAACAAATGGACTCACTCAATTCAAAATTGTTTTGATTTTTTTATCCAGTAGTCCACTTTTTTATTTGCAGGACAAAATTTTCCCAGAAATATCTCAGGTGGCTGGAAGTATTATTGAAAACGTTATGTTACAACAAGACGGTGCGCCGCCTCGTTATTATAGGCCTGTTTCTGACTTTCTCAACGGACATTTTCCTGGAAGATGGATTGGTAGGGGGGTCCTGTAGAATAGCCGGCTCGCTCCCCAGATTTAACCCCCTTAGATTTTTTTCTATGGGGATATCTGAAATCGAAAGTGTACAGAACCCGTCCAGAAACAATTGAAGAACTGGAGCAACGCATTACAGAAGTTTGCAGAAATATCACTCCAGAAACTTATGAAAATGTATGGCAGGAATTTCATAACCGACTTTTTATGTGCCAAAAAGTGAATGGTGAACATTTCGAACACTTAATTTAATGGCTTTTTGCTTTAATTCTTAGTTTTTTTAATACTTCTTTATCTTCAAACATTTGTCATTTTGTTATGGCTGAATATTTTTCTTTGAAACTTTAGGATCAGACGCAGAACTAAAAGACCTTTCAAATGAGGTGTCACTCGACCCCCCTTTCTATTAAAAGAAAATTTTAAATGGCGCCCAGTCGCCATTTTGGATGATACAAAATTTTAATATGAGCTAAAAAATAGTATTTAATTTCCCATTAAAGCACACCAACTTTTGTGGTAAAATATCAAGTCGTTCAAAAGTAAGTTAGGGAGGGGGTTACTTTATAGACATAATGTATACTACAAAACTATAGCTATTTCTGTTTTGTCTACCTTTGTAAGCAGACCATTTAATTTTATTCCATTAATATTTATTACAATATTATAAATAAACAAATTACGATCACCAACAAATATATTTTAAAGTATCTAAGAAAGGCTAAAATTTTCTTATGTTTAATAGAACTTGTTCTGTGAAAACTATCAAGAAAAAAATCTTTACCTCATCCATTTATTCTAATGAATTCTGTATAATAAAACTTTAAATATTTCTAGTCTATAATAAACATAAATACTTTTGTTTTCATTTGAATTAAAAACAAATATAAATTTAATAATAATACCTACCTAAAAATAACTGAAATTATGTTCTTTAATTTTTTTTAATAATACACAATGCTTTCATTCAACACAACAATTATTCGATCTCGTAACTAAAACCTAGTTTTCTAAATTATAAATATTTAATACGAGATTCCCAGACTTACACAATACAGATTTCACTGAATAAATTTTATTCCAAATTTGAAACAGGTAAATGTTTTGAATAGCAGTGTTGATGTCATACTTGCCAATAAAACGACACTTAATTGTTTATGCTTTTAATTTATAGGCAGTATTATTGTCTTTAATGTTTTAATATATAATTCTAAAATTTATTTGTTAAGTAGTAAATTTTACGAATCAATAAAAAAAATAATAATATTTATCTCTTAATTCGGGAAAGTTGAAACTGACAACATTTCGAAAATGACAGTTTTCTTTAAAACTATTAAATGATTATAAAAAAATATATACAGGGTGATTCGGAATTATGGCGAAAAATTATATAACGTATTCCCAGCACCAAAATAAGTCAACAAGTTCTAATAATCATGGGTCCGTAGACGCCTTGTTACGGAGGTACAGTTTGCCGAAGATAGAACAGTCTAATCATTTTTACTTTCTCATACTTCTACTGAAGTAAGGAAAGTTATGATTTCATGCAAATTTTTAAATTTCAGATTTGATCGGATATACGCGTTTTGGGGCCCAAGGAACCTAAAAAACGTACGTTGTTACAAATATAAATACTATTAAGCTAAACACTTATTAGAACACAATCATTCAATGACATCTAATAACACTATAAAATGTTTACACTTTTGTGATGATAAACGTAAGTTTGATATACTAAAAGCTTTTGAAATTCACAAACATTTAAAACCTGCACCTTTAATGAATGAGCAAATTGATCTCTTAAATACACTATTATTGGACGTTTTGGAATGAGAAATTAAGTCATCTGGGCGCAGTCAACATATATAACAACACGTATAAAGCTAAAATAAAAAAACCTGTTGAAGTTAGTAATAGTTTTTTTACGATAAATTGATACTTTTTAATTTCAACAACGCATTTTCGGAAAGTTACGCGAGTTTAACAAAGGCTATCACTTAGCTTTAGTTAAAAAGTATATTTTTCATTCTTTGCATATTTTTGATAATTCTTAAAATAAAGCGATTTTGGTCCCAAGTCCGAAGCGCATCTAATCAGCTGTAAGGCGCGGTCGGTTACCGTGCTCCTATCCTATGCAGCTAGGCAAAGTTATCATAGCACTATTCTTATACGGTACACGATATCGTATCGCACAGGCTGTCGCAAGTTCAAATCGCTTTTCTTGCTTTAATTTTTGTAAAAACTATGTTATTTACTCAGTTCTTGGCGCGCTAACATTTAAAACGTAAAAAGTATGAGAAAGTACCAGTGACCTGTTTCGACCATTTTTGTCAATAACTTCCGCAGTAGTTGCACTAAGATATTAAAACTCGGTATCTGAACATTACTTATTTAGCTTAGTATGTCTACTAATTTTGTTTCAATAAGTGCAAGGTAGAATTATTTCTTTTAATTTTTGCGTGTATAGAAAATAATATCTTTTTGCTTAAATAATAAGTACATGTATTATTTTAATTAAGACATGGTATTTATTTTGCGCACAAAGCAGGAAATGTAAATTCAACTAATAAACAGTACAAAATGTGACAGTTAAGTGTTATTTAATATTAATTACGCTTCGTTGTACCTAATAATTTTACGGCCCATAAAGACCATTTGTCATCCTCATCATCTCATCATCCATTGTGTTAGAACTTTTATTCTCATCTATATTTAGAATAAATTTACTTAACTGCTGTTAGTGTAGCTCTTGTATAATTTTCAATCAAAGTCGAATGCATCTTTATTAGCAGGAAATGTTAACTAAGTCGCAAATTAAATTCTTACATCTAAATATAAATGTTTGTTTAACTAACTGCTCCTGGAAAATATTTGCTAAATCTATTTAAGTTTTATGGTTTTATTGCATTGTTTCTTGTTAATGCATATTGCACGTTCTGTGTGTTTAGAGTAGTTCCGAAATTGCTTTAATAGAAAATAAATTGGTCGTAAGTGGTTGCGTAAACAAGGTAAGGACTGTGGAATTTTTTTCATGTAAATGTGACATACATTTGATTCATAGAAGCAAATATCCTCGTTATATCTGTGTTGTAAACTAAGCAATCTAAAGTTACGCATAAAAAATTAATTTCCAAATTGCGATGTTCAAGAAAGAGATACAACAATGGAAAGATACAATAAAAAACGACTTGAACAGCACTAAAAATGGTAGACATTAAAAATAATTAAATAAATACAGTACAACATATAATCAAAACAGATTTGTCTGCACTTTTCTATACTTGTAAAATAAGAAATTAATGAGTATCTGTATATAAAATACTTAATTACTTTAACAATTACTTTATTTATTATAACCTTATATGTATTTCGGCATGTTTGCATGCCATTGTCAGAGGTTATATTAGAAAGTAAACAGTTAGTGTTGTTATAGCAATAGAACTTGGTGACTTGATCTCGGTAATCGTCTGCAGATGACTTGGTTTCTTATTCCAAAATGTCCAATAGAAGAGAATTTAAGAGATCAATTTGCTCATTCATTAACGGTACAGTTTTTAAATGCTTGTGAATTTCAACAGCTTCTAGTATATCTAATTTACGTTTATCATCACAAAAGTGTTATTAGATGCCATAGAATGATTGTGTTCTAGTAAGTGTTTAGCATAATTGGATTTATGTGGGTGTTTGTATTTGTAACAACGTACGTATTCTTTATACCTAATATCAAAATTTCTAATTGTCTGGCCTATATAAACCGAATTACAGTGCGAACATTTTAATTTGTAAATGCTTCATTTTAGCAAATCGTCTGTTTTTGAGAGTTTGCATTAAACAACGCGTTTAAGATGTTTCTAGTTGTTTTAAAACTTACTTTATATTTATTTGTTTTGTTTATAATTTTAGCAATTTTATCTGATTTGTCGCCAAAATATGGGATCGAAGCATATTTAATTGTATCGAATGAAGTTAGGGTATTCGGATACATTTTTTGAATGGCTAATTTATAATCCTTTTCTTTAATTAATGTATCTATAAGTTTAGTATTATAACCATTACTGTATGCAATTTGTTTAATAATTGAAATTTCTCTATTATAATTAATTTCATCTAAAGGGACCGTCAAAGCCCCATGTATCAGGGACCTGTATGCTGCTAATTTATGTGTTTTATGATGACAAGAATCGTGTGGTATTGTAATGTCTGTTTGTGTAGGTTTTCTATAAACTGAGTACTCAAATTTATTAATTGAATTAATTTTTATATTTAAATCTAAAGAGTTAATGGACTTACTTTGTTCAGTTTCTAGTGTAAATTTTATGTTTGGGTGCAAGCTGTTAATAAAAATTAAAAATTTATTAATTAAATCAAATGAACTATTAAAACATGCTAAAATGTCATCTACATAAATTAATAGTTTAAACTATTTTATTTCTGCCCCAACATAGCATTGTATTCATAGCACATAATACGCATCTTGAGCGTACTGTAAGGGTCCATCCAAGGCCCCTTACTTAGGTGAGAAGCGTGAACCAAGACACCCTCTGCGTGGTAGGCGTTGTAACAGTCACTCCGGTGCTTTGACTGGGTACGTCTACCTCTCTTCGGAGTGGTTCAAGGTTTACCTTAATTAAGACCATGAAAAACAGGGTAAGTGATTTCAAGATTAAAGATGTTGCTAGCCCTCAGCATGGGTACCTAACACCTTAACGGCAGCGCGTCCTCTGTAATGGAATCCCCGCTGTGTGGCCGTAGCTATAAATTTGCATGCTTCCCAGTTACTACGACAAGGTGACCCCAGGGCGTTATAAATTGGCTTAAGCAATATACTGGGTGGTTGAAGGCCGAGTGATTTAGCAGGCGCGCTGAATGAGCGTATTTCAATCTGGCCCGACTAGGGACGTGGCGGATAAATCTTACGCTAGGTGCCGCCACGTCAAACTAAAGAGGTTAGCTAAATAGTCCCCTTACATTAAATGAGGGGGGGGGGGGAGATGCTGTTGGAAATCAGAATTGTATAGCGCTTTCTGTAAGTAGAAGCCGAATGAAACCGAATATGTTGCATATTTTTCACGTTAATTAAGGCAAAATTAAAATTATTTTTGTTTTAATTTTATCGAAAGATTGCTAGAAATAAAGAAGACAATAAACCATAATAATGAAATATGTCACAGCAAAACAGTGATACGAACAAAGCAGGTTACTTACACACAAAAAGTGCAGATATTTTTTGAAAAATACATTTACGCATTCTTAAAAGTTTAAAACACGTATTTTAGTCAAAACGTCAGAATCGAGTATTTAAGGATTACAATACATTCACATATTGGAAGTATGGAAAAAAGAATATAGCAATATATAAAACTGACGAGGCACTTCACTTGTAGTTTTCTATACTTATACAGGCTGTTCATGTAAAAAGTGTCCACCCGTAATATTCAGAGTAGGATTTGCTGCGAACTTTCCCAAAACTTCAATTTGCGCTCTTTTACTCAACACCCTAGATTCTCCACGTCTGTTTCTAACAGACCTCCTTTTCATAAAAATTTTTCACAAGTTTCAAAACGTATGTGTTCAAGACATTTTTATCTGGGTGCTTTTGGTTGAAAGCAGCCGCTGTTCTCCGGGCACATTGCTTGTCGGCTCTGCAAATGAAAATTAATTCTAGTCTCGCATCTAAAGTGTAAACTATCTTTAGTACCAACTAGCTACTGTGCAACTACAGAACCGACAGACAATTCCAAAAGTTTGTTGTCAAGCTAAAACAAAATTGATTGAAGTTCATGGTAACTGCGTGCAATGGTTTAATTACTTGGCTACAATTTTTTACACAATACTTTTAATTAATGCCTCCAGAACGAATCCATCGTGAGGGGTTGAATTTATTTTCATCATCGATACCTGAAAAATTTTCGCGTTGACACCTAAGTAACTCCCACAAACCGCATCTCAACATCTGATTCTCTTAATATTACCGGTGGAAATTTTTCAAATGAATAGTTTGTATATTTGTTTTATATATTATCTAACCCCAACCATTCTAAATAAGAACTGTTTTGTGTTTTAGGGTTTAAACCCCCTGTTACTGCCCCATTGCAAGAAAAACACCTACTAACAAATTATAAACTACCTGAGTAGAAATTTCAGAGTTTTGTTGGTAGCCATAAAAGGCATCACATCGATATTAGCTCAGTGGGACCCAAACCCAAATTAAAACCCAACTAAAATTTTAAAAATCGTCTTGCCATTTATTTAATGATTATCTGCATATAAAATACTTAATTACTTTAACAATTTTTATTTATTTTAACCTTATACGTATTTCGGCATATTTACATGCCATTGTCAAAGGTTATATGAAAAAGTAAACAGTTAGTGTTGTTATAGCAATAGAACTTGGTGACTTGATCTCGGTAATCGTCTGCAGATAACTTGATTTCTTATTCCAAAATGTTCAATACAGGAGAATTTAAGAGATCAATTTGCTCATTCATTAACGGTACAGTTTTTAAATGTTTGTGAATTTCAAAAGCTTCTAGTATATCTAATTTACGTTTATCATCACAAAAGTGTAAACATTTTATGGTGTTGTTAGATGTCATTGGATGATTTTGTTCTAGTAAGTGTTTAGCGTAATTGGATTTATGTGGGTGTTTGTATTTGTAACAACGTACGTGTTCTTTATACCTAATATCAAAATTTCTAATTGCCTGGCCTATATAAACCGAATTACAATGCGAACAATTTAATTTGTATAAATGCCTGATTTTAACAAATCATCCGTTTTTGATTTTGCATTAAACAAAGTGTGAAAGATGTTTCTAGTTGTTTTAAAACTTACTTTATATTTAGTTGTTTTGTTTGTAATTTTAGCAATTTTTTCTGATTTGTGGACAAAATATGGGATCGAAGCATATTTAACTGTATCGAATGAAGTTAGGGTATTCGGATAAATTTTTTGAATGGCTAATTTATAATCTTTTTCTTTAATTAATGTATCAACGTTTAGCATTATAACCATTACTATATGCAATTTGTTTAATAGTTGAAATTTCTCTAATATAATTAATTTCATCTAAAGGGACCGTCAAAGCCCTATGTATCAGGGACCTATATGCTGCTAGTTTATGTGTTTTATGGTGACAAGAATCGTGTGGTATTGTAATGTCTGTTTGTGTAGGTTTTCTATAAACTGAGTACTCAAATTTAATAGTTGAATTAATTTTTATGTTTAAATCTAAAAAGTTATTGGACTTATTTTGTTCAGTTTCTAGTATATATTTTATGTTTGTATGCAAGCTGTTAATAAAAATTAAAAATTCATTAATTCAATCAAACGAACTATTTATACATGCTAAAATGTCATCAACATAACGAAACCAAAATATAACTTTCTTAGATTGAGTTGATTCGCATATTTGATCTTCTAAATTTTCCATAAACATATTAGCTAAAAGAAGTGAAATTGGACTTTCCATGGGTAAACCATCTTTTTGGAAATAATTTTTATTATTAAAAGTAAAATAATTTCAATTGGTGCAAAGTTCAAATAATTGAATCAACTCAGTCCGTTTTCTTAATTCAACATTTATTATTAATCAAGATTGTGTGCAAAACTTACAAAATTTTAAAAACTTTTTCACTTTACAATTTTCATTGTTTTAAATGTCTAAAATAGAATTGATACAAAAAATCATGATTGAGCATGAAAAAAATTCAAATTTATGAGAACAACGTTTTTACGATTTTTTTCATGATATAATCGCTAAAGTTTTGTTAGATAAGTACCAGAAAAAAAAGTTTTACGCACATAATGTACGTAATTACATCTGATTACCCACTAAATATCATTCATCACTGATTAGAAATCAAAGTTCAGGCCTAATCTATTTCCACTTGCTTATTACTTGCGTTTTTAGCGGCAATCACCTTTCCGTATGAAATTTAAACAAAACATGCAGAGTTAATTACAATTCAAAATATTGTTTTTTCGCGGTAATTTAAATTTTTAAAAATACATAGGAGATCAGTCGTACTTTCTAAGAATTCCTAAAATAACCTAATTTGAGTCACTTTAGTAACCAGACATACGGAGATCTCATCTAGATTTTAACGATAGCATTAATGATTGCCGTAAAGCTACAGCTCCAAATATCTAAACATTTAAGCTTTCAGGATCGCACATTTTATTTTAGAAAGTTTCAGGTTTGCCACACATACGTGAAAAGTGTAAGTGACAGGAACGAATCGTTTTGATGGCATTGACGCACTTTACGTAACACGTGTGTTAGTTTTACATCATTAAATTAGCAAGGAACCTTTTTTTTTATTGAAACCATATGGGTTTGAAATACCTGAAAGGTAACTGCGGTTTAAAAAAATAAATTATTAGCTTTAGTCGGTGATAATCAGTTTTAACAGATTCGTGTTCGTATGAAGCACAGGTTACTTACAATTTTAAGGAACCTTAGACAAAATAACGGTTATAAAAAAATTAATTGACTATGAGTGAAAGGACAAGTAGGACAAGTGTAATTTATATCAACGCAGGTGAGTGTAAAAAATTAAATAAACAATTGTGAGATTAATTTTCGAAAATATCGTTCAATAACATTTCGAGGGTTTAAACCCAATTAGTAATTTTAAGAATTTAACCTTTTATACATTTTTAATTTGAACTTTCACTACGGAAGCCTGTTTCCTTCATGACAACAAAAAAAATCATAAAATAGAAATGTTCGAAACAGTGCCCGAAAATATTTTAGTTACTGTTAGATGCATTTGTAATTTTACACTATCAATTATTTCTTTGTTAAACCGCTTTTTCCTGATATTACGTCCCTGGTCTACTTATTAAACTTATTTATCATCTTAAATCAAGGCGCGGATTTATATGCACAAAAAACGTCAAAATATGCGCATATATATGCACCATTTATGCACAATATGCAAGCATAATATACAAAACTTGCAAGTGAAATCAGTTAACAAAAGATTTTTTTATGTTTTTAATAACAAACGGGCGTGTTAAAAACCTTACAACATAACATTACACTTAAAATTGCGGTTTAAAAAAGGCAATTTTTACAAACCAGCTTATAAGTTAAAGCTAAACTTATACCTATTATATACTGTGTCCATAAAGTAACCCCCCCCCCCTAACTAACTTTTGAACGACTTAATATTTTACTACAAAATTTGGTGTGCTTTAATGAGAAATTAAATACTATTTTTTAGCTCATAATTAAATAATGTATCATTCAAAATGGCGGCTGGGCGCCATTTTGAATTTTTTTTTTAAATATAAAGGGGGGTCAAGTGACACCTCATTTGAAAGGTCTTTTAGTTCTGCGTCTGATTCTACAGTTTCAAAGAAAAATATTTAGCCATAACAAAATGACAAACGTTTGAAGTCTATTAAAAAAAACTAAGAATTAAAGCAAAACAAATGAAATTAAGTGTTCGAAATGTTCACCATTCACTTCTTGGCACATAAAAAGTCGGTTATGACATTCCTGCTACATTTTCATAAGATTCTGGAGTGATATTTCTGCAAACTTCTGTAATGCGTTTTTTACAGAAATGTCACTCCAGAAACTTATGAAAATGTAAGGCAGAAATATCATAACCGACTTTTTATGTGTGAATGGTGAACATTTCGAACACTTAATTTCATTTGTTTTTGCTTTAATTCTTAGTTTTTTTTAATAGACTTCTTTACTTCAAACGTTTGTCATTTTGTTATGGCTAAATATTTTTCTTTAAAACTCTAGGATCAGACGCAGAACTAAAAGACCTTTTAAATGAGGTGTCATTCGACTCCCCTTTCTATTTAAAAAAAAATTTAAAATGGCGCCCAGCCGCCATTTTGAATGATACATTATTTAATTATGAGCTAAAAAATAGTATTTAATTTCTCATTAAAGCACACCAAATTTTGTAGTAAAATATTAAGTCGTTCAAAAGTTAGTTAGGGGGGGGGGTTACTTTATGGACCCAGTGTATTTTATAGCATTATAGCAATGAATTACAATATGTTTTTCAAGATTTTCAACATAAAATGACTGCCTTTTATCAGACAGTATGCCTTTATAAGCAGAAAAGCTTCTTTCGACGTCAGCTGAAGTAATTGGCGCATTTTTTTAATTGGTAATAATATCCAGGTCTAGTTGCATGTCATGATTACAGTTGCCAGTTAGAACCCCATTCGCCTTCATAAAAGTTTTAAAACTTTCGTTTTTATTTACTACGTCTATTAGTTTCTGCGATATAGTTTTTCCAATATTGCATTTAACTTGATGAATTGATTTTTCAATCGTTTTTATAAGTTCTGCTGAATCGGATAGCAAGACTTTTTTATTTTCTAAGTGATTGAGTGTTCTACTTACAAAACTAGAACTGACTTTAATAAATGCCAATTGTTTTGCAAGTTGACATTTGTTTATTATAGTTTTTGAATCTATAATACAACTTGAAGAGTTTTCAAAATTTTATATAAAGTTTTTATACTTTGGAAATTATTCGAATAATAAAGACCAGCATCCAACCACGTACCCCCTTTGGTAAGCACTGGTTTAGGAGACAGTGGAATATTTGGCAATTTCTTTTTTAAATAAATGCAGTCTCAAGATCGCTTTTACAAATATCTTTTTTACATTAAATATTAAAACGTTTGCAATGGGAAACTTATTCCCAATTACTTCTGCAACTCTATTTACACCATGAGCCAAACAAGTTGTATGAATATTGATAAACAATATTTAAATTTCGCCCTGCTTTTATCATATATGGTGCAGAATTATATAGCAGTAATATTATTTTTTTCTGTAGAAACTGTTTCTGCCTAAAAAAAACTTTGTGAGACCTTTATTTGCGAATTTAGAAACACTGTTAGTTTTATCTAGTTCTTTCGTGCTGATAAAATAAGATGTACTAGGTATGTCAACATTTAAAATCCTTATAACTAAATTGGCTATACAGAGTGGCTAGGAAAACCCCGGCCACTTTTCTTGCGGCGGTCACGAGATGGCGCTTTAATAACGAAAAATTAAATTAAAATACTGGAAACAACGCAGAATCCAAGACGCTTTGGTTGTTTTGATTTAATATGGGGCCTATTTAATAACTAAAACGTCTTGGATTCTGCGTTGTTGCCAGTATTTTAATTTAATTTTTCTTTACTAAAGCGCCATCTCTTGACCCCCACAAGAAGAGTGGCCGGGGTTTTCCTAGCCACTCTGTATAACGTTCACGTTTACCCGTAGTTTCAATAAAAGAAAAGTAAATATAGTTGGTTTCTATAATTTTGCGAATTTTACGTGTTGTTATATAAATTTCCTTGATATAATTTTTCCTAAGAGTGTTTCATCTGGAACATGTTTGTTTACTAGTATATTTTTTTATGAATAACTTAAAATTAGTATTGTTTGATTTTGTTAAAGGTATGTTAGCACTCATTGCATTGCATAAATCGAAATTTAATTCTTCTTTTTGTTTAATTTAGAAATTTCAGCAATGCACTCGCGGATCGGCATTTGTAAGTTCTAAGATTTTTGACATTTGCCTGCAAATATAAAGCAGTTTTAATATGTTGATTCACTTGGAATTTTTTATCGCGTGGAATCTAGAACGATAAAAATTCTTTGTTACTTCAGGCTAGTGTCCGGAATTCTAGTCTAGTATTTAGTCAGTATTTAAATTTGAGGCAATCAATTATTAAGCAATTTTCCCATAGTTCCTTTAAATATAGTTGGCGCACATGTAAAATTTTAAAACGAATTATCAACGATTTTAGAATGGTAACACATCCATATGTTTGACCTTATGCTAGCTTGTGTAGATTGTCGTTATTTATTTGGTGAGCTGGAATTCATGCTTGTAATATAAACAGGGTTTATAAGCATATAATATCATGAGTTACTTTAAGGAACAATTCTTAGAAATTTCAAAAAAGTTTTTTTCTAATGAAATGTAAAATAGCAACCACGAATTGATAAAAATAGAACGTGTAAATTTATTAATACAACGAGAAAATTCTACGAAAGAAAAGTCTAAACTACCAACATTCATAAATAAGGGCCGGATTTATATGCACTAACAGTGTTGCCAAATATGTTTTTCCTGCAGCAAACAGGTATCTGGTAACACTATCAGTGTATGTAAATCCGGCATGCACTAACAATGTTGTCAGATATCGTTTCCCTGTTACAACAGGAAAAATTTATTTGGCAACACTGTTGATGCCACAAATCAGGCCTTTACTAATGACTCGATTATTTTAACAAAAATTAAAAATAGTGAAATAGCAAATTTTTCGTCCAATTTTGTTGTTTCACATTCTGATTTAAATGTCTCATTAAGATTTAAATTCCTTATTAATAAAGGCCTGATTTGTAGCATTAACAATGTTGCCAATTATGTTTTTCCTGTTGTAACAAGAAATATCTGACAACATTGTAAGTGCATAACGGATGTACATACACTAACAGTGTTACCAGATACGTTATTCTGTTTGCTGCAGGAAAAACGTATCTGCCAACACCGTTAGTGCATATAAATTCGGCCTTCATTCATAAGAGACGGAAAACCATCGTTGAATAAAAAACTTAAAAAAATGCAAGACACAACAACTTTTGCAAAATTCTCGGCCGAAAAATGAGTTCTCTTGTCTGACAAAATGACTTTAAACGTTGAAAATGAGCTTTCAACGTCGCAACTCGTTAATGAAGAAAAACTGTAAAAGGTGACCGGTGAACAACTGTCTGGATTGTTTGTCGATTTAAGTATATCCCCAATTCATAATAACTGTGAGTAACCAAAATTGCGATGCAATACTTGTTTAATACATTGCGACAACATGATGCCATTTTCACCGCTGAATGCCAATAATAAAAAATTCAAAGCGCTGTATAATTAGAATGTCATTTATTAAAATAATAATTGTACCAGCTCTTTACCTAATATATAAGCAAAAAAAAACATTTAAACTATTGACAAAGGGCTATGGTATTGATAAAACAACTTTGGTAGATATCTTTCGGTATACATGTTGGCATTTACGGTTCCCCCTCACATGCCTTACATAAGATCTAGAGACTAAAGCTTCCGAAATAGCACACTCTCTTTTTACTTTAAGGAGGCGGCGCGCGCGCTCCAGCTGCCTTTTGGTTTAATTTGCCACTGTCAAGGGATTGAGATACACTCAAATCACAGCACATCAGTAGTATAATGTACATAAGCGCGCTTCCCCAAGACGCATCAAAAGCCAGCTACCAGTACGACATCAGGCTGCGAGCTCTAGTGCCGACTGGTTGGTCTCCAGTGCTTCCCCAATACAACCCATGATAACAGCTCTTGCTGCACATGCATACCCCTGCCACCAGGTCAATAACGCGGTTTTCTACTACGAACTATCTGGCCCCCGTAACACCATTTACATTCGCTGATAAAACTTTTAAGATCAGCAAAAGCTGCCCGTCCCAGTTTAGGCTACCCACAAGCGACTACACACCGCCCAGATTAGTTGATCGCCGCGCCGGTTTAATCATAGCGACTGGTATCGGAATGCCGTCCATAATCCCTTGAATCCCTTGGATCCACACTTTGATTATGAGCGTAACAACATCTAAATTAATACAGCACGTATGTTTTTTTAAAGACAACACTAAAATACAAGCAGAAATGCATGAACACAAATACCGGGTGATCGTAAAAAAAATGATTCAGAGCAGGCCATGACCGAAGTGTTAAGGTTGGCAATACTTAATATACGCCAATTGTCAAATGTTGACAGCTGTAAAAATTTTTGGTTAGATACATTTAACTTTATGTATTTAACCAAAAATTTTTACAGGTGTCAACATTTGACAATTGGCTTATATCAAGTATTGCCAACTTTAACACTTAGGTCATGGCCTGCTCTGAATCATTTTTTTTACGATTACCCGGTATGTACATTGTTCAGTACAAAACAAATTCTAAAAATCAATACACAAAATGTGTTATTTGATTGATACAAAAAACAAGTAAATTTGGCTGAAGTTTTAGTAGGTTGTGCTACACGTAGTGACAGAGCTTGGGGCTTACCTCTTTTGGTGTTTTTTTTTTGGAGGCTGGTACTTCTTTTGAGACGGACCTCGTATGGCTCGACTCTAGGATGAGCTTACAAGGATGATTTCCAAGACCGAGCTAGCGCTCGATCTAGAGGCAATACTGGTGACCAGAAACTAAAGCTCCATCTGGTGACCATTGGCTAAAGCTGGCTCTGGGAATCACGGGTGGTTTGAGGACCAGAAACTGTAGAGCTCAATCATTCTCAAGCGTTTATCTGATGACCGGTCTAATCGATCCTGAAGATAAACTGACATTTCTGCGTTCTTGTGTTTGGTTGTACACGTTTTTGTAATCCTCTTGATAAATTATCCTATTTCGTTTTTTACGTAATTTTTAGACGAGAGAGCGAAACAAATTGTGGTTGTGGTGCCGATAGAGGGAGGGGGACATAGGAAGGTGAATCCATTCCCTTGGATCACGCCCTCCGGAGCGCTGATTTGGTAAGAGCCGGATCGAATGGGCTGGGGTTCCGATTACTTCGAGAAATTGATAGCGTGCACTTCGAACCGCTGTTGACGTTCCACTAAACTTTAAAAATCGTAGCGCGGACATCCAAAGCTGCATGCTGGTGGGATTTTTACTGCGTCGCGGTTATCTACTATTGAATCATGTCTTTAGCTTTAAGACCCGGGTCTTTGATGCTGAAACAGACGCCACTTTTTCCTGGACGTAACCATTATCTGCGTATCAGTAGCCTTTACTCACCCACCCAGTATATTTATAACGTTTAGGGTCTCGTCGACATAGTAGCAGCGACACATGCTCATTTCAGGGCAGACGTACTATCGCCCAGGCTTTAAGAACTCGTCCTGGGATCTAGTGAACATTGCACCTCGTGCAGTCATTCACCTAGCCCTCCATGGTCCCAATTAAAGAGATCTTAAACGGCGTACCAAAATGAAATCACTGAACTGATTGCTTCAACGCGGCTGCAAGAGCCTTTGTTCACGCCTTTCACTAATCTGAGGGCTTTTGGCCGTCCCGACCTTATACAATGATATTCCGTGACCGGGTTTGGTGCCGCTCTGCTTTTAGTTAGCATTACGGCCGCTCTCAATTTTCTTCTTCTCATGAACAATTTGATAGTTTGTATTCAATTTTGTACGGTCTTCATAGAAGCTCTATCCCCGAAATCGAACCGGCGTTGTCTAGCTCAGAGTCACGTAAATAAACTTTCAGATGCATTTTTGATTTAGACTCACTTCAGAAATATCGGGAACGATTAACTTACCTAAACAGTTTTTTGGGTTCCGAAACTACAACAATCTCGTGAAAATTTGCGAAACCGAAAATTTAATTCAATCAATACTTTCTTATAAGCGACGTTTGGAAAAGTAAACGGTTATTATTTAAAACTTCAAAAGTAGATATGAGGTGGCATAGAGATATTGGAGAATTGCAGAAAAAACTAGATAGTCGGCTGTTTTTATCAGCTCATGAAACTAAATAAATCATAATATATGGTTTAAGAAATTTTTATCCTTAAAAACTCTGTTCGCGCTTCAGTTCTAGTTCTATTTCCCTTATATAAAACTGTTGCGTACGTCCCTGAAAATTACAAAAAAAAATTATTTTTAATTATTGTCATCCAATGAAAACGTGATCCACGTGCGTCAATAAATCAAAGAAAAACAACTCTCATTGTACTTGGTGTTGAACTACTGTACACAAAACACGTGTAGGTGACACCATTTGCAGACGTTTAAATTATTTACATGTAAATAGACGACCCGCAAGTTTCACCAAACCAGGGGCCACGAGGTTTCAGGTCAATTTTACAAAAGAGTCTGCTAATAATAAATGTACAAAAGGAAGCCCAAATAATTCTAAATGGAAAACGACGAGCAACTGCACAGGTTGTTCTTTTATACTGAAACCTATCTGAGATAATGAAAAGAAAAATGTTTGATTTTAAAAGAAAAATTCAAAGCAAATAACTAAACGTGTTTGTTTGTTTTTCTGAATAGAATACAGCGTGAAAACTAACTTAAACCAAATTAGTTTTCTTTGCTTCAACGAAAATTGGAACTAATTTAAAATGTCAATATTTTTATTTCTAATAGTCATTGTTACGGTTGGAATTGCTGGCATTTACTTGATAACCAAAACAACAATTAACAGTTTTTTTTAAGGACTGTGAAAAAAAGGTGAATTTTAACTTACACACATTGAAGAAGTAAACATTGTAAACAAATTACCAACAATACGTTTGTCTGCATTTACAGAGCACACTGTATGTGTTTATCCAAAAAAATAAAATGAATATGCAAGGAGAAGTTTTCACGTGGGGGTGCTCTTCCCCGTTTGTTTACGAAATATTGGAACTTTTCTTGATAAACACTAGCTGCATATATAAAAGTCTGATATCTCAGAATAAACAGTTTTCAGTTTGAAAATGATAAAGTATGTGCTAGGAACAGAACCACGTTAAAATTCATTGTTACATAAAAGCAGCAAAAAATTTAAGTTGGTTAGAAAAGCAGAGTCAAGCTTATTTTGCTGGTTTTTTGAATGTAGTCAGTAAACATAATTTAACTACTGGTATTAAAAAAAAATCTATAATTATATTTCTAATCTTTGAACACATCAAACAAAGTGACTTGCCATAAAATTGTTGTTGATGGATAGTTTATTTGAATCAATTACAAACAAATAAAAATATCGTCATATCGCAATAAAATTAACTAATAGTTTCAGAAAGTGTAAAATTGAAATCAGTGCTTATCGGCGACAACAATTTTCGCTGGGGGTAAGCTGTCACAAAATTATACAGATGTAGACATTTTAGAACACAGTTTACTAGCGCTTTTGTTTTTTTACAATGCACGGCTTACTATACAGGTTGTTTCAAATTGCGTGTTAACTATGGGGACCTCGCTTATTTGAAGAGATACGACGATGGTTAAATTAGAGAAAAGTTGTGGAATTTTATGCTCAATAATAATCTAAAAAGATATTACACCTATCTTGCTTAGTTTCTGAAAGAACTGGAAAACACTGAAATTTTGAATTTTTTATTTTCGGCTATAACTCATATGTTTGTCATTTGTATTACATATTTCTAGTTAACGCATTATTGGGACACTATTCACGCTGAATCTAAATGTTTTATCAGGTTTGGTATAACTGTTACCATTGCTCATTTTCGACTGTCAACTTTTTTTTTTCTTATGGTCGGCATTTAAAATTTTTTTATATTTGAATACAGTTTTTAATTGTGATTTCAACGATGTGTCACACTTTGCATTTTGTTTAAGTTTTGAACATTTTATTACAGAAAATAAAAATTTTATAGGAGTGCTATGGAAAGACCACGTCATTTAATTTATTTTGAAAGAATTCTAGTAGGCCATGAACTCATGGAAATAAAACAAAACACTAATTTTATTTACTTTGACCTTCAGATACAGGAAAACCTCTCTGGAGAGAAAGTGCATGCACTTCCTGTGGTTCGGAGCCTACGTTAAACTGTAGGTCCCCTATGTCTGTCTGTGCAAAATATCTATCTCCGCGCACCAAACACAGACGTGGGAAAGACGTAGCCAACGCCCTGAATAGGGTATACCACTATAAGAAGAATCACTTTATAAAAGGCGTCACAGAGATATTAGCAAACTGGAACAAAACCAAATTGTAACCTACCATATCTCTATGAGTCTACGAAATCTAAACAAAATTGTGTGGCCAGTTTTTTAGAATAATTTTTTTAACATTTTTATGTCATAATTTTTTTTATATAACAAAATTCTTTTAGATACCGGCATTGTGCTTTCCTAGGGCTGTTATTATAGTACCGAACTCGTTTCGAGTAATAAGGCATTAAAGTCAAAATTTTTAAAAATCTATAGCGGCCGCCATGTTAATGCTAGCAAGTAAGAAAAAAAGCATTTGCTTGCTCGATCTTCTATCAGATTCCGCTTTTGATTTTCAAAATTACATTTTAAAGAAATGCTAGCAAAAAAACATGTCTAGCTCCGCTTCCGATTTCGGTTTTTTAAAAGCTTATTTTGTCCGTAAAGTTTTTTTAATAAGGCGTCACACACAAACAAACACGCACACAGACAGACATTTTTGATAGAAATCCAAAACATGTATTTCCGTCAAAATTCGAAATTTTTCATAAAATCGACACTTAAAGTATAAGAAATCAAAGAAAGCGTAGGGCGTAGGGTTTAGCTAGTGCTTTGTAAATGCGTTTTATCAGATTTGGTATAACTGTTACCATTGCTCATTTTCGACTCTCAACTTTTTTTTTCTTTTGGTCGGCATTTTAAATTTTTTTATATTTGAATACAGTTTTTAATTGTGATTTCAACGATGTGTCACACTTTGCATTTTGTTTAAGTTTTGAACATTTTATTACAGAAAATAAAAATTTTATAAGAGTGCTATGGAAAGACCACGTCATTTAATTTATTTTGAAAGAATTCTAGTAGGCCATGAACTCATGGAAGTAAAACAAAACACTAATTTTATTTACTTTGACTTTTAGATACATTAGGTATGCGAAAATTTCAGGATACTTTGTTATGAGCGTAGGCAGCAGGTTAAGTTATTTTTTACAAAAAAAAATGAATGACAACAGTTACTAACACAGATTAGGGAGTTTAATTTAGACAAGCATCTGAGCATGTTTTACAAAAGTGTCATTGAAAATTTATTTAATATTTGTATTAGCGCAATACTAGTGTTATACGTTGTATTTATTTTACCTATTAATCAAATTTTTTGTCAGTTGTAAAAATAAAAACTGCAAGTAGAATTTTCAGTAAATTGTGTATGTTAGAAACTTTGTCATTCTCTTGTTTTTGTAAAAAATAATTTAACCTGATGCCTACGCTCATAACAAAGTACCTAATGCATCTATAGGTCAAAGTAAATAAAATTAGTGTTTTGTTTTACTTCCATCAGTTCATGGCCTACTAGAATTCTTCAAAATAAATTAAATGACGTGGTCTTTCCATGGCACTCTTATGAAATTTTTATTTTTTGTAATAAAATGCTGAAACCTTAAACGAAATGCAAAGTGTGACACATCGTTCAAATCAGAATTAAAAACTCTATTCAAATATGAAAAAAATGAAAATGCCGACCATAAGAAAAAAAATTGACAGTCGAAAATGAGCAATGGTAACAGGTATACCGAATCTGATCAAAAATTTAGAGTCCGCATAAAAAAGTGTCCTAATAATGTGTTAACTAGAAATATGTAATATAAATGACAAATGAGTTATAGCTGAAAATAACAAATTCAAAATTTCAGTTTTTTTTTTAGATTATTCAGAAAATAAGCGAGAAGGCTCCAATTTGTGTTCAGATTATTAGTGGGCATAAAATTCCACAACTTTTCTCTAATTTAACCATCCTTGTATCTCTTCAAATAAGCGAGATCCCCATAGTTAACATGCAATTTGAAACAACCTGTATATTTGCAAATAGGAAACGTAAATTTTTTATATGTAAATATTTTGTTAATAGTATAGATAGAAAAATGTTAAAAGCGAAAAGTTGTAAACTTGTTTAGGTTACATGAAATAATAATTTTTACACAGTTTTATCATGTTTAGTTTTTGAGATATAACATAAACATGTAATTATTTAAATGGCAACCATGGTTAAATTTGGTACCATTAAAAAGTTTATTTTTTTTTCTTTTCAACGGGTTGAGGTATTTATTTTTAAACAATTTGGAGATATTGAGTAAGAAAGCAAATAATGATAGATATTATGGGGTGCCATAAACAAAAATTTAAAATACCTTTCTAAATGTTCGTAATAATACTAAAAATGATTCAATGACTAAGTGTTTTTATTTATGCTTAGACTTCGCTTTAAATTAATTTTATGAAAAATGTTTTACGTGCTTTCCACAATTTTGTATACATTTTTCGGATTCTCCTAAGTATGTTATGGATTTCCTAAAAAAATTTATTATTACCCGTTAATATTTTTCCGATCGACCCATGTAATTGATATTGGTAAATTTTGTCTTTAAAATATCCTCATAAATTAAACGCGAGTAGATTTATGTCAGGGGATCTGGGTGGCCAAGCTACTAAATCGTGCGTTCTAATCCAATTAATAATATTCTTAAAAGTTTTGTTTAAACAGTCATTTATGAAAACTGTTAATAATGAAATCATTTATAGCGTTATTACTGACTTTTAGAAAGGTACTTTTTAATGTTTCTTCAGGGTACATCATAATATCTGCCATTAATTGCTATTTTTATTGAATATCTTTGAATTGTTTACAAATAAGTGTGTAAATCCACACAGCGTTAAAAAGAGGGAAAATAAGCTTTTTAATGGTACAAATTTTAACGTGTCATTTAAACAATTGGCTTAAAAAAATATCTTATTAGTAGCGGAACCCGTGGTCTACGCTCTACGCTTTTTGTGGTAACTTTAAAACAATAATAATAAATAAGCTGTGTCGAGATGCAAGACATGTACCGAATTCGTCCCGCAGTATTGTATAATCTCAAATCTGCAAAGTCAGCGTCTGAACTGAACATGCGTAACTAGTAAATAACTGACACTGAGATTGCGCAACCCAAGCGGCACGCGATGGGTATTATTTTTTTTAAGTTATCAAAAACTGAGCAAAGTACTTCTCCTGGACTTTCCTATATTTTAGATGTTATTACTTACCATATATATTCAAAAATATTTTAATATTATTATAAACATATCACCATTATTACTACTGCACCGAGAGCATAACTGCATAATAGTCATATTATTAGAACGTACTACACAATAATGAAGCTTACACATTAAATAATAGTACATATTTTTTATAAATCTGATTTTTTTTGAAAAGGATTAGTGGGAATTACAGAAAACTAACAAATGAGAAATACATCCGCTAATACTTGAGTGGAGAGAGGAAAATCAATCCCCCTTATTTTTGAGACACCTAACAATTAAGTTGTGAACCTTATGCTACTATTACTGATGCGCAATTATATTGTTTCCCGTTTATAAAATGAAGGGGCATTATTTTTTTATATTAATACTTCATAAAAGGCGCCACAGAGATATTACCAAAACTGGAACAAAACCAAATTGTAACCTACCATATCCATCCATGAGTCTACGAAATCTAAACAAAATTGTGTGGCCAGTTTTTGGAATAATTTTTTTAACATTTTTGTCATAATTTTTTTATGTAACAAAATTCTTCTAAATACTGGCATTATGCTTTCCCAAGGCTATTGTTATAGTACCAAATTGCATTCATTTTTGCCAACTCGTTTCCAGTAATAAGGCGTTAAAGTGAAAATTTTCAAAAATCTAAAGCGGCCGCCATGTTAATGCTAGCAAGTAAGAAAAAAGCATTTGCTTTGCTCGATCTTCTATCAGATTCCGCTTTTAATTTTAAAATTACATTTTTTAAAGAAATGACAGCACAAAAACATGTCTAGCTTCCGCTTCCGATTTCGGTTTTTTAGAAGCTTATTTTATCCGTAAATTTTTTTTAATAAGCCGTCATAAACAAACAAACGCACACAGATAGACATTTTTGATAGAAATCCAAAACATGTATTTCCATCAAAATCTAAATTTTTAAAAAAGCATAGGGCGTAAGGTTTAGCTAGTGCTTCGTAAATGCGAGCTGCTAAACACACCCGTTTATTAGTTTGTTATTGTTATTAATTTTTAACCTATTTTAAAACTGGGCGTAAATCAGCATCGACATCTCATAGCTACACGTCAACCTGAAATAGCCGTATTTATTTTAGAAATTTATGATATAAGTTCGCGATGCAGTTGCATTAAAGCGGAAGCCTTTTATTTCTCTAATAACCAAAAGAAAATGTTTAAATGTTTTAAGTTTTATTAGAATAAATTGAAGACATATTACTGTTTATTTTTTCCGACTTGCCAAAATTAAAGTAGTGACCACAACATAAGCATTCGCTGAAAACAATCAATAATCTGAGTGGCCCGTCATCGCGTTCTGCTGATAAATTTTGTCCAGATGAGTGAGTTCGTCGTCGTGTAATGATAAGACAGTTAGGGATTAACTGTATAGATTTTTTTATGGTCAGTTCGGAAGTTCAGATTAGTCATATTTAAAAAAAATAATCTTTTTTGTTACAGTAAATGTTAATTCAGTACCCGAGGGTGATAAAATAATTATAGGTAATAAAACAACGTTTTCAGATATATCCTATCTTGTAATTTCTGCTGCTTATTTAAGTTAAACATGAATATTTTTGTGCGCAGTTTCGTTTGCATGGTTTGACCTACATCTCTGTGCAGACTCGTTTTCGTTACTGATCTGTGCCGGATCTCGACCCAGATGGAAGGGATCCATAAATCGTGTGTGCTCCCCGCAGTGTCTGATGTGAGAATGCTAGCTATCGGCAGATTATGTTCCAATAATACAAAGAAAGAGTTTACATCCAAGTTTGTTTATCTGTATTGAACACTGTAGCGATGCATTGTACAAAGGAATGTGCGTCTTATATAGTGGATGCGCAGCGATGTAACTTCTAGTAACGGGGGGTTTTCACCACTTAAAGTTGAGACAGCTGAAAAGGATCTGCATTTAATATATAGATAGCAGAATCTGTAAGCCATGCCTAACGCTTTTTTTAAAATAATAATTAAGCTAATGAAGTAGGTAGTGCAGCGGACAACGGATCGAAGTCCTAGTTTTATGAAGTATATGGCATTGCTGTAAATCTACATAATCAATCCGGATCCCTTTGACCTGTCTGAACTTGAGAGGAATGCGACTGCAGCTGCGATTGTAGTACAATCCAAGCAGCGCCACAACTTCGACAACTTCGACCACAACTTTTTGTCCGTTTCCCTTTCCTTCAGGACTTTGTTTGTCTACCTCTTCCCGTTTCGTTAACCGCACTAGGAACTTTACTTTTAATAGCTCCTGACCCGGTGACATACAAGAAAGTTGGTTTTAACCTACTTTATCAGCCTGTTTGTTTACTGCTGACTTTCTCATCATACTTGTTACTCAGCAGAAACTTTTCTAAAATAAGAAAATAAAATAATAACATTAGCTTTTTACAATATACAAAAATTCTGTAAGTTAAATTGATATTGAACGGGTCTTGTTTTGTTATTTCTTTTTCAATGCGAACTGTTATTGTAAACGCAGCAGTTTGTTACCAGCGCGTTTGTTATTGTAACTCTTGTTTCCAAACTTTTTGAAGTTTAGTTTATGTTTATTAATTCTTATCTTAGTTATTTTCAACCATGGTTGATAATTCACGCACGATCAACAAAATAAAATCGATTTATTCCATCTCATGGGTAAACCTAAGTTGGCCGTATTTATTTTACAAACGTATGAGCAGAAATCGCTTGTAATGTAATTGTTCAATATCTATTTGTCCAATTGTTGTTTTTACTTTTACATATATCGTTTCTTAAATATCAATGAATAACCGTTTAAAACAAACAGTGGCATTAGGTGCTGGTATAGTGCTGCTCGGTCATATATTTGACAGCAAGCAGCAAATTATGTAACAATTATACCAACAAATACTGTCAGACAAATTTTTTTAATGGATTAATAATTGTACTGTATGACTTACTTAGTTTTAGTATTAAAAACAAATAGACATTCATTATTTTTACTTAAAATTAATATTTTTTTCCGGTTGAAAGTGTTAAAATTCCTTGGAAATCCGGCTCTACGTAACTGCTGTACAAACATTTGCTCAGAACAATAAGTAAATGGCGTAGAGATTTAAGAGCCTATCGTCATGTTACAGTGGGACAGTTACGGATTTAGTATGTAGATTCGTGCCGACGTTTTTTAAGCAGAAGACACGCTACAAAGTTTAGTGTGAGTGTATTGACAAACCGTCACAACTTTTGTTAATATCTAATTTTAAACTATTAGAATAATTGTTTATTTTTATTTATTTGTTATTTATTTATATTTCGTTTGCATTTTAGACATTTATGTAGAATTTAATATTATTTGTTGTATGTAACAAGATTTAAATAAACGTATTCATTATGTTTATTTTTGAACGTCAGTTTTGCAAATAGCGCAGAAGCGGAAGTTCTTCTTCAACATTTTGCTTAGAGACCGAAAATTTGTCAAGCCAATAACCAGATCTTGTATATTGTATAATAGCCAGTGTTCAGACTTCTAGTCTAGTATTTAGTCAGTATTGAATGTGTGAGGCAATACATTAGTAATAAATTTCCGCATAATTCCTGTAAATATATAGTTGTGGCTTCTCTGCAATTTTGAACAAATTATCTACGTGTTTCATAACAGCATCACGCCTATGTGTTTGACCCGAGCGAGCTCGTTTAGTTACTTGTTATTTATTTGGTCAGCTGCTTTATTATTTCGATAGATCTCATAACGCAGTTAATAAGCGAAGAACATGAATGGTCAAGGGTTTAAAAATGTTTTTTAACGAAACAATTTTATAAATATGTCAATTCATCTTATAACATTTATTCCTCCATTTCACAATGCTTCATTTCTTCCTCCATCTCAAGATACGGAGTGCAGAACCTCTCTGACCTACATTAATAATAAAGTAACGCTGAACGAAGCAATGTATCTCAAATATTGCAATTGTAGTTGTATCCCTTTCAAAATCGTGCATCATGTTTCACGTATAACTTAAGAGATTTGAGTACGCCCATCGCTTTTGATTACTTATTGAATTTTAACGAAATTTTTTGCTGTTTTGAGACTAAAAGTCCGGACTTTAATAATGGCATCTCGAAATTATTGCTCCGGGGAAACACATCTGATAATCTATAGAAAACATATCCGGTTAGATAAAAAAACACAACGATAAATACTGCACGTGTAGTAACTCACACGCAGTATACGCAGTATAAGTTGAAATATAAACAACAATTACGGAGGTATTGAAAGTCTAAATTTGTTTGAAATTTTGTTTTAGGAACGCGTTAAATAATTAACTGTTTTGTGAGTATTTTATTGGGGTAAGTGTATTGATGCACCGAATCAAAATTACTTAATTATAACTGTTCGCAACAATCACAACAATTTCTTCTATACGTATAGATTCTATGTATGGCTTGAGTTTGTTTAGACGACTGAAAATATTTATTTGAAGCGAAAATGAAAACAAAATGTACCAATATTTGGTTAAACGGCTATTTTTCTTACTTGTTGTTCACTTTCAACCATTAATCTTGATAATATCATCGAAAGCCAAATTGCATCAATATGATAAATGAAATCCAGCTGTAATATAAATAAATATTAATATGCGGACTTGTTTATGGATTATTTATTAGAACTATTCATTTATGAACGTTGGGGAGATTGAATTGGAAATAATTGATTAACCGAAACTTAAATGCAATATTAAATTTTATGATTCAGTGTAGCAGTTATTATCGAATATAGTATTTAAATTATAGAAGAATTTAATAAAATATTCAAAGAATGATTAGATCAAAAAGTTATCAAAAAAATAATATCATAAATGCAGCTTGCCATGCTACAGCTGAATCTATATTTCAAGATTACGCGAAGGTTTGGTTATATTATAAAGTATTTTATTTATAAGTGCGAGCTTTACTTCGTTGAAGTTCATTTTAATTTATTGTAAATAAAACAATTCTTAACTTCAACAGGTTTTGTATTTAAGCTTTATACGTATTTCAACGTGTTTACACGTCATTATCAGAAGCAAGATTAAAAGTAAGCAGTTGGTGTTGCTATACGAACAATAAATGTAAAATAACTTTTAAAACAACAAAAAACAGTTTGTTTAATGCTAAAGAAAAACTAGACAATTTACTAAAATCAGGCATCTACAAATTAAATTGCTCGCACTGTAATTCGGTTTATATAGAACAAACAATTAGAAATTTACAAGGAACACGTACGTTGTTACAAGTATAAACAGTCCGATAAATCCAATTACGCTAAACGCTTATTAGAACACAATCATTTAATGACATCTAGTAGCACTATAAAATTTTTACACTTTTGTGATGACAAACGTAAGTTAGATATTCCAGAAGCATTTGAAATTCATAAACATTTAAAATCTGTACTTTCAATGAATGAACAAATTCATCTCTTAAATTCACCGTTATTAGACGTTTTGGAATGAAAAATCAAGTCATTTGGACGCAGATATAGAAAACCAAGATCAAGTTATGAAGATTTATTGTTCCTATAGCAACTCAACTGTTTACTTTTAATCTTGCTTTTGATAATGACGTGTAGACACGTTGAAATACGTGTAAATCTAAAATACAAAACCTGTTGAAGTTAAGAATTGTTTTATTTACAATAAATTAAAAGTACTACTTAACTTTTAACGCAAGATTTAAAGATTTTAACGAAAAAGCGCGTTTTGTGCTGAAGAAATACCGAAAAAGTATTGCTGAAAATATTTGTACGTTAAATATTTTCGGAACGGCTGGTCTGAATTGGATAAAACTTGATCATGTAACAGTATATCAAAAATTCGCTGACACCACAAAGTTATCAAAACAATTTCAGACCAAAAACCTAAGTTACATCTATTTCTTTGGTATTATTATTTGAACTATGGAATTTTATAAATATCACTATAGGTTCCGATAGAGCACCTTCCGAACTTTATGGCTTAACATTACGTCATATAATTTTTAGAAGATGATGATTATAAAACCTTTTAAGAGAAAAGTGAATCGGCATAAATTTGATTTTGTAGTGCTTAAGTTATAAAATTTAAAACTATTTGCGAAACTTTAAAAATCAACAACGTAACACCTTTTAAAATTTTGAAATGAATTTAATTAAACATTTTTGAAGCTGTTAATGGAGATAAGGACCTGATACAATTTGGTTTTATTCTTACAAAGTTCTTCTTGGCGCTTTCTAGGAATTCTGATATTCAGAAATTGAAGGCCTGTTTAGTTTATATTTTTATATCAACGTTTCATACCCTTTTATTTTTAAAAAACATTTTTTTAGAATTTAGTAAATCGGAGGCCGAATATAAAATTTATTAGCCAAAATTTGCACGTAGACAGGGGGTGCGTAATTTTGCATATAAAAATTACATTTAGAGCTATCACTGGAATACCTACTATATTGTAGCTTATCCCAGCACTATGGGCCAGCTACTTTTTAAAAAATAATGTAGCAATATTTTATTTCTGAACATTTTTAAAATTTTGCAAATATTTTTTTCTTAAAAAATTCTTCTACATGGTAACAATATGATCGTCTAGGACAATTGAAATAACTAAAGTTTATAAATTGTTTTCTAGTAACAGCAAAATTAATTTTACCCACGCACCCACCCACAGACAGAAATTTTTAAAAACCACGTTTTAGGGTTCCTTGGATTCCAAATTTAAATGAAATCATAATTTTCTTTACTTCAGTAGAAGTATGAGAAAGTAAAAAGCGAGTTTTGTGCTCAAGAAATTCCAAAAATTTTGAAAATATCGAAACATCTTTGAAGAAATTTTGGCGTTAATAGACATACGGACATATTACAATTTCGTTTTATTCCTACAAAGTTTTTCTAGAGGTTTTTTGTCAATTCTGACATTCAGAAATTGAGTGCCTGTTTAATTTATATTTTTGTATCAACGTTTTATGCGCCTACAGTGATTATATGTTGCGATTTGTTTATTTTTGATATAAAGTTTTTTGGAATGAACTAAAACCAGAAGCCAAATACAACAATTTATTAGCCAAAACTTGAGAGCAGGGAGGGAGTACGTAATTTCGCACCTAAAAATTAAAATTATAATTATATACTGTTATCACTTAGAAGTAATTTAGGTTAAAGAAAAATGCTTCATTGTTTAGCGTTTATTACATAACGGAAGATAAGATTTCGATTTTAAAAACTTTATCGGGTCATCACTGGGATACCTACTAAATTGTAGCTCACGCCAGCTCTAGGGTACAAGAAAATTGTTTAAAAATCTTGCAACAATTCTTCTACATGGTAAAATTATAATAATTTAGAACAATTGCAATAACCAAGGTTTATGCCAATCTGGCACTTATTTTTGAACAATAAATCGTTTAAATCAAAATTTTCAAAAACTGTAGCTACTACAATTTTGAAGCTAGTAAGTTCGAAAGAAATGTAACAAAAAAACATATCTAATTTTTTTCTTAAGCCAATTAGCCAAAATCAGCTAATTCGTTCGAAAGTTATAAGGGCACACAGATCGGTGAAACAGACATTTTTTAAAAGACACCTTTTAAGTTTACGTAACATGTATTTCTTCCAAAATCTTAAAATCGAACATTTTCAAGAATTCAATACTTCCCTGCGTTTTATGAATTCAATACACGGCTGCGTATGAACGTACCGCTTGTTCTGCTTGATTATTAGAAGCATCGAGTGGCATGAATTTAATACTTCCTTATATTGAAACTATTAGAAAGTAAAACGTGGCGTTAACAAATATTACATTGAATCAAATTCTTTTTGAGTAACAGTAAAATAAGATTGAAAGATTGTATTTTAAATGCAATAAATACTATTTGAAGAAACCTGGTCGTTGTCTTTTTCAAAAAAATCGAAAGGGCACTTTTGTCTTTATAAGAATATTTGTAGTGGTAGCAATATTTTGATCTTAGAGTAGCTGTTGAAGTTAGAACTTCAAGATACGAAATACCCTTGAAAATATAAAAGTTAAAATTTATAATATAAGGAAAGTCCTAATGAACTGCTGCGTTCATTTTTACACATTTTTATGAATCATAAACCATAATATTAAGCGATTACAAGGACACTTTTTTGAAAACTCAAAAACATGACATATCAGTTGACCGCGTAAATATGTAGACTACAAACACAAATGCTTTGGTGATTATACGTTTTTCTGCAGTAGGTATTTTAAAACTATTAAAATCAATTTCTAACAACCGATATGAAATATATTATATTTTTAGTCTAGTATTTGATCAGCGTTTAAATTATGGGGCAATCAATCAATAATAAATCTTCGCATAATTCTTTTAAATATATAGTTGGCGCATATATGAATTTTAAACAAATTTTTACGAGCTTACAATAGCAACACACCCCCATGTTTGACCTATAGAGCTTGTTTAGACACGTATTATTTATTTGGCCAGCTGGTTTACTATCGCAAGTTATTTGATAACGAAGTTGATAAGCGTAGGATATGCATGGTCAAGGGTTTTAAAAGTAATACACGTAACAATTTTATGTAACTTTGTAGAAATATTTTTCGGTGCAGACCCTCTGGCTTAGTTCAATAATAAAGTAACACTGAGCGAAACGATGTATCACAATTATTTTAATTGTCATTGTAGCAATCTTGAAAAATCGTACAACATGTTTCACGTATAACAGAATTGATTTGATTACGCCTATTCTTTTTGTTTACTTATTGAATTTTAAACAAATTTTTTGCTGTTTTGAGTTTAAAAGTCCGGTCTTTGACGGTATATGTTTACATTATTATTATAATTTTTTGTGTTCGTGCTTATCTCGATATAAAAGGAGCTAAGCACAAAAAAGCACTCTTATTGTTATTGCACTAACTGATTATAATTAGCTATGCGTCTGAAAATATTTTAAGTAACAATTGAAGATCGTCTACATTATGTGTTCTTGAACTTTTAAACAATTTGTACTGATGTTTTGTTGTAGCTGACAAAGGTTTTTTTCTGAAAAAAATATTAATAGGGTGCGAAATTTACGGAAAAAAGACATTCGTCGTAAATTTTGAAGCACTCTGTGTAATAAATAACTAAATCTCAATTTTATTCTACAATCTATTTTCTGTAATTTTAAGCAAATACATATAAACAGTTAAAGTAAACAAACACAATTTATTGAAATTCTAATTTTGAGCTTGGCACCTTTTACTAATTCAAAATGCTTACATTTTTGGGGGTTACGGTAATGAGAAGACCCTGAAGAAGTAAGTTAAAATTCACCATAATAATATCCAAAAAATTAAGTTACTTTAAACTCCCTTTGTTGAAAATTTCCAAATATTTATTTCTCATTTTTGGTTTATATTATTTATTATATTATAGGGTATTTCATAACATGTGGGACGCATTGTCACGATGAATTCAGAATCTGAAAACATTTAAAATTTCAGATAAACATGGGTTCTGAAACGCTTTTTCACAGAGTTACAGCCCCCTGACGATATATCAGTTTTATTTAAGACTTTCGCTGTAGTTGTATAAGAATTGTGAAGTGTTATATCTAAGCATTACTCAATTTTGTATATGTAATATTACTCTCTATGCAAATATACACAAAAAACGTAATATAAGCGACTTTTAACACGTCGCTAAATCTAACAGTTTTGAAAATATTTCAATGTTTTGAAATACGAAGTTGTCATGGAGGTCTGAGTGTTTCTTGAAAATGCGAAAACAGTTCAAGTTTGCGGATAAGTTTTACACGCCTTGTCTCTCAGCAAGAACGAGCTACAAACCATCACTGGCCTTCTCACAGGCCACGCTCCAGTAAAATACCATCTCTTCAAGATTGGTAAGGCTGAGGACCAAATTTGCCGACTATGTAACGAGGCAGCAGAAACGGCAGAACACATCCTATGCAGATGCAACGCTGCCGGTCGTCGAAGACACAAAATTTTTGGAAAGGAGACTATTACACCTACCGAAATAAGGGAATCGAATCTCAGAGATATACTTAGGTTTTTCAACAGCCTACAACTTCTCTAACAAGACATGGGCTCACAAGTCACAATAGAACCATCAAGGGTCGCAGTGACGAAAGGCAAGTTAAGGCCAAAGCCCAGAACAAACTAATAATAATAATAATAATAAGTTTTACACATCAAAGCATTAAAAATATTTCGGATAGACCTGAGTCCGGAAATACTTCTTTATGGAGTTACAGCCTCCGGAAGAGGCAACAGCCTGAATTTTTGAAAATGTTCCACTTCTGGAGACTGTAACTCCGTAGCACAGCGTTTCTAAACCTATATTTATCCAAACCTTTCGAATTGTTATGATTTGTAGAACTTACCCGTACAGTTTTTTGAAAATTATTGGGCAATTTCAGAAAACACACCTTCATGACAATTTAATTTTACAAAAGTAGCTCTTTGGTATATTTTTGAATACAGAATATGATTTTATAAACAAAACTTCAAAAATTGTAAATATCTGACAAATTTAAAAAATAGTATATGACCCCCCCTCCCCCATTAGAATTTAAAATTTTAATACCACTACTGGGAAAGTTATTTACAGGAAAATTATTAGACTGTTCTATATTGATATTGACTCCATTTTAAAAGTGCGTTGCACATGTTATCAAACACCCTGTATCATACGCCAACAACTTATAGCAAACGAAATAACGAAGTCGAAATAAATACAAATTGACTTACGGTTTGTGTTAAGTTGCTTATTATTGCGGAAGGAAGCTCGGAAGAAGAGTTTGTAGTTATAAATATTTCAATATTATGTAAAAACGGCCATTTCGTAAAATGAAGCAAAGATTTGAAACGAAATAGCGCAGTTATACGTTCTATTTTAGTAACACGTTTAGATTTATAATTTTGCAATAAAATAAATATTTGTTGTACGAGTAAAATACACATAATTTTGAAAGTACACTCCAAAGTATTCAGGACAATTAGAAGTATTATCATCTCTTTCTATTAAAGAAGAATAAAAAAAATTCTAACCGATTACAGTATGATCGTAAAAAAAATGTAATAAAATTCAAGGACCGGTTTATTTTCAGTTGCATAAACAAACAACTCGAAATTTATTAATTTAAATTAATTGCTTATACTAATAACTTCCAATTTATTTTCAGGAAAACCTCGATCTAAAATTGGCTCCATGGCAATGGAAAATTCAACCGTACATGCAGAATACATTAAACAAATAAATACGGTAGTTTCAAAACACGTATTCCCTTTGAAATCGTATCCCTCTTCAGTGACGCAACTGTCAGTAATGTTGTCGCAAGCGCACAGGGAATCCTTGCCGGAGTGCGCAGAGTTGGACACCCCCCCAGCGATCGAGCCACTGGATGCCCCCGCCACATGCGAAGAGCGCCGCGCTTTCTTTAAAAAGTCGCACACATGCGGCAGTTTATTTGCAAAGTGCGGGTGTAACAATGAAAACAGCACCAGAGCACCACTCTTACAAACCTTTTCACACCCAACTGCGCAACCACTTAAAAGATCTTCCAATCCCACCCCTCCTTGTACGTATCCCACAAATGACACAAAACGGCTGTCCAATCCGGAAATAAATAATTCTCAACTTTTGGTAGCCAGGCAACGTATCAACCCCAAACCCCTTTCAAAAACCCCCACGTATCTAAACCACCCCGAAATTCCCTACCCCATTCCGCTAATTCCAAGAGAAAAACGTAAAAGTTGTGATAAAATCGTGCCAAATTTCGAATCGAAAAACAGCAACCATAAACTGAACAAGAACTTTGACAATAATTTTTGCTATCCGGATTTCGTTTGCAACAAATTCGCGCAATCAAATTTGGACTATTTGAAATACACCGCGATCGCGTATCAAAATTTGAACGGGAACGTTCCAGAAGATCCGGCTCAAAAATACCTGAAGGAATCTGGAATAATCGGTCCGATGGGAAACGGCGTTTCGGCCACGCTCACGAAGTCCTCTTCAAGCGACTCCGATACCCTGCAGCAAATTCGAAAAAGCTCCAAAATCATGTGCGTGGAAACGAAGAGGAAAAATTCGGGAGTTCCTGAAGATTACGAATATTTAAAAACTGTCGTGGCACATTTAAAAAGCGAATTGTCAGAACTCGAGGTTAAATATGGAACGCTACAAACGGAACTGATGCAGAGCAGGAAAGAGCTGCAGTACAAGGAATCAGAAGTGATGAAGCTTCAAAGGGAGGTTCACAAACTCAAGGTAAGCTTCCTGTTTCTATATCGGGACCATTGTTGTCAAAAACCTGACATGAATCGAGCGGCTTGTAATAATGTAATCAACAATCGATTGGTTTTAACTAAAAACATATGTTAACCAAATATAAAAGGTGTTCGTGACCACCATTAAATTAGGCTGAAATAAGCTTTTCCTAGGTGTATAAAAATTAAACCTTCACATGTTTAGGAAATTTTATTTTTCTGTATTTAATACAAAATCACAACAATGCTACGGTTTAGTTGCTTACAAAATTATAACAAGTAGTGAAGCACCACTTATATAGACTCAGAACGCCTATCAGAACACAAATGTAATTAGAAGCCGCAAATTTTCCCTCGCGAAATAACAACACGTAAATTTTCATCCAAAACGTACTAACTGTTCCGATCAAAAACAGTTTTTTTTATTTGTTAAAACTTAGAAATCGAAAATTTTCATTTGTAACTTATATTTATGTAGTATGTAGTGGAAGTATGAGAAAGCAGAAATTAAAAATTAAGGGTTTTTATCTTTTTATTTCCACCGAAACCTAGTGAAAATAAATATATTCTTTTTTCTGTTAGAAATTACAACAGCATATTTTTAGTCTAGACGATTTTTTTAAAATTATTTAATATTTAATGAATGACAAACAAATTCGCCTTAGAACAGTCACGCGAATTTTCAGCGTTTGAAAATGCACCGATGTCATGTAATCATGTAAATTGTAATTTTTCGTGCCTTTTTAAATGTGGCACATCTCGATAGAATTATAGAGAAAAGCAAGCACATGTTAAGGACTTTAAATCACGCTATAAAATACATTTGTAATTATTTCAGTATCGTTTCAAGAATAAATTGTAGAGTAATAAAATTATAATTTGATATTATGCAGGACTGGTTTCAACTAGCAAGTGCAAAAACAGTGCTTGTCCCGTTTGCAATTTTGCATTAGAATTAACTACTTTAGATGCATTGGTAAGATAAGAAATCCCCATTGTTTGTGATATATTGCTTTGTACCTTGACCCGGATCTAAATTATTATAATAAAATTGTGATAATCAATAAAAAAATTATTATGAAAATGAGTTCTAAACGTTTTTTTTCCACCAGCAGCTTCAGTTTTGTTTATTAAAATTGAGTATGTTTAATAAGTAAAAACAATTGTATGAATTTTTGGGTGAAAATCGTGAAGGTTGCAGAAGAAAACTTCAAAACTGTTTTTAATTAGCACGATTAAATTTGGTAACAGTTTGTACACCTACTCTAGAGATAATTTGTTGCAATATGAAAAAAAAATTTAATTGTGCTTCTCAGTGGTGTAAATAGTATTTTAATTTTTTTTTTAATAATTTGTGGCGGTAAGGGGGTGCATCATCCCAAAACCACCCAATCTGTTGCAATTCTTTTTTATATTGCAGTTAATTATTTCTAGAATAGGTCTAAAAACTCGTGCAAAGTTTCTTCATCAGTTTTTTTAGGTATTAAAAAGACACCCTGTATAATTTGTCACATACGATACCTACTCACCCTTTTACTGGGCCAGAGGGTGGTCTAGTGGTTAAAGTCCCAGGCTTTGAAACTAGACTCTCTTCGGCAGTAGGTTCAAGTCCTCTGTCCGTCGGAAATTTTTCTGAATAAGTTAAATCCAACGTGTCCATGGATGGTGTGAATGTTGGGTTGCATGTCTGTCAGGGGTGGGTGCATGTTAGACCGGTGAAAGAGCGCAAGTCCGCTGAGCCCGGGTAAGGGGGTGGGATGGGAATCATGGAGTCGTGCTCACACACGGCCTCATGATTCCTTTTTAAAAAACAAAAACTTTTACCATGAAAAACTATCTAATAAAACACAAGCTGTTCCGAAACTCGTGGACACGAACTGTGAGACGGTATTTTACGAAAAAAACTGAACCAAAAGTTCCTCGATAGTTTTTGGGTTTGACCAATATTTTCGTGGGTATGACAATTTCAAAAAATCTAAAAATGATTTTAAAAAATTGAGATGGTACATTATATGTACAAAAAAAAGAAAAAAAGTTACAAATGTTCAAAGTGTTCGAATATCTCATATTTACATAAACAAAAAGATGTTCAACTTTACAAATAGGAACAACCTAAGATGCGTTTTGTCCTTATTAAAACTCTTCAGTTAGAGATAGTTGCTAATCGTAAATGCAATTCACTTTCAATTATCAATTTCAATTTTCACAGTATTTATTGAATCATAGCTTGTACATCACACTTAATTAAGCTTAACCTATACATAATAGAATTCGAAAGCTGTTTAGGAGCACCCTGTTCTTCAGCCTGTTCTAAAATATTATTACATGTTTCAAAAAGACCTAACAAATTTGATGACTAAGTATTTTAAAATAAAATTATGATAGCATGTGATATATGGTAACTATACGACACGTGCGCGTCCTCTAGCGGTAGATGATGGAGGTGTTCTTCAGGATAGTCTTTAGTTCTTCCGGCAGGTCCTCGGCGTCTCCGAGATAGCTCGCCAGCGGATACTTCAGCTTCCGTACCGGCTTTCTGCGGCAATGGTGTTCAAGGGGTCCTCTCTGTGTTAATTCACGGTCTTTCCTACGTAGCGGCCCCGCAGCGGGGCGTCGATCGGCGGAATCCCGGCCAGATTGCAGACTTCCTGCCGGCTTCAGCGTGCCAGTTTAGAGTGGACGTAAAGGCTACACCAAAATAAGTCACCGTGAGAGAGACGCAGGCGAGTTCCTCAAAGATCCAGCTCTAGGTCGCGTCGTGAGAATTCAGTTGGACTTTTCTGAGGAGAGGATGGTTTTGGTTTTGGCAGGGTTTGGTCTTACTCTTCATCTTCGAAACCAGTTTTTTAATCTAGCAAGTTCGGCCGATATCAGACGGGAAGATGTGGAGCTGGATGCAAAGGGAGCCCAGACAGCGGTGTCGACGGTGCACTAGAGTAGACGCACCTCTCGATTCCGTGGGGTAGCAATGCCGTTGAGGAAAGTGACTAAAAGGAGTAGTGATACCATAGATCCTTGAAAGACTCCAGCACGGAGCCTGAACGGTATTGAAGTGCGACCGAAAACCCGCAAGCTGTGCCGGTGTTCTTATAAGAAACTGCAAATCAACCAGAAGAAGGGGGTGGAAATTCCGGATTGTAGAAGCTTTTTCAGGAGTCCTTGGTGCCATACGGTGTCGAAAGCTCTCTCGATTTCCAGTATAACGGAAATCATACAGTCGCCAGCGTCGGTGTGTACACGCAGCAGCTGTCGGTTCTCTCCGGCTATAATCTATACTGGAATTTCGGGAGCAATTGACGCACGACCAGGAACAGGCGAAATCAGTCTGTGGGAGGGTCGCTGGGATGCCGAATTGGTGCGGTTTTTTCTGGGCTTAGGCAGCATGATAACGGATGCATCTTCCATGGGGCCGGGATATAACGTGTAACTATTGAAACTTTTGAAAATTAGTGTAATAAGGGTTAAGGCGGCGCGGCGGGAGGAAGTTGGCAGAGAAAGCATCGGGTAATCTTCCTCGGGGGCGGTGTTCTTGCCAGAGGCGGTGGAGCTGCTTACTTCCTTTTTTGGGATAGAATGGAGAATCTCGTGGGCTGGTTCTGCAAGAGGTTGAGAGCACCCGAGAATGAGAATGATGTCTCTGTTGGTTTCGACATCCCGGTTGATGGTCCTAAGATCGTTGGTGGAGATCCTCCGGGATATGGTGGGCTTTATCGAGGGTTTCGGAGAAGATGTGTGTCTGTCTTTGAGGCTCCGCGATTACTTCCCCCTGGTGGTGTAGATGCGTGTGGTCTCGGCTGCGTTGTCCGATGAGGAAGCGTAGCTTAGTCAAGAATCTTGATCCGTTGCTGATACAGATGTTGTTCCAGCGGGCTTTTAGGTAGCGGATGGTCTGTCGGCATACAATCGCGTTGAGGCGATTACATTGCGTTTTTAGCTAGGGGTCTGTTTCTTGATCTCTACATTTTTGTGCTAAAACCTGTGAACAGAACACAGCTTCTTGGGTTCCCATCACGTTTCGGAAGCCAAATTCCATATCACTAATTATGTCTTCGTTATTTTAGATAACTATTTTCTATTAGAATATTTTCTAATGACTTGCATAAGTTCTTTCTTATTGATCAGAATGTAGCCAGTTTGATTCCTAACTGTTTTGGTATTGTCCTGTGGGGATTTCCAAGAGTATAATCTTCTTGGAGGTAGTTTTTACCAGGTATTTGTTATTGTTGGTTGTTCTTCTTGGCAGATTTGCAGTAGAAATGGTAGAAGTCTTTTCTCGTTTTTTTCTCGTTGTCCACAATTGCCTACAATATTTTCGAATTGACCTTTACCAATTTGGCATTGAAGTCACCCAAAATGATAGTTATGTCGTGTTTCTTTGTTAGTTAAATGACATCTTTTATTTGTTTATAGAATTTATTTATTACTCTTTCATCGCTATTCAAAGTTGGTTATAGACTTGAATTATCTTGATGTGCAATGTTTTACCTTGTAACTGTAAAATCATAACTCTATGTGAGGGTGGTACAAAATTAAGTACTAATACATTGATTTCCGCGTTTAGTATGACTGCTACTCCATTTTAGTGGTGGTAATTATTAATCCCTGAATAGTACATTGTAACCCCGTTCTTTTGGCCTAACCGGCTCCTGACCATCTCACTTTATTTAGCCCTAATATTTGTATACCTAGTCTTGTCATTTCGTGTACTGCATTACCCAATTTTCTTGTTTCATACAAACTTGGTACGTTCCATGCCGCTATCTTTAGGTTAGTGTTTCTTAAGTTGAACTCTGGAATTCTTACCATCTTTTGGTTTTTCAAAACCTGCCGAGGACTGACGGCCATTAGTCTATTTCGTCCTGCCATATTGGTTTACGTGGGAAAATAATAAATACTTATAAATAATAAATTTCCCTTTGCCTTCTGCATCGCGGAACCATAACCAATTTATTGGATGCCAATATTGCCTATGGTTCTCCATCCATTCCTGTACCAATCTGTGGATTACCACCAGTGGTAGGTATTAGGAACAAGAGCACCGCTGCCCACTCGCATTTTGCCATATCTAACTTGCATGCTTGTTGATCCGCGGGAGGTATTTTATATCCCTCCTACCTTCCATATCTCATGGACATTTTCCAATCCGCCACACGGGGTCGCGCCCCCGAGGGAGCATAATAAATAAACATATTGAAATTACCAGAAGTCATTGATTCTTAGGCAAACTATGTATTTTCCAAGTAAATTGGCATTCCAAAAACAATGAGTTTTATGCAATGCGGTATTAAAATCGTTTAATAAAAACGATTCAATCGTAAAATAGTTTTTCATTTTTTCAGAAAATATTGATTTCAATAATTTTTTTGATCTTTAAATTTATAAATAAAATAAAATAAAATAAAATTCGTTTGGTCATTAATATTAAAATTTCGGACATTTAACACGTAATTACGTTTTTGGAAAATAATCAATGCCTACCAGCTGGTAAGTGGGTGGTTTCCTTCGTTTGTTCCCTTATGCTTCCAGGGCGATTTGATAGAATTTTTAATTACAAGGCAGGAGTTACGCTTTTACAAAAATCAACAATCTGTTCTCGTTTGAATACATTGACGTTAAAGTCAAGATTTAAAAATGAAATCATACCGGACACCATTAAGAGAGTAGAGAGAAAAAACATTTAATTTTATTGCGTTAAGGAAAAAAAACAACTTATTTTCATGATGAATTTTCAATATACAACCACATTTCAAAAAAGTCTTAAATTGGAGAAAAATATTTACCTAGTTTCTTATTAATTGTCTGAACACAAATTCTAAATATTACAACTAACCTACAACAGATTTACAAATGATTTTTGAGCCAAAATTAACAAATTTTTGCAACTAACAATTTTTTTTTGTCAAGTTTAGGCTAGATTTATCCAATCTGTGATAGTTTATTAAAGAAACGTTTTAATTTTAGAGCGTTCTGCAACAGGCTACTTGCTTCAATAATGAGCGCGACATCCTCACCAGCTTACAAGAACAACATGCCATGGCAAATAGGGCCCCACAACATCAGCAATCTCTCTCGACTTGCTGTAACAAAAAGCAGGGGGTTTCTGCCGAATCTAGCGATTCCACTGGACAGCCTAGTTCCATCCCTATCCTGAAGCATGACAAGGATTTTAGGTAAGTTTTTGGTTCTATTCAGTGCTATAAAACTGAAATATTGTCATCTAAACGCTTTTCCAGATCTAAACAGCTCATCAAAGATGCAATAATGGACAATAATTTTTTGAAACACTTGGATTCGTTACAAGTTCGCGAAATAGTAGATTCAATGTATTCAAAAGAATTTCCAACCGGAACTTATGTAATAAGAGAAGGTGAGGCTGGGGCCCACTTGTTTGTCTCAGCGGAAGGAGATTTCGAAGTTATTAAGGACAATAAAGTGTTGGGTCATATGGGACCAGGAAAAGCTTTTGGAGAACTTGCAGTTTTGTACAATTGCACACGAACTGCTTCCATTAGAGGTAAAAAATGTCATGATTAATTTTTGGCAAGTTGGCATGTAATTGAAAATATTATTTTGTTATAGTTGTGGTCGATTCAAAAGTATGGGTTTTGGACCGAAAAGTCTTCCAGCAAATAATGGTCAGGACGGGTTTGCAAAGACTTCAAGACAACATCAACTTCCTTAGGTCAGTTCCCCTTTTACAGAATCTCAGCAATGACGTGTTGGCCAAAATCGCTGATGTACTTGAAGTTGTAAGTACAATCTTTTGCGTAATTTAATTCGGAGTAAACAACAGTTTTTTACTTATAGGAATTTTATCCAGCTGGTGCTTACATCATAAGACAGGGAGGTAGCGGAGATACCTTCTTTATAATAAGCAGTGGAAGTGTTAAAGTAACCCAGAGATTACTAGGTAATTTTCGAAAATATTTTAATTTCAAAAAATCAAACTGGATTGGTTTTAGGTCGCCTAGAGGAGGAGGAAATCAGAACTCTTGCAAGAGGGGAATATTTTGGAGAACAAGCACTTTTAAGGGAAGAATGTAGAACTGCGTCTGTGATAGCTTTGAGTCCCGGGGTGGAATGCCTTACTCTAGATAGGGATTCTTTTATACAACTTATTGGAGATCTTAGTGAAATAAAAGAAAAGGATTATGGAGATGAACATAGGGTACTTACAAGACCCAGCAGTACTGTTAGTGTTTGTGCAGAAAAACAAGGTACGTTGAAAGGTGCAAGAAATTTGTACTTCTTTAAGGTATGTTGTTAAAAAGATAATTCGGGTTAAATAATAATGCTAAAAATGTTACTGTTTTGCATTTGCATTAATTTTAGACATGAAAAACTAAAACTTTCCTTTTGAAAAATCGATTCGAAATAATAGATATTGTTATTGTTAACAGTAATTGAAGTTTACTGAAAAAAAATCGCTAATCAGCACTTTCATTTCGTATTAACTCGTAAAATTAAGCGTGAAAAGTGAAAATTTCTTGGAGACTTCAATGAGCGGATAGACGACGAACCCCCAACATAATAAATTTTTTCCACTGCTAGTATTAAACGATATCATTATTTACTTTGCTTTAGAGCCAAGAAGATGAATTTCTTTCCTAGTGGTTAATAATATTTCATTTTTAACTACTGGTTAATAATGAAAACAATTGCTACCAATCTCTAAATTCTCCATAAACTTTCATGTAAAAATCTTTTGATTTTACTGGTAATAAATGTTCACCAACACGTTCTGCACCTTCCCTAATTTTAGGAGGAGTGCAGTTTTCACTCAAATCATCAAAATTGGACATTTTATAACCACTATTATAAAATATATATTAAACATAAATGTCAATTGAAATTAACTATTCTCTTGTTTCCAAGCAAGGCTACTTTATTTTTGTGCATATTTGCATTTGTAATTTTATTTTTTATTAATGTAAAATCAATTAATTATAAAAGGAATAAAGGTGCTAGTAGTGGAAAATAAATTTTTAAGCTTAAACTAAGTAAGTATGATACGATACTAATAAAACGAAGAAGAATCTTTAAAATAGTAAAAATAACTAAAAACATTCACACACAAAATTACAACGTCTAAAATAGAAAGTATATTTTTTATTTTACTACAGTTTGAACTTTTTATTTAACAAAATGGCATAATCTGTTTGTTACAGAATATGAATACATGAAGTTGGACGATTTGGATATAGTAGCAACCTTAGGGGTTGGAGGCTTTGGAAGAGTAGAGCTTGTCCAATATTCCTTTGATAAAAACCTTACTTTTGCCCTCAAATGCCTGAAAAAACAGCACATTGTCGACACCCAACAACAAGATCACATTTTCAGCGAAAAGGTTATCATGATGTGTTGTAGGAGCCCCTTTATATGTAGGTAAGGAAAGCTAAAAAAATACTTTTCTCACTTTGCTGAGTTCTTCTAATCATAAAATTTAATTTTTAGACTGTACAGAACGTTTCGGGATTCCAAATACGTCTACATGTTACTAGAAGCGTGTCTAGGAGGTGAAGTATGGACAATTCTCAGAGATAGAGGTTGTTTCGACTATCACACAACGCGTTTTATCACCGCTTGTGTTGTAGAGGCGTTCGATTATCTCCACAATAGAGGTATTATATACAGAGATCTGAAGCCGGAAAATCTGTTGTTAGATACACAGGGATATGTCAAGTTGGTAGATTTTGGATTTTCTAAAAGGCTTGGTTATAGTAGTAAGACATGGACGTTTTGTGGAACACCGGAGTATGTGGCACCCGAAACCATACTTAATAAAGGACATGATCGAGCCGTGGATTATTGGGCTTTAGGAATTTTGATGTACGAGTTACTCACTGGAAGGTAAGAAGTTTCTGTATGCTGTTTTATGTTCAGAAATTCATCGCAATTATATTAAGAGAGCCCATTTATTTGAACGTACTTTATACTAGGTTAACTAGTGTTTATTGTTGGTGCACCCCTCCCCCAGCATTTTTCAAAATACAAATAAGAATCCTTTGGTAGGGTGGGCTACTGCTGGGCCCCAAAAAAGTAGGTGGGCCGCACCTTACCTTAATACAGAGTGGCTAGGAAAACCCCGGCCACTTTTCTTGCGGCGGTCAAGAGATGGCGCTTTAGTAAAGAAAAATTAAATTAAAATACTGGCAACAACGCAGAATCCAAGACGTTTTAGTTGTTTTGATTTAATATGGGGCGTATTTAATAACTGAAACGTTTTGGAATCTGCGTTGTTGCCAGTATTTTAATTTAATTTTTTTTACCATCTCTTGACCGCCGCAAGAAAAGTAGCCGAGGTTTTTTTAGCCACTCTGTATATGCATAATTATATAACTTACAATATAGTGCGAAATTATCCTGCGGTTTTTATGTGTCCTTTTACATTTTTCATTGACTTTGCCCATGTAAAACCTATTTTTTCATTTTTACTATTTCTGAAAAAAATGTTTTAAAAATGCGCAATAAGTACAAAAACTTAATGACGTTTTAAATTTTTTTATATGGATTTATAAAAAGAAAGTTGATTACGAAAGGTTTACTTTTTTATCATAACTTTTACAAAAAACAAATCCTACAAAAACGTTGTTCTTTGTTCTAAACTTTAATTGGAATTGGCATAAACAAATTATGGGTACTTTTCACAGGGAGTTGAAAAATGTTTTTACTATTTACTATTAACTACTTCTTTTTTTTTCAATGTATTTATTATATGTATAACTAATTGCTTTACTTGTATTAAAAAAAATTTTTATAGAATCATGAGGCCGTGCGTGAGCACGACTCCATGATTCTCATCCCACCCCCTTACCCGGCCTCAGCGGACTTGCGCTATACACCGGTCTAACATGTCCCACCCCTGAAAGACACGCAACATACACACCACACACATCATCCATGGACAGGCCGGATTTAACTTATTCAGAAAAATTTCCGACGGGCAGAGAACTCGAACCTACTGCCGTTGAGAGTCTAGTTTCAAAGCCTGGGACTTGAAGCACCCGCTGGCCCTGTATTAACAATAAAAGGACATATGTACAATTTCACCAAGAAGAAAACATTATCGTTTAGTTTTGCGCACCGGACTACGGAAATTGTTAATAATTTATCAAAAATTCGTTATGCTTCAGTTTATCTACAGGCTAATCGTTCTTGGCAGCTGCTTTCTGAGAAAAGTATCCAGATACAAAATTTAAAAAACAGTGGTAAACCCTGTACTATAATCGGTCTAAACACTGCTTTGATGCACCCAAAAATAAACAAACTTTGGCAGCAGAGAAGGAATACGAAAATATTTGGTGTTGGAACTTTTTACTTCAAGACAGATATTTGAAGATGCTAAACTATTTTAAATTTTCAGCATAAAAAGTAACTCAACAAGTTTTCTTACAAAATAATTGTAACGCTTTACCCTTACAGTTATTGAAATTAATGTTACTGTTAACTTACCAAAAAAGTAACAAGTTACCAGTAACGAGTTACTCAATTACTACGCACCACTGAGAAAGCCTAAGAGTTTCTTTTAATTGAGTGCAATATAATCGATGATTCAAAATTAGTAGTTTGCCATGTAACCTATTTATTAAACGCGGTGCTCTTCCACTTTATCCCATTCTGACTGCTTGACGTTCCGTCACGAAACCGCTTTCGCGTGGAGATGTAGGTCAGACCGAGCGGCACGGGACGCGCCAACGTTTCTTGCAAATACAACAGGAGGCATATCCCACGTTTCCACTGGAATACCACTATTCATACGTGTTTTATTCATATACATAGTGATTTAAAATGTATTTGTGCAACGAGTGTCAGTGGTCTAGGAGATGGACCTCCGCTTAGCAGTGCCCGATTCGATACTAAGCAGCGGCGTTATCTTCTATATGTTAAATTCAGATCCCTTCTACCTGTGTCACCTTTTAGTGACGACGGACACCCGCTACTCGAGCACCAGGTCTATACGCCTGCATTTTATAAGACGCGTATGTACTGGTGTGTATCAGACCAATACAGTTTTTGATGCAAATAAAAATATTTGGTTTACGCTGAATGTGAAATTTGACGCACGTAGGCTGACTTCAACGGGGCGATGAATCAGCGAATATCGGCGGGCGGGCCAGGGACGCGGCACTTGATTTCAAAAGCTTACGTAGAATTGCTAAAGACTGCCTTTAACTGAGGCCACGAAGCTATTGCCAGAGGCGGAGAAAGAATTAACATTAGTTATTACTGAAACAAAAATGTGCGTATTTCTACTCAGAAAATAATATATCCGTCCCTAGTAGAAGTCTGTTGCCATTATAGTTATAGTAAGAAAACTACCACTACACTCCTGCCGCAGTTAAGGTCAAAGTTAACAACAGCTTTCAATCCTATCGCCAAGAGGCAGCGACTTCTAATTTTTTTGTGCGCAAATGGAGGTTGTCAGGCAACCAAAGTTATAGAACCGCTGCCTTATTTTATTAATACATAAATGTATCAATTATATAAATATATATTCTTAGAGAGCCGCTAATTGGTGTAGCGTAGGTGGTGAACTGCTACCCAGCCGCCTAGGGCTCTAATCCCGTGCAAAGCAACATCGGTTTTCCAAAAACCGCCATGCTCCGTTGGAAGGCAGTGGACAAGCACCAACGTACTCAATGCAAGTTGTGTTGCCTATGGCTCGTAGAACTTTCTTTAAGAATTAGCAAGCTTTAGCTTAAGTTTTCACTTCTTAGATTAGCCTAGTTAAATTTTCCTCGAAGTGTATGCACTTCCGTGGTTCGGAGCCCACGTAAAACTGTCCTGTACAACTTTAAGCACCCTACAGGACAGTAGGTAAAAAAATACTACATATAAGAAAAAGATATTCTTTGTGGCTTTAGGGCTAATGAAATCTTGGGAAGCCGTTTCAAATCCGCAAGAGGCCAAACACCGAGCTTACATTCCCTGCAATATTTTACATCTTCTTCAACATAAATGCATTTTCTGCTAGTGCAAGTGCCGTCTTTGCAGTAAAGAGCTATTAAATGTCTTAAGGTTTAAGGGGAAAAACACTTTTATTGAGAACATGCGAAGAAGTTTCAGCTAGGATTTGCGTGCTCGGCACACATTTTTTTTTAAATAATGATGCACCTTTAAATTTAGTAACTAACAATGTAGCGCCTTAGACTAAATTAAACTTAATCTATTTTTCAAAAATCTGTTTCGTCGGGCTTGACGAGCTGAAAAGATGAAAGAAACAAACTTTTGCGATCTCGGTGCATCCAAGCAGGTAGAATCAAAAGCGTTCAATACAAGCATGACTGACTGTTTCATTTTCAACAATTAACAATTAGACTGCAGTTAATAAAACTTCAAGCATCACTATTCGTGTTCAAATTTGGTCATAAACCTACCACTGCACAGTGGTCCAGTTTCTCAAAAACCTGGCCCAAAATACAAAACGACATCGGATTTGCACGAAATTTGTTTTAACTGGATTTTCAGGGTCGCTGATTTCAAATCGAATTTTAAAATTGTAAAATTCAAAATGGGGAATCTAATATGGCGTACATTTTAACAATAGTTTGACAGATTTACATGAAATTTTGTTTCCGGGAGTTTTCAGGATCGCTAATTCAAAAACTCATATTTAACTTATAAAATTCAAAATGGCCTATCCAATAAGGCGGAAATTTTCATAATATTTTAACAGATTCGCATAAAATTTTGTTTCCTGGAGTTTTCAGGGTCGCCGATTCAAAAACCCCTTTCATCACAGAATTGAAAACATAAAAACAAATCATGTTCTTCTCCATTTCTGTTTTAATTTTCGCCATGATTCCACCAAATGTCAAAAAGTTCGCGTTTTCTAACTCGACTAGCAGCGTCTGAAATACGTAAAAAAAATTAACCCGCAAATCTCCGCAGCTAAAATGTAACCAGCTATTTGCAAGAAGGTTTGGTGAAACACTTTCTGACATATATAAATGTATCAAAGTGTAACAGTGTTTTAAAATTGAACTTTTATTTAAGAATATTTAGTGGCATTTCTTCTAAATTTGCATAATGATAAAAAAATTGTTTAAATGTTACATAAAGCCAACAAACTTGTAGAAGTGACTTCTATCATTTTTAGAGTTTTAGACCACTGTGCACTGCAGGGATAATTTTGCGTATTAGCTGTTATGATTAAGATTAGTGACACTGGCGGAACTAGTGTTAAGATGCTCAAAGCACACGCTACCAATGACTACGCATATAATATAAAATAAAAATTATTGACATTATATTATACAAAAAAAGATAAGCGCTATAATAACTCTATTATAAATTAAATAATTAATACAAAATAAATGTATATAATATGGTATTTATAACATATTAATATGAACTTTAACCAACTCAACTACGACAATATTAATAAACTATATTAATTAACCCGTTTTGAATAGTCACTATTTGTTTATTAAAGATACCGATACAGTATCAGTATTAAATTACTGCAACTGCATACTGCATGGAACAACACATAATGACAAATCAAATTTACACAACACTCCAAGTAGAAAATATATTACCATTGGTCTATTGAATAGAAGGATAATTTTGTGTGCGCATTCACAATTCACGCATTCCACTTAATGAATGGTGTTGCTAGAGAACGATAATTTGAATTTGAAACTTTTTCAGTAATACGTTTTTGTGATAAATAATTGTGTAAATAATAAAAACATTGAATATTTTAATTCATTTGGGGTTATCTCAACTTAAAATAACTTGTTTGAACGCCTCGTTTTCAACTAATAGCAGTAGCTCAGTGGTTGACTTTCAATGTGCTAAACGAAGGTTTGACGGTTCAAATCCAATCTACGACAATTTTTTTAAATTGACTCTAAATAAAATACGTTATTACTTCAACAACATTTATTTATTTTAACCGTATACGCATTTCGACATGTTTACATGCCATTATCAAAGGTTATATTGAAAAGTTAGGTTGGTATAGCAACAACAGAACTTGGTGACTTGATCTCGGTAATCATCTGCAGATGACTTGATTTCGTATTTCAAAATATCCAATAGAGAAGAATTTAGGAGATCAATTTGCTCATTCATTAACGGTACAGTTTTTAAATGTTTGTGAATTTCAAAAGCTTCTAGTATATCTAATTTACGTTTATCATCACAAAAGTGTAAACATTTTATGGTGTTATTAGATGTCATTGAATGATTGTGTTCTAGTAAGTGTTTAGCGTAATTGGTTTTATGTGGGTGTTTGTATTTGTACATCGTACGTGTTTTATATACCTAACATCAAAATTTCTAATTGTCTGGCCTATATAAACCGAATTACGATGAGAACAATAATTTGTAAATGCCTTATTTTAGCAAATTTTATTAAATTATTTTTTATATATGTTTATGCTTTATTATCTCAAACTTGTTCTTACTATTTTATAATAAATTAATAAAAATGAGTTTGAGTTGACAAAGCAATTCCTTCATACTGCCGTCCTCCTTTCGTTATAGAATAGTTTTAATTTATTGGAATTTTATATGAGATCCACGAAGGACAACAGAGTTTTGATGTAAAGTAAATCCATATAAATTGTCTAATATATTCGATCTTTCACGAGAAAGTTTAAAATTCAAAATTATTAGATACAGGACATTATTTTAACACCGTGATTACAAATAACACTCAAATAAAAATTGAACGAAGCACTTCGCCTACACTTTCCTATACTTAAAAAAGTCCAAAATAGGCATCAAAAATATATTATAGGAACCGATTAGTCAAAATCGGCAGCTAAATAGGCATCAACAAATTTAAATGTGGGCAATAAATGTGTACAAATAGCTAAAACATATTTAAAATATTTTTTCCATTTCGGTTTTTTAAGGTTATTCTTAAAGCACTGTTTTAGCTACAAAACAGTGTTTTAAGAGAGTCTTTTAAAGCATTGTTTTTAGTAAAATTTCACCAACAAAGATTGGTATTCATGATATATTCATGATCAAATTTGGTGAATTTAGTATGTATGCCAACATATACACACTAAATTTACCAAATTTGATCCCAGCAATTTTTTATAACGTTTTTTCATTAATTCTCCTCAATAGAAAAAATAGTATAAACAACTCGTTTCATAAGGCGTCTTGACGCACTCGTCCATTGAATAACTCGGTCGCTACGCTCCCTCGTTTTTCAATCTTGGGCTCGTACGTTAAGACAATGCCTTATGCAACTTGTGTTTTAATATACTATTTTATTATACCTGCATCATAATCCTTGTAAAACAAACCAAAAAGCGTCCGTAAACCCAACATTAAAACAACCCGGTGTTTTAAAGTTGCTAAGCAACAATTACGTCATCAATTTTGAAGCAACAAATTACAAACACGCGAAAAAAATAAATTTAAATTCACATAGCAACATAAACAACAAAAAATGCTAACCAATCTCCGGGTAAATGATATGACGTTACATCATAGACTACTAATGTAAGATGAATCAAAATCAAAATGCTGCTTCCTAGCTATATTCTTGTTATTTTCTAGATTCTGATGCAGATATAATAAAAAATAGCGTATAATACACGTGTACAAGAGCCTATAAAGCACTGCTCCGTTAAAAAGCACTCGGCTTTGCCTCGTGCTTTTAAACCCGTCGCGCGTGCTTTAAAGGCTTGCTTATACACTTGCATTATAATATACTATTAAAACATTGCTAATAATTTATTTTATTGAAATAATATTAACATAGACAGTATATTGTATTTATTGTATCGTATACTTAAAATTCAAAAGAAAATGTAAAGCTTGTATCTGCAAATTAAACATAGCAAACTAATACTTTTTCAAGATATTGTGGTGTAAAACTTTTTCCTACAGTAACATTTTTATTTTATTATTAAACATCGGGAACAGTTTTCGCGATTTAATCAAATTGTACGTAACCATACATCTTAAGTGTGACATCAAAAAATGTGAAAAGAACTCATGTTGCAGATAATGGACAAAATTGAATTAATTCGAAGCCTTTATTGTTGCAAATTTACATTTGAACATTCAATTTTTAATAATAAAAATGTCTGAGATTAAAAAAATACCAAACCAAATACCTACTAATAAATTTTTTTTTTAATGCAACTCTAAAAAAATATATTACAAGCGATGTACAAGAGCAAAGTTTGAATAACTTAAAAGTGATAGACTTGTATGCATTTCAGTTGACCCTGTTTTTAAATTATACCTAGCCACTATCGGTTCAATTTTATCTGTCTATTATTTTATCTCTTCGCACTACGTATTTCGCAATCTACTTCGCTCTGCTATCATCGATGATACAACGAAAATTTTTTTTAATATTCGAGTTTTGAATTTTTTTTCTAGAAAGATTCCTCCAGATTTATAAAAAACAAAAACGGCAGGATAAATTCGTTCGTAAAAATTAGGGTGAGAGGGAAAAATTTAAGCCCCCTAGATATTGCTGCATCTAAATATTAAGTGGCGACTCCTCTTCTACTGTTACTCATGAGCACTTAACCTAAACAGACATGTTTTATCGGCCCCCATTTATTAAATAAGGGGGTGGAAATTATTAATTACGAAAAATCAGAGAAGGTGTCACAAAGAAGTTAGCGGACTGGGACTCGAACCAAATTGTAGCTGATTAAACAAAATCGTCTGGCAAGTTTGGAGCAGTATGTTCGTGCAAACGTCAAAATTAATATTTTTTTCACTTTACAGTTTTAGTAGTTCCAAAAGTTTTATTAACTTGTAACAGTGTGTACCCTTAGGGCATTTTTAATATCAAATTTCATCCCGATCTGATAGCTCGTATTTTAATAAATAGGCAGTAAAGCTCAAATTTTTTAAAATTCATATCAGGCGTCACAAAGGTATCAGCGGACTGAGACACAAAGAAAATTCTAGTTCATCACAAGCTCTATAAGCTTACAAATTTAAAAAAAAATTGTGTGGCCAGATTCTGAAGATTTCTTTTTGAAAATTTTCGAAATTTTGGATTTTTTTACCTTTATAGCTTTTAACTTTTCGAAAATGTTTGTACACAATAACATTGTGTCACTGTAGGGCTATTACCAGAGCTGTGCCGAGTACTGAATGAGGTTACTCACGAGTTTTTTTTGCGAGTACTCTATTAAAGTACTCATGAGTACAACGTTACGAGTCTTATTAGTTAAACACATACGAGTACCGAGTAGTACTCTCAATTCGTGGTGCAAAATTACGAGTACAGCACACGAGTACTTTCGCCTGACAGGTGACAGCTAAAATTATTAATTAGGTTTGAATTTTTAATTTGTTTTGTAAAAATAATTAAATGAATAATAAATTAAATCCCCGTTCAATTTTTACGTAGACAGGGGAATCACAGTTATGTATATAAAAAATCAAATGTTACAGCTTCTACTGCTTTTGTATTTAATGTCCGAATTAGGGGAATCACATACTCGCAAAAATTCTCGTAAATACTTTCAGTACTTATTACGAGTACTACGAGTATTAACAAAAAAAAGTACTCATGAGTGCTTTGAACTGAGTACTTACAGTACTCGAGTACAAATTTAAAGATAAGTATCGAGTACTTACCCAGGTCTGGCTATTACAATAAAATAATTAAACTCGATCTGTTAACCTGTTTTTAGCAATAAGGCGTTAAAGTCAAAATGTTCAAAAATTCGTAGCGGCTGCCATTTTAAGGCTAAAAAGTTTCGAAAAAACCGTTGGACTTCTGCTATCAGATTCCGTTTGTAAATTTATAAAATCTGGTTTAGAAAAACAATGCTACAAAAAAAATTGTTTAACTTTCGCTTCCGGTTTCGGTTTTTTAAAAAGCTTATAATGTTGGTGAATTTTTGATATACCCCCAGATTCCAAAGATCATCGAAATTCCACCATCAGTTTAATGCTTATGATATACCACACACTTACATATCCACATACATACATACACATTACCCCCCCATAGGACAAAAATGCTTAAAAACTTTTTTTGGGTGTTAGTCTGAAACGTGTATTTCCGTCAAAATCTGAATTCCAAAAATGTTTATAATATTGATGCTTCTCTATTCTGAAAGTATAGAAAAGTAAAAACGATTAAATTAGCCATTCCAAAAATTTACCCAAATTCGCCAACTTCATTCGATAGAATCATCTATGCTTCGATATTTTAGTGACAAATCAGAAAAAAAATGCTAAAATTATAAACAAGACAAATAAATATAAAATAAGCTTTAAAACAACTAAAAACATTTTAAACACGTTGGTTAATGCAAAATCAAAAACAGATAATTTGCTAAAATCAGGCATTTACAATTTAAATTGTTCGCATTTATATAGGCCAGACAATTACAAATTTTGATATTAGGTATAAAGAACACGTACGTTGTTACAAATACAAACACCCACATAAATCCAATTACGCTAAACACTTACTAGAACAAAATCATTCAATGACATCTAATAACACCATAAAATGTTTACACTTTTGTGACGATAAACGTAGATTAGATATGCTGGAAACATTTGAAATTCACAAACATAAAAATTGTACCTGTATGAACGAGCAAATTGATCTCTTAAATTCACCTTTATTGGACGTTTTGGAATGAGAAACCAAGTCATCTGCAGACTATTGCCAAGATCAAGTCACCAAGTTCTATCGTTGCTATAACAACACAAACTGTTTACTTTTTAATATAACCTTTGATAATGGCATGTAAACATGTCAAAACACGTATACGGTTCTTCTTCTTGTTGGTTTAGGGCTTTAGCCCTGTAATATCTGACATTATTGCCTGTGGTCTTCTTGCGACGCTGATGTCCATGAGTCGGCCCAACGCTTTGGAGGTCGTCCTGGTGGCCTTCCCCCATGCGGTCTTCCGTTTTTAGTTATTTTCGCTAACCGGCTTTGGTTAATTCTTTCCACGTGTGCGTTCCATTCACGCCGCGCCGCCTTGTTCTTGTCCAGCGCACTACGTCTTGTACTTTGCATCTCTGTCTTATTTCTTCACTTCTGATACTGTCATTTAGCGTGACACCTTTTATCAACCATAGTGTTCTCATTTCTGATGGTCCTTGAGGTTTCCGCTCTTGTTTCAGCTGCATAAGTTAGTATTGGACGTACGGCTGTTTTGTAAATGCGAACTTTGCTTTCTGTAGACATGAATTTGTTCTTCCATATAATGTCGCGCAGATAGCTTGATATTAATGTTGCTTTATTGGCTTGCGCTCGTACTTCTTTGATTATGTTCTTATTGCTGGATGTAGTAACGCCCAGATAGTTAAATGAAGATACTTGTTCGATTATTTGGTCGTCGACCACCAATTTGCATCTCACCGGTTCTCTCGATATTACCATAGACTTCGTTTTTAGTATAGATACCTGCATATTATATCTTTTAGCTGCTTTTTAAATTTATACAGTAAGCGTTGTAGGTTGTCTTCGTTCTCAGATACGAAAACGGCGTCATCTGCGTAACAAAGGATCTTTGTTTCATTGTTTCCTAGTCGGTAGCCTTCACTTGTTGTTTTTACGTCTTTTATTATTCTATCCATGATGGTGTTGAGTAGAACAGGGCTGAGGCTGTCGCCCTGTCGAATACCAGAAGCTACTGGTATTTCTTCGGTGAGTTCATTTTTCACTTTGACCCGCGTTGTGTTGTTTGTATTCATTTCTTTTACTAATTTTATTATCTTGGGGTCTACTCGTTTCTGGTTAAGAATGTTCACGATATCTTTCAGTTTTACCCTGTCGAAAGCTTGGGTGAGGTCGACGAAGCATAGAAATGCAGGTTTATTGAATTCGATGGATTTTTCGATTATCTGGCGGAGTATAAATATTGCGTCGATTGTGGACCTGTTATTCCTAAATCCCTGTTGCTCTTCAGATATTTCTATATAGTTGTGTATTTCTTGTGTTAGAATTTTCGTTAGAAATTTGAGGACGGCACTAAGTAACACTATGCCTCTATAGTTTTTAGGTTCTTTCTTATCACCCTTCTTAAAAATGGGGACTGTGATACTTGATTTCCATTGTAGTGGTATTATGCCAGTGTCATATATCTTCCTGTACAGGGATGTCAGCTGCTCCGCTAGTGATTCACCTACATAGTTGATGAATTCGTTTGTTATTTCATCGATGCCAGGCGCTTTTCTGTTCTTTAACTTAGGAATAGTCTTTTTTATTTGTTCCAAATTCATTTCAAATGTTGCTTCTAGTTCCTTTTGTGGGTCGTTGTTCTCGTCAGCATCGGAATGCGCCGCATACAGGGTTTTGAAATGTTTTTCCCAATCCTTTGGATCAATCTTAGCATTAATGTATTCGTTAACTGGTGCTTTTCTACTATTTAGCATTTTCCATATTCTTCGCTGCCCTCCGTAGAGATCTCGATCCACGGATCTTGAGAATTTTTCCCAGTAGTTTCGCTTTATTGTGTTTATCCTGGCATTTACTGTATTTCTTACTTGAATATATTCCTCTCGTTCTGTATTTGTCTTATTGCTTCTATATTTTAGGTACGCTTTTCTATTTTGGGCAGCCAATTCTTTTACTTCATTCGTAAACCATGGTTTCTTATTTATTCTGTTTAAATTTGTTCTTCTTTTGCCTATCGCCTCTTCCGCTGCCGCAGTAATATTATCCGATATCTTCTCCCACGCTTGCTCGACGTCATCTCCGGCAATAATTGGGTTGTTATTTATTTTTTCTGCTAGTCTTCTTTTGTAAAGATCCTTTGTGCTATCATTTTCGAAGGCTACTACATTGTACTTTTCCATATACTGTACGGGTGTTCTCTTGTAACGCAATGTTTCCATTCTCAGTTTGCACAATACCAGGTTATGGTCACTTCCTATATTTGCCGATGACAGCGTTCTTACGTCTAGTATCCTCGAAGCATGTATGTTGCGGTTTGTGAGAATGTAATCTATTACAGATTCTTGACCTCTGGTGTTATAGAATGTTATCGTATGTTGTCTTTTATGTGGGTAAAATGTGTTATTTATTCGTAAATTGTATTCTATGCATGTATCTACGAGTCTTTCCCCGTTTTCGTTCAATGTGTCTTCGTTAAATCTTTATTTAACTTTGTCGATAATGTCAGTTCCCACCCTTGCATTGAAATCGCCCAATAAGATAACTGTATTGGGAGACTATCAAGTAGCTGGTGAAGTTGTTTGTAAAATGCTATTTTCTCCTCTTTTGCTTTGCTTATATCCGGAGCATATACACTCACTAGGTGAATCTGTTTGTCGTTTGTTTTTAAACATACATGTAGTAGCCGCTCATTTATGTATTGTATATCTTAGATGTTTCCTTCAAATTTTTCTTGGATTAGTAGACCAACACCGGATTGTGCTCTTTCATGTTTCTGTTTGCCACTGTATATTAGAATATAGTTGTCATATTTAGAGGATCCCTTAATTCCTTTCTTGTTTGTTTCTGATATAGCACAGATATCTATTTTGTGCCTGTTTAGTTCTATCAAAATTTCTTGATCTTTTGTGTTCCATGACTTTACATTCCAGCAGGCTAAGCGTAGTACATTCTTTTTCCAAAGTCGTTTTTTCCTATTCCTTGCCGTGTCGTTACCAAAGATCCGTTCTGTATCCGAGGCAGTTGTGTCAGTTCTGTGAGTATATTAGTTGTTTTACCGTAGGTAGGGTACTAACCAAAGTGTATAAGATTAAGTGAGTTAACTCCGCACTGCTAGTGGGCGACGCAGATGTAACGCTTGCTGTCCGTCGGGAGTGGGGGAACTAGGCCTATCACACGCGTTGTACTCTATGTAAAAAGCACGTAAAAGCAACAATTTAACGCCTTAATTCAAGTTTAAATTAGTCTATATTATTATTTTTACCCAAAATATTTTGAACCAATGGATGTACAGTAAATTTGTACACGTTACAGGTTGAATAGTAAAGTAAATAAAGCAAAGTGTCGTCTACTAATGATGTATTTTATTTTGTATACAACTTTGATAATTTTTTCTTGTCACGACTATTTTTTTTCACAGTAATATCTTGCTGTTTTACAAAAAATCTCATTCTTAATAATATATAATTATGAAACAGAGATGCTAATACATATGATTGGTGAATTTTGCAATCAAATTTAAAGTCACGACAATTGTTAAAAAAGTCATCTAAGGTTTGATGGCAAACTTCACTACTGTTAATATTTTTAGACGGGTAGTACTCCAGTTTTCTTAGAACATGATATATGTATGAACTGGGGTGCATAAGTGCTCCCCTTGTTTTAATAACTGTTAAGGAAGCTTCTTTTGGAAAATGATCAGGGTCAAAATCATTGTTTTTTAGACAACGTATACACAAATTGCAATTAGTAGTACGTACTACTGATTTTGCAATAAACCCGGCCACATAGTAAACAACTGAATCAATTATAGTTTCGGTTAAACTACTGTTTTGTAGTATTTCTTCGTCAACTTCAAAATTTAGGTCATAATCTACTTCATCGGCGATTATGGAATCAATGTTATTTTTTAATATTGCAATATAGTCGCTCTTCCTTTTATCGTTATTTGCCATAATATTTTTTAAATCCACCAAGTTTAAAGCTGGCTTAAATTCAGATTGCTGAACTGTACAGTTACTAAATTTGGGTGGTCGTATCAGGCTATAGGAAAACAACATACGATAAACTTGCATGAAAGTTGTAAAAGTTGGGTGATCGTTTGGTCCACAAGCTTGACGAGCCATTCCAAAAAAGTTCTAAAACATTAAAAAACATGATGTGATATGTGCGATTCATTACAAAAATTGAAATAGTTCAGGAAACAAATTAATAAACGAAGTATAAGGTTTATAAAGCCATGCAAAGCAGATATGTGTAGATTTTTTAGTTCCATATATGCCTAAATTAAAGCCGAAATTCCATCTGTTTGGAAAAAGTGAAAAATCCAAATAGAATGAACGAATCAAGGCGTATAAGTTTACAAAAGATAATACCTCCAAGCAATCTTGGTTCTATTTTCCTGTTAATACGTATTTAAAGCTGCAGTTTTTTAATAGATGTTGCGCTAATTCTAAGGTTGATTTTAGTGTAACCCTCAAACCTACAGAAGTAGACTGAGTAAAAAAGGTTTTGTCATTTTTGCTGCTATTCCTTTCCCAGGTATCTAACCATTCCATGTATTTATCGAACTCCTGAAGTAGATGCAGTTAATAGAAGAAAAGAAAAAAAGCCTGTACATACTTTAAAGAGATCGGCATCCATCTTCAAAGCAGAATGTATACTTTTACTATTTAATAAATCGAATAGATCATTCATTTTTTGGTAAATAATATCGTAGGATTGGCATCTGCTAAGCCAGCTATACCTTGTTCTTTAAAATACTGCAATCCATGGCACACCGAATTACTGAATATCTGCAATTTATAAGTGTAAAAAACCGTAAAAAAACCTTACATATTTATGTATTTATCTGCTCTGAATAAACTTCTGTAATGTTCCCACGAAATTTCTCCTTCGAGGGGCTAAATTAATGATAGACTGTTATTATTAAAAATATATCAAATTTGGTAGATATTACCTTCAGAATGATTTGTTTTTGGAACCTCGTCCTTATACATTTTATTAAATGTATCCAATCAGAAAAGAAATATAAATAACGGATTTTCTTACTCATATTGTTTTGGCAGGGATGCTCTGTTTTATTATTTACATTTCCCATTTCTCCACTAACTCCAAATTCTTTCCACATCTTGCGGTTTGTTGTTGCACCGTCGCATATTATACCGTCAACGTAGCATCCCGAACTATGTAATTTCCTAATTGCTGCCATTGTCAATTTAGCTAAGATACATCCCTTTGTAGCACCCTTCACACCATAAACCGCGACAGGCTGATTGAATTTTTCACCCATAGACGAGAGCATGTAGACTAAAGCATGATCCGCCAGAATTAAATCTTTACTTTGGCTTTTATTTTCTTGTTCAATTTCCAGTTCATTTCCAAGATCCACAATACCATCGTAATTCATTTTGGTAACATTAACTCCAAGACTACTACGTACTTGAATTTCATCAAATACCAAAATTCCGTGTGTTTGAAACTCCTCCTTCGTACTCATTTTTATGCGTAACGCTTTGAAAAATGCTTCATCCAATCCACATTTAATTTTTATCATAGACAGATAACGTCTAATTGTAGAAGGTGACGGCAATGGCAAAATATTATTGATTTGTAAAAATTTATAAGTAGATAGACTTTTAATATTAATCAAAAGGCAAGTTAATAACGAGTCCCCGGAATGTCGTCGACCATATTTTTTTCCCCCCAATTTAAAGCACTCTTCAATCATAATCCTCAAAGTTCCGGAAATGTTGCATTTATCAATAGCTTCTTTAACTACATTCTCAGACAAATTTTGATACTGCTCTTGCACAGTCTCTAGCTGAGATTTCATTTTCTTTAATTTTACTTGTAGTTTGTATAACCTCTGACGTCTCTGTTTTTGAATAACTAGACGGTTACGGCTACTAACTATTTTACATTTGCCTTCGTTCAAGTTCATTCTAACTTTATTTCTATGTACTTCTACGCGGAAAGAGTTGGCTAGTTTGGTACAAAATTTACATTTTCTCTCATTTACGGTAACAAAACGCAATTTAAATGTCGAAAGGTCCTAAAAATGTCATCTCTTTTTACACATTTTAAATTAGTATCCGGCGTATTCAGGTATTTCCCATATCCAACTGCCCCAGCACATTTTCTTGAGTTTACTACACTGGTTATTAAATTTTGTAAATCACCGACAGAATCAATTATCTCTATAGAACGAAAATGTGGATTATCCATTAAATGTGAATCAAGAATATACTATATCTCCCATCAAGATGTATAACTAAATTCTTGTTACACATGACTTCATTAATAAAATACAATTCCGTTAAGATTATCTTCTTTTCATCATTAGTTTCGTATTTACAGTATGTCCAGTTTTGAGGTAATTCAATGGTTATTATGCCATTACATAATTTGTAGATAAATCCTCCATTAAATTCAAAAATCGTGTTTGATGTTGATGGCAATGATTCTAAATTTTCTGCTTTTACTTTTTTTGCTTCCTTAATATCACATTTAGTAATTATTCGCCTTTTTTAGTAACCTTTTTCAAATACGCTGGACAGTTCGGAAATATATGCGGTATAGCATCTTTGTTTAATTGTGGATACTTATATGTACGCTATTTTATAAGAGGTAATATTTTAAAATGTATCATTACAAATCGATAAAACCAATTAGAAATAAAAATTTAAACTTACTGTTGTGTTTCCTATACTCCAAGTTCTTTGAATTTGCTCCTGCAAAAAACGTTTTTCACATACAGAATCACTGTGTGTTAAAGGTCTATTATTTCGGGGAATAGCTGGCACCCATTTAGCACGTAAGATTTCATCTTTCGGTATTGAAAAAAAGGCAACTTTCTCTGTGCAGATCTTGTAACCGGAATTACACAACATTTACGACCCATTTTTTTTTAAATTATTGTAACGAAACGATTATTAAATGATCAATGCTGACAATTGACGCTGGTAACTCACACAATTTGGCGCGAACTAGGCCCAAACGTGCTCCAAGTCGGCCTAGTTTGTTGCATTGCATGCATAACTTACCGTTACATTTGCGTCGCCGGTCCAGCCGCTGAGAATAAGGGAAGTGCAGTCACTTAATCTTATACACTTTGGTACAAACCTTGCCTACGAACCCTCCTCCTTTATCCGGGCTTGGGACTGGCAACGACTTACTAGGCTACTCAATCCACCCAGCAATGTCGCAGGCGGAGTTTCGTATACGGTTAAAATAAATAAATATTGTTGAAGTAAAAAGTATTTTATCCATACTCAATAAATTTAGACTTCAACGAAGTAAAGCTAGAACTTAGAAATAAAGTAAAAATAATTTTTTTACACTGCATCGTTGTTAATTAGAGTACCAATACTAAACGACACTTTTTGGTTGCAGCCCTCCATTTACCGCATCAGATCCCATGAAAACCTACAACCTAATATTAAAAGGAATAGACATGATCGATTTCGCAAAGCACAATGTAGGAAGGTCAGCCCAAAGCCTTATCAAAAAATTATGCAGAGATTTGCCCTCAGAACGTCTTGGATACCAACGTGGAGGAATTCAGGATATCAAAAAGCATAAGTAAGAAAATCCCAAGGTTTAAATTCCTACTATGAAATTTAATAATGCATTTTTAATTACTTTCAGATGGTTCCAAGGTTTTGACTGGGACGGATTAAAAGGTCGCACTTTACCAGCGCCAATAATACAAGCAGTAAGAAGTCCCTGCGACACCTCGAACTTCGATTGTTTTGGCAAAGATAATGATATCCCGCCTGATGAACTCTCAGACTGGGATATTGATTTCTGATGTCAAGAACGTTCAGATTGTATGCTTGCCTTATTCAAATTTTTTGAAACTACGACGTGCAGCTGAAAATTTTCTTCCTAATCTAATGATTTAAGGTGTTGTGAAAGTATTGAAAATTTTAATTGTTTAGTGGGTCTGCTAGGAGAAAAGATAATAGCGCTAATTACATGCTTAACACGTTAATAATGAACGAGACAGGGTTTTAAAGTCAATACAGAATTCGTTTTTATGGCCCGTAAAGGTTATAAAAGTTGTATCTATTCCCACGAATGATATGAATTAGAAATTAAATTATATCGTTTTATGCTTTCATAGATGTTGATGCTGACAAACATTTTGACAATAACAAAAAAAAATGTAAATATTACTGTAAACTCTCAAATATAAATATTTATTATACAACATGCTTATTTCTCTGTTTTATGACAAATCTAGCAGAAAACTGAACGCGATGAAATATTTAGTTTATTACTTCCATTAGATAATTTCCACCTTTTCTATTATTCAGCTTCAAATTAACGAAATGGTTTGAAATAAATACGCACAACTGTTCCATGAAACATACTTCTAAAAATTATTTTTTTATGATCACCTACTTTTAGTCAGTTCAATAAAACTAATTAAAATCGATTTCCAATATTTCCAAACAGATACATTAAAGAGAACTTTAGAAAATCAACAGCATTCACATCTAAATCGATAAAACTTTTCTGAAAAGGTAAGTGCTTGCAAAAATTAATAATAATTAGAAATTAAGGATATCGGCATAAAACTCATAAAACAAATATTTGGGGGAAAAATCTGAGGACTGTGGCGGTTTATTGTTGTTGGCAATTGGGTAGGTTGCAACTATATTGGGTTGTTAGTAAAAGTAAAATAAGCTTTATATCTTCATATTTACTACAATATAAATAAATTAAAATAAAACTTAACTTATGTTTGTAGTTTGAGGGGGTTAGGTCTGACGACTATGGTGTCCTTAACAAGATTTATACAGGGTCGCCATTATGTATGGGACCAAAGCTCCCCTGGTCAAACGGTTTGAGATATGCGTTTCATATTTGGTATATGTTAATTTGAGGTTATTTTGCATATTCTGAAGTTTTTTTTTGCATATAGTTTTTAAGCGCCGCCGCCATATTGATTTTTTAAGATAGCAACCTAGGCTGTGTGATACATCAATAGAAAGCTCCTTTTTTTCTCTTTTCAGAAATATTAAACATGTATAGGGTTACATAAGAAAATAACGCAGAAAAATTAAAAAAAAAAATTTGAGGAACTAACTTTTTTTTCAGGAAAATTCTCTTTTAAACAACATCGTGGTTCTGAAAAGAACCTTTTTTCTTCATCGCGCAGCAGTTCCGCAGAAGGAGATGGAGCGACCTACTTCAAGCTGGTGTACTTGGTTAATTCGTCACTGCACATTTACTCAAATCTAGTAGCCCTTGCATTAACAAAACGTCATAAATAAACAAAACACAAACAGTAATTAAAATTAATAGGATAACAAACAACATTTCTTAAATAAAAATGAAAACAACAACATTATTAATTAACAGTATTTAAGAGAGGAGATGTTCAAATTGCTGCCCATTTACTTCCTGGCAATAATGAATGCGCTTTTTAAAATTGTCTAAAGATTCGCACAAAGAATTGCGAGAAATAGCAGCCATTTCAGCACGAATACGATTTTTCAATTATTTTAAATTGTCAGGTCTATTTAAATAAACGCGACTTTTTAAATGGCCCCCAGAAAAAATCTGAAGGGGACAAATCTAGTGACCGAGCGGGCCACTCCACGGTTTTTCTTCTCCCGATCCAACTCCGATGCAAAATGTCGCTTAAATAATTGCGCACTGCAAATCCATCGTGGGGAGGCGCACCATCTTGCTGAAACCAGATGTTTTCGTTGACTGCATTTGGGTTATCATGATTTGGAAAGAGTTCTATAATTTGAGGAATAATATTTTCCCGCAGCATTTGAAGATATCTCTCCGACGTAAGGTTGCCTTCAATGAAAAATGGTTCAATAATATTGTGACCAACGATACCAGCCCATACGTTAACTTTCTGGGGTCACTTGGTGTGAACTTCTTCCATCCAATGGGGTTGGTGTCAGACCAGTATCTACAGTTGTGCCTGTTTACAGATCCATTCAAACGAAAAGTAGCTTCATCCGAGAATACAACTGAATTGGCAAAATTGTCATTTTCAGAAATAACTTCCATTGCCCACTCACAAAACTCAAGCCTTCTGTCGAAATCGTCTTCTGCCAATTCCTGTACTAAATGTACTTTGTAAGGGTAAAACTTATTTCTTTTTAAAATTGTTTGAATGGAACGTCTACTCATATTGTGGTTTAATGTAAGTTGCCGCACAGACGTTCGAGGTTGCTCAACCACATCCAGTACTATCTCAAGCGAATTCTCTTCATTTGTGGCAGATCTTCGTATACCAGATTTAGGACGATCTTTTACGTTTCCACTTTCAGTAAATCTTTCTAAAGTCCTACTTACTGTAGATCTACTAATTGGATTCCGATCGGGATGTGCCGTATTAAATAAATGACGTACCTCGTCGTGTGTTCTTCTTCTGTCACCATAACCGATCATCATGAGAATCTCTATCCGTTCTCCTTCTGATAAACGATCCATATTGCAGAATTCTAAAGATGATTTGCCAGACAACACAACTACAGGAAGAATTAACAATGCGTGATGTTTATTTTGTCACCTATTAAACTCTTACTACTTGTTTTTACTGGTGTTTTGTTTATTTATGACGTTTTGTTAATGCAATGGTTACTAGATTTAACTAAATGTTTTTTAAATTTTTCTGCGTTATTTTCGTATGTAACCCTATACATGTTTAATATTTCTGAAAAGAGAAAAAATAAGCTTTCCATTGATGTATCACACAGCCTAGGTTGCTATTTAAAAAAGTTCAAGATGGCGGCCGCGTTTAAAAACTATATGCAATAAAAATTTATTTTCACCTCAGAATATGCAAAATAACCTGTATATGTTCACTTATAGTAAAAGATACATCAATACAATAAGAGATAATTTCGTTGTGAAAACTTTTAAAAGAGTGTGGTATGACTAGTGTGAGAGGTAAACATTAATAATAACTTGCGAAACTCGTGGTCTACGCTCCACGATTTGTTTGGTAACTCCTTTTTAAAATGTAGTAAAAAAGTCGAGTTGCACGACATGTACCAAAGGCATCCCGCAGTATTGTAAATTCTAAAATCCGCAAGGTCGGCGACTAAACTAAACATGCATAACTACAAAGTAAACATGCAAATGCTTATTATTGTGTAGTAACATTCCAACCCCGCGTGATTGACATCAAATAATCTTTAAAATAAATGAACCTATCGGTTCTTCAAATTGGTCCCATTCCTTTGTGTTATAAATTATTATTGAATTTTTATATAATTATACAGGGTGTCTCAGAACTCGCGGGGGAGCTCTTAACTATAGATTCTACTCTTTAAACTGACACTTTTTTTACCAAGAAAAAAATTTCTACCCTCAATGGTTTTCAAACCACAATGAAATAAAGCTGACCAATAACAGATGGTTTATTAATTGAAGATAGATGCAGAAATATTAAATGTATGCGTTTCTTAGGAAACAAGAATAATTGTTAGATTTTGCAAAAGTTAGTATAAAACATCTGGTCAACTTTAGTTTTTAACATGAATGGCATTTAATCACTTACCCACATGCAATATTCCTGATTTGAACGCCGCAGGTTTGTGATGTCTTGAGACAATTAGTAACCAGTTAAAAAACCAGCATTTCACAATAATCTTGAGAAGAATACATTTCCCCCCACAAATTGCACTAATTATTCAGCTAATTCAGAATGAACTGTCACGTTGCACGTCTGTCACTAAGACATTGAAAATTTATAGTCGGCCAAATAAAAATTCGACTTATTTTATATGACGCTTTTAGTTCAGTTACCATATAAACAACCTTTTTTATTTTTTTTACCTTCACGACTAGTTAATGAATTCTTCTGTGATTGGTGGACTTTAATTAGCAATAACTCAAAAAGTATTCTAGTTGGAAACATTTTTCATGGACAAATCGAGTCTATTTTAGGAAAAGAATTCACAGTTAAGAGCTCCTCCGCCAGTTCTGGGACACCCTGTATACAGGGTGTGTATAAATTGGTGAAAGAACTACACATGGCGATGTTGGTTATAAAATTCTGAGTCGAAAATCTTAATACCAAAATGTTGGACAATGCTTCCTGTGTCCTCAGGAACCATTTTAAAGGAACGTACATTTGACAACATTGGATCCACACACCACAGGTGTTTTGTTATAATGCACGGTAACTAAGGATCATTGAACTAAAATCCATTGTTAGTAAACGAATATTGTTTTACAATGCTGAAAGAAAAAGAAGATGAATACTTCAACAATATTTAAACCTTATACCATAAACTAAATAATTATTTAGTTTATGCTTAAACGTATTTCTATATGCTGAAATACGTATAAGGTTATAATAAATATTATTGACGCTATAAAGTATTTTATTAATACATCGCTGATTAAAATAGTTTTCAAAATATAAAAGATTAAAGATTGTTGAAGTATAGGAAAGTCCAGGTGAAGGGCTTCGCCCGTTATTAGCAAGTAAAACCGTAAAGAAACGCTTACTTCTAGCGAAAGGAAAATAAATTTCACAGAAGCTTCATTAGGTATAAGTATTTGACAGTTACCTTCTAGTAGATGATTTCAGAGTTACGTATTTGTTGTTGAACTAATAATTTGGAACATTAACGTTGATTCTAGTAGTTATTTCTTAGCATCATTATTAACTAGGCATAATTGCTCATTGTATAACGTCAAAAAGTGAGAGAATACTTAAAATTGTAAGGCACTGAGTAAATGGTTATTTATATACGCACAGCCTCGCCGATCTGTAGCAAATCACAATAACATGTCTCAAGATTTTGGAGATTTGCAAAGCAATTTAATGAAAGATTTAGTTACATAAAAACATCTATTTATGCAAATATTCTCCAGTGTATTTAATAATAACAAAGCTTAATTATACAGTTTGTCTCCGTAAATATATCCGCGTGATAAATCCAAAAATAAATTAATTACGGACAAGAATTTTGTTCAATAAACCCAATCGATTTTGCGCCTTAACCATCAAAAGTAGGTATTTGGTTGCGTAATTTGATTGCATCTTTAGAAGCATTAATACGATAGTAATTATTTACATAATTTCATAATTACACTTTCAGTGGCAAACAGCCATCAACAAATTTTATGGAAGCCATGCAATTGATGCAATTACCATTATGGTCGATAATTACAAAATTCGAATCAATTTGGTCGATCGAGTACTCGAAGTTTAAGCTAATAAATAAAAAAAAACCAACACAATATTGTGTAATTACTGGTATGTCCCTGAAGAGGTAACCGTGATTCTTAGAAATGCACTAAAAGGAAGGTTGCACAATCGTTGCACGCAAGAAATAATTTGCAGCTGCAGCCCTCTTTTCTTATGGTTAAATATTTGGTGTTGACAATTTTTATTGCATTTTGAACACCTGCATAAAAGAGCGGAATTTATACGTAAAAGCTTTTTGCAGATAAAAACAAGCAATAAACTTCAAGAGGGTTGTTTATTAAATACTGCCCGCCCTTTATTGAATAATTGGCGATGACAGGGTTTTTATTTATGACAGCTTTTAAGGAAACATGCATGTGAATTTCCCTATACAATACAGTATCTATCTCATGCTGGTTTTATGAGTTTCGAATTGCTTCACGATACAATATACATATATTAAATGGATGTCTGTCCTTCATTTCTACTAATGGTAGTTGTATATGGTAGGTAAAGTGAGATTAGTTAAGTTTTATCCGCAAATTTTGATATTGTAAACAGTGGCTGGTAATCCAGTACCCGAGAGTGATAAAATAAGTGTAAAAAGTGTAATAAAACAACGTTTTCTGATATCTTCCCTCTTGTAATCTCAGCTGCAGAATCACTACGAGGCGGCCGGTACAGACAACCCATTTAGTTTTACGTAGCGGCACCTAGCAACAGCTTGAATTCACCATGTCTCTTTTCGGACCGGACTGAGTTCCGCTCAATCAGCGCACTTGCCCAAGTTGACAAAGGTTCAACAAAGACAAGCTACTAGTCGCGACATAAGGCTGCGAGGAAGAGATATTTTCTAAATCTCTACTAATTCTGCAAAATAGTGTCCGAGCTGAAACGCAGCTCACCCGTCGAGCTGCACCAAGACGACCGTAGCCTGCATAGGCTTACCACGAGTGACCAAGAAGGAAGTTGCTATTTCCCCGTGGGCTCGAACTTGCTCCCTGTGGTACCATTCAATAAAGTCACTAGTTGTCCTTTTTGGATCAGCCGAAGCTGCTTCTACCAGGTGAGGTACCTGTTGTACTCAGTACTAGTCAACTACGCACCGTCTAGATAGGTCGGTAACCGGTCTGATCCTCGTGACCGCTACCTTAACAGCATCGAGTGTGCAGATACACAAGCGATCTGGGTCGACACTTTGATAGTGGGCGTGGGCAAGCAAAGTGCACCTCACCCGTAAAGCCCCAGCCGGACCACTCATTTCTGGAGTTTACCTTCACATGCTTACATCATCAGCTTATAACCACCCAGTACAGTAACTGGGCAAATCTATAAACGGTCACTACGACATAGTCACTGGGACGCATGCATATTTAATTATCTCCATGGTTTCAATTAAGGTAAAACTTGAACTTCTCCGAGGAGAGGTGGACGTACCAAGTTAAAATCAATAGAGTGACCGTTACAACGTCGACCCGACCCCGCGTTTTTGGTCATACTTCTCACCACTTAAGTGAGGGTTTTTGGTCGTACCGCCATCTCAGCTACAATGAAATTTATAGTAAGTAAACCTTATTTGACTTGAATATGATTTAACTAACTTTGCGTGTGGCTTCGTTTGCATGGTTTGACGAAAATCGTATACGTTAAACTTTGTTTATCTGCACTGAACACTGTAATGGTCCACTGTACAAAGGAATCTGCATGATCAGACCGGCTAGCGACCTATCTGGACAGTGCGAAGTTGACCAGTGCTGGGTACTGCTACTTGCCCAACTGGCAGTTTTGGCTGTTTGTAAAAGTGCAACCAGCTACTTTATTGAGAGGTATCACGAGGACCCGGTCCGATCCCGAGAGGGAATAGCAACTTTTGTCTTGGTCACGGCGCGGCGTATGTCTTGTAGTGGCAATAGCAAGCTTGTGCAGACTAGAATCGTGTTGGTGCGGCTCGACGGGTGAGCTGCGTTTCAGCTCGGGCACTGATCTGCAAATTCAGTAGAGATTTAGGTGATCTATCCCCACCAGTGGGGGCTTACGGCTCGTAGCCTGATATTGTGACTGGAAACTTGTTTTCTTTGAACAGTTGTTAACTGGGATAAGCGTGCTGATTGAGCGTAACTCAAGCCGGCCCGAAGAAGGACGTGGCGGATTATGGCTTACGGAAGGTGCCGCCACGTTAATATAATCAACGATGGCTGTAATGACCCCCTGGCTTGTGACTTGTATGTTGTTGGGTTGATAAATTAAATAAAATTATCAATGGGTTCATAAAATAATAATGACATCCAAAAAATTACAATTTACTTTAACGGGAAGGGAAGATCCGTAGCATGGTTTCATTCCATAACACTTCATCACAACATCTTCTAAGTAACTAACTAAAAAGCAATCATCGGACTAAATCGTCAGATTACAGTCTCCAAGGCATGAAAGAAACAAATAAAATAATGTTAATGTCCCCAGGAAACTCCTCAATGTGATAGTAACTCCTATCAATTAACAGTGACTTAATTTTCCTTTTCAAAACAGATTTAGGTAAATTTTTATATTGAGTCAATAATTTATTAAAAAATCTAGTCCCATAATTCATGTTGTTTCTATTTTCAGTAAGTCTAGACTTGTCGTGTTTGATATTTATGAAGGGTCGTCGTTTTAAACTCGAAGTATACAGACAAATATATATATATAAGCAAAAGAAAGTGACATACCTAACTGTTATTATAAATTTTAAGTTTAATATATCAAACAAATACCATCCAAAGCTCAATCTAGTGGCGATGTTCATTTTTTATATTTTCAATTTTATTAATTAGAGATTATGGCGTTCTTTGGTTCTACCAAAAAAACTTCCGCTTTCGGTTTAGAATTTTTAAAGCTTATTTCTTCGATGAATTTTTGATGTACGCCATATTGAAGTTTCTGGAGATCCAAAACATGTATTTCCGTCAATACTTAATTTCGAAAATTTTTATGAAATCAATACTGAAAGTATAAGAAACTAATATACTGAAAGTATAGAAAAGTAAAACGAAATGGCTGCGATATTAACAGCTTTTTATGAATTAACTAATAGAACCCGTGATCTACGCCCCACGCTTTTTTGATAACTTTTTTAAAATGTAATAAATAAGCTTGACATCTTCTGGAAGAACTGCAGCAGCGTTATTGTCAGCAAGATGGAACAATACCTCACAGGAACACACAAAGCGTTGGCTATGCTTTGTGAATTATTTGATAACCGAATAATAAGTCGAAATGCTGCGTTCAGGTGGCCTGCAATCGCAGTGGCTGCTCGTGGGTTCTAAAATCGGTGAAGCGTATTTAAAAACTTGATAGTGAACAAATCGCATAAGAAATTTTTTTAAGTAAGCGTAGGCAGTGCACGCGTCACATTCAAAAAATCATCAGAATCTATTTTATTTGATGACAAAACTTTAACAGTAACAAGAGTACACGGTAAATAAATTACTTTATTTAAATAATAACTGCCACATAACCACTGATATTGTTCGTACCAAACGTTATTAAATTTCCTAAAGTATGGTTTGCCGTTATTCTTTACTTATTAAAAAAAGCCGGATTCATATGCACTAACAGTGTTGCCAGTTACACTAATCCTGTTGTAGCAGAGAAAAACATATCTGGCAACGCTGCTAGTGTATATAAATGTGGCCACTAAGCTGGGTGATGGATTGGTTAGCTGAAGAAATTGGTACACATGCAAATATCTAAAATATTACCAATTTCTCCAAATAACCACCCAACCACCCAACTTAGTGGCCACATTTATATGCACTAACAGTGTTACCAGGTATGTTTTTCTCTGCTACAACAAAATAAATTTAACTGGCAACACTGTTAGTGCATATAAATCCGGCTTTTACTGATTAATTAAAATTTACCGTTAACATAGGTCTCCCCATCTGTAAAACTTCATTTCTAATTTCTTCTTTAAATCTTGATAATGGAGTTTCAAGTAAAACACGAATTTACAGGCAACATTTTATTTATTTGCAAGTAAACGCGAGTTACAGTTTACCAGACACAGTCATCGATGCCTCCAGTTGAATGAAAACCTGAAAGGCCGAAAAGCGTGTACAAGCGCATCTCGTAGACAAGCATGAAGCAGACTTGAGGGTATGTTGCCATGGCAACCGCCTGACTGTTCCAATCTAGAGAGATGCGGTTTACGGGTTGAAGTTGAAGTCACATCAGGCATTACTACTTGCAACAGAAGCTGCTTGGTTAACCGGTAGTTGCAATTAGTGTATCGTGCTACAATAATTAAACTAATATAAAATTGTATGAAGCGCGTAATTAGGTGAAGCGCCGCAATTCTCGCTTCATCATACGAGCCACCACCGCGACAATGTCTTGTGATTTAACTCCATGTGACTTCTTTTTGTGGTTTAACCTTAAAAATGTGTATTTGCCACACGAGGCGGTGCATAACACAAAAATGTGAAGAGTTTAACAACGTTCCACATAGTTTAGAAAATGTTGCAAATGGTCTTAAGCGCATAATTTTTAATTGTTGTTTCTAATAAAGCGGCGGGCATTTCCAGCATACAGAAATTCTGTTATGATATGATTTTTATTATTCAATGGTTAACAAGCAATTGATAATGAGTACAATTAAGCAAATTACGGTTTATAGTGAGGTTATGTACTATAAAGGGAAAGTTATGACGTCATGAAGTAAACAAAATTTAACGCAGCCAGCTTCACCCCGTTTTTTAAACATTCGTTATAAAGAAATATCCGGTACATAAAACTCAAAAAATCAATTAGCCATGTAAAGCCGAACAAGCACGTCAGTTCTAGAATGTCATCTCGCAATTTTGACAGTTTGCCCGCATGTTGGGACGTGTGCAGGTGGTGTGTGCCCCTCGCGGCCTATACGAGGATGCCGGCTTCCAGGTGAATATCCTATTAAATATTCTTTCATAGGCTTATTTACTTAATAATTTAGAACATAGGTTTGTTGTGTGCAATACTACGAACTTGTAATAACTGTCAGGTGTTTCTTCGCACGAGATTGCTTATTAACAAGCAACGGACAAATCTCATTTTACAAAATTAATGCTTTTACTGAAAAATTAAACACAGAGAAATGTAGATCAGTGTCCTTTTACTAAGTACGGTTCGTTATTTTTTTAATCAAATATCGACCTGACATTGTAAGAACTTTGAGGTTTACCTCACCTGATACGTTAAAACTTATCATACAATGACAAATTGTTTAAACATCAATTTTATTTTTTACTTAATAACCAATATTTAGCGGAAAAGTTGTAAATGTTTCCTTCCAAGGTGTAAATTTAAAAACAGTATAAACTTGTAACAAAGACAAAATAAATGGAAGAATTACATAAATGTCATAAAATTTTCATAAAGAAAATTACATAATGCATTATGCTTTACTGCATTTTCTGTTGTAATTTTGTGGTGATCAATAACTGTAGCTAGTTATTTATACCTACACAAAACACAATCAAAATTAGAATCTTCCATTTCTATCCCATTAGTGTCTCATTTAAATTTCATTTGTACTAGGTGCATTACATAATATATTATCATTATTCAAAACTATGTATGTCTTGTACTAACTTCAATCCCTTATCGATTTACGATAAAGAATGTGTCCTTCGTTCGCAAACAACGTTTAAAATGGAGTTATTACTAACGAGGGCACATTGATAATGTCAGGACAATTATTGTAACATAGATTACATTTTTTCAATAATTTTAGAAGGCTGCAGTCCATTATTCATGAAACCACTATAATTTACTTATCTAGCCTAATAACATTTCCATTCAAAATTAAAACACAATGTGTTTCGTATTTTTGAACTAAGAAAATTATTATTTATCTGTTATCACCTTTCAATACTTTTCGCTACGTTCGCGTGGGCTTGGGCGTTGACGTAAGCATGGGCGTGGGCGTGGTCGTGGGAGGGGAAGTGAGCGGGGGCGTGGACGGGAGCGTAGGTGTGGGTGTGTGCGTGGACGTGGGCCTGGGCGAGGACGTGGGCGTAGGCGTGGGCTACGCGTAGGCGGAGGGGCGCGGGCTACGCGAGGGCGGAGGGGCGTGGGCTACGCGAGAGAGGAGAGGCGTAAGTGCGGGCGAAGGTGTAGGCGTAAGTTTTTTATCAGCGCTGGCGTGGGGCGGGCATAAACGAGGGCGTGGGCGTAGGCGTAAGCGTGGGTTTGGAATAAAACGTGAGCGTGGGCGCAGGCGTAAGCGTGGGCCTGGGTGTGAGCGTGGGCGAGGGGGTAGAGGTAAACTTTTATGTCGGCGCGGGCGTTGACCGACACATAGGCGTGGGGGTAGTGATAGGCGTAGGGGTGAGTATGGGCGTGGTCGTTCGTGTCCCAAACCGCTAATTGCTCTGTGGCGCTTTTTATGAGTTGTTAAAACTTGAAAATTATATATTTATTTAATAAACAGGGGACGAAAAAAACTTTCTGTTTAAGCTAAATTACGCATGCTTAATCTGAAGCATAAAATTACCGTAATTTATTTTTTTGGTTGTTTACCAAAAGCAATTTGTAATTTAACTAGAACGGTAATTTCAAATATATGGTGAATAACCAGGTAATTTACTATAAACCCGTAATTTACAATTCGTACTTATTACTAATTATTTATTATATTTAACGGTTAAATATAATTTGCCGTAATTTACCACATAAAATAGGATAATTGTTTTATAAATTACTTTACATCCTGCTTTTATGTAAATTGGCAATTCTCCTATTTGCTGAATATTTTCGGGGAAATAAGCTAATTATCGCGTAAATTACCACTGATAATTTACGGGTAATATCTCTCGTAATTTACGGTAATAAAAAAATTCAGGAAATTACCATTTTACATACATTTTACCATCTCATTTAAAATTTTTAAGTTATCCCTTATTTCTTGAAATAAAAGGGTATTTCAAAACTCCCCATTAGCTTAATATATGGCCCCTTCCGTCCCATAATTCCACAAAAATATTTGTTGCCCAATCTTTTATAGTTTTGAAGATATCACATCCATTAAAAGATTACGAAATCGGAAATCCCCCGACGCAGAGGGAATAACAGCGGAAATCATCAAAGCTACAGGAGGTCAACATAATGCACGCAATATGTAGAAAAGTATGGCAGTCAGAAAAATAGCCACAGGTGTGGTGTAAATCAATTTTCATACCCTTACACAAAAGAGGTTCACAGGCGAATTGTAACAATTACAGAACGATAACACTGATAGCACACGCCAGCAAGGTCTTGCTTAATATAATTCACGAACGCCTAAAGTCATACCTTTTCCCACAGATTTCGGACGAACAAACAGGATTTGTGCCTGGAAAAACTACACGCAAACAGATTTTAAATACAAGACAACTAATTGAAAAAACGCACAAATCAACGCTAAGATGTATTTCTGCTTTGTTGACTATCACAAGGTGTTCGATTCCGTAAAATGAGACCAAATCTGGAAAATACTAAAAGAAATGGAAACCCCTCTCCCCACACTAACCTTTATGAGAACATTGGCGCGAAAGTAAGAGGTAACAACGTATACTCAGAATCTTTTATAACAAAGGGAGGTGTGAGACAAGGGTGCATCCATCCTCTCTCCCCTGCTATTCAATATATACACTGAACACGTAATGCGCATACTCATGGATGAATGGGAAGGTAAAGTAATCATAAAGGAGGGGGAGACGCATAAGTAATCTAAGATACGTGGACGACACCCTCATTATAACGACAGCAGACGGAGAACTGAAATCGATTATGAACAAGTAAGTAGAAGTCAGGGTCTAAAAATCAACGAATCGAAGATCAAAGTGATGATTGTAGATAGAGCAAATCTCAATCAACACCATATCCAAAGAATAGCGAAAGTGGTAAGAAATTCCAATGCCTTGGGTCAATAACATTCAAAAGCGAATGGCAATAGCACGTACTGCAACCACACGACTAACAAAAATATGGAAAGACTTGAGTATTACCAAAAACACCAAGCAAAGATTAATACAGACATTAATTTTTCCCATAGCCACTTATGCAGCCAAGACATGGACAATCAAAAAAGCAGATAAAAACAGAATCAACGCATTTGAGATATAAGTGTAGAAGCGCATACCATGGACAGCACAACAAAGAAACCAATAGATCGTAGAATAACTAGACAGAAAGAAAAGGCTGAACACGACCATATCCCAGTTATACCTAAAATATTTTGGACATTTTGCGAAACGAGAGAATGCCATGGAAAATCTGGTAATTCAGGACAAAATGGAGGGACGCCGTCCGAGAAGCAGGTCGCCGATGCGATGGATCGACCAGATGAAGACACCAACAAGACAAACACTACAAGAAGCTGCATACTCAGCTCAAAACAGAAATCTATGGAAAACAACTATCAACTTAACCACATAACTCATAATGTTACCATACCCCTACGAGAGGTGAACGGATTAAAGAGGACGACTTACTGAAGGGCTCAAAAAAAGGAGGGGAGGATGCTGAAAAATATGCGATTTTGCAAAAATAATAAATAAAAAAGTGGTTCAATTTAGTGAGTTGTATTACAGTTTAAAATACCTGCACGCCAGTGGCGCAACTACCATGGGGCAGAGGGGGCAACGGCCTTCGGCCCCGAGGCCTTAATGGGCCCTGCCACGAGTTTTTAATTTTTGTATTTTTCTATTACGAAGTTTTTTCAATAAAAATTTTTGTTTCTACAGTCTATTTTTATATTCAACAAAAAAACATTTTAAATTCCATGTAACTAAGTATGTACTTATACAATGAAAAATACGGAAGTGAGATTATATTTAATAATAACACAACACCCACATTTTCTTGGTCCCGACCCAGACACATTAACTTCACAAAATTTAAGATTTGCTTATCTTAATTAGACACGGCGCTAATATATTTATTTTCATTTACTAGACTGAAAATATTTTTTTCCTATTAAAGAAATTGTTCTTATTATCAATTACTTTATTATTGAAGTTTTTTTGAGGATGGGCCCAGGGTCCTTCGGGTATCTTGCCCCGGGACCAAAATTTGAAGTTACGCTACTGCTGCACGCATTTCAACAATACTCTGTAGAAGCTGTTTAAGCTCACGCATAAGACAGTTTTTTGTAATTGTTTGTATGAGTGGTAACGGTCTAATTCTCATTTCAAGCGCTTATATTTGTTTTGAGTATAATTTATTTTCCGATATTGACCCAGGCCACTTTTCTTGCGGCGGTCAAGAGATGGCGCTTTACTAAAGAAACATTAAATTAAAATACTGGCAACAACGCAGAGTCCAAGACGTTTTAGTTGTTTTGATTTAATATGGGGCGTATTTAATAACTAAAACGTCTTGGATTCTGCGTTGTTGCCAGTATTTTAATTTAATTTTTCTTTGCTAAAGCGCCATCTCTTGACCGCCGCAAGAAAAGTGGCCGGGGTTTTCCTAGCCACTCTGTATAATACAAACATCGAAATATTTTCAATAGCAAATTTCTACAAAGTATGAGAAGTACCTACTACATTTGCATCCATTACAATGCCGAGAAATGACTTATTCAAAGTGAATTTTTAACATCGTCATGCTTACAAAAATTCATTCTTAAATTCTTAACCAAATAAATTTCTTTTCAATTATTGTTTCATAACAACCTGCAAAAAATAAATATTTGAATTACGAAACGAAAACCATCCAAAAAACAGCACGCAATATGAGTGTCTAAATAATAAATTAATTTTTTTTCCGCACATTTTAATGTTAACACCTGTTTGCTCGCAGTAGCGCGCCGCGACGCTTGCGCAGCCGGAAGCAAGGATCGTGGCGACGCCTGCTGGGCTGGTCACCAGGACATGCATGGAAATCCGTCGGGTCCAGCTCAGGACCAGTGCTCGACATTTCCCGGCGCAGACTGCACGGCGTCGTCGCTTGTGTTCAGATGCGCACCATTTCTGTTTACAAACATGTACTTGAAGCAATCAAGGGCGTCTTATGAGTAGATAATGGCTTGGAAATGAAAGAGGAAAAGCCTGAAAAGTTGATTCATTTTGCTCGTGACTGTTACTGACAGATAAAACACGTGAAGAGGACGATTGATCTCAATTTGAGTGACGATAGATAGTGCATTCATTTCTGTAAATCACAGACGAGTTTTCCTGAATATTGAAAATTATCTAGTAACTTGGGTTTTGTTGTGTAAACTGAGGTGAATTTTAATGACAAATGTGCTCAATAAGGCTAACTTGAGGTGTGAGCTTAATGAAAGGACTTAGGATAAAAATTAAGTAATAGGTGAAGAATTTTAAACGCGGGATTGTCCAGAGGTATGTACCTAAAAAATACATTGGTTGTTGTAAAAGTCAATTTGGGAATAATTTTAAATTTAATATTCGCCTTCCAAAATTTCCTTTGTCATGTTTTATAAGCAAATTAAATTTTGAATCAGATTTTACAATTGTAAATTACAAACATCGTTGGTGGAAGTTGAGCTACAAGTTTAAAAATTATTTTGCTAAATCTGTATATCATCCAGATTGTTAAATTCCTCATTCCCGCCAATTCAAACTTTTATTTTGATTTTTGTCATAAATTGACATTATTAATACTTGCATTTTTTTAAATTTTAAAAATTTATAATATTTCGATATTAAACATTTTTTTATAATATTCTTCGAATTTATTTGCTCAGTTTATTAAAATTAACTGCTACTTTTGTTTAATTATCAACGCCTAATTAGACAATGTTAAATAATGCTACTTGAAAAAGATTGTTCTAAAAATTAAAAGTTTATCGGGGCCGGAAAATAAATTGCAATTCTTACAGTTTATTTGTTGCTGATTTCATTAACGTTTCACCTTAAAAATTTCAAGCTAAAAAAAATTTATTATTAACATGTGCTTCATTAAAATTAACAAACATGGCGGTATATTTTATCAATTTCAGTTGTAATTATTATGTTGCGTAACTTGTCGTTACTATCCTTTTAAAAGATAACTTAATCATAAAAATAAATTAAAGTTACAGCGTACCTCATACATATAATTACAATAAATTACCGTTTTTACTAAAACTTTGCCTTTAAATTAAAAATAAAGCATAAAGTGTCTTATGTCTAAAGACCGGACTTTTAGACGCAGAAGAGCAAAAAATTTTGTTACAATTCAATAAGTAAACGAAAACGATGGGACTACTCAAATCCATTAAGTTATACGTGAAAAAATATTGGACGAGAGAACTAAGTTTTCAGATGAGGATTAGAAAAAGTTGTATGTACTGCAATTCTTAAGTTTTTTTTTTCAACGGCGCGGCGGTGTTCTGTATCTTATGAATGTTGATAATCCAAAATTTTATTTCGTAGAATTTCCTCGTTGTATTAATGAATTTACACGTTCAATTTTATTAACTCGTGGTTGCTATTTTACATTTTAATTTAAACAAAATAATTTTTTCTACTTCCATCTTTAAAATGCCATTTATCGCATATGTTTCCATGACGCTAAGTGACCTTTTAAACACACATCGACAAGCCGTGACTTTGTGCGCTTTAGTCACGGGCTGAAGTTAGCTCTAGTTTTTTTAATCGCAAAAATCAATTATTGAAACTAAAAATCAAGTTAGTTGTCAATTGTCATCAATCTGTCAAACTAATTAATATAGCTTAAGATAATAAAATAATTTCTAAATTTAGTATTTTTGTGATGGTCGTAGAAAAAGTATAGTATGCAATTCATTTTATAAACTTCTCTAGACACTCGTTTTAATAAACATTCGCTCCGCTCGTGCCTAATAAAACTCGTGACTAAAATGCCCTTTATAAAACTTGCTGCATAATATACTATTTGCAGTTTCATAAAATTGTAAATACCTTTAAAACCCATGACCACTCCTATTCGACGCTTATGAACCCTGTTTTATTTTATTAAACTATTACATAAGCTTTAATTCCAGTTGACTAAATAAATAATACCTACCTGCACAAGCTACATGAAGGTCAAACATATGGATGTGTTACCATTCTAAGCTCCTAAATAATTCGTTTAAAGTTTAGGTATGCGCCAACTATACATTTAAAGGGATATTAACAAAATTGCTTAATAATTGATTGCCTCATAATTTAAATACTGGCAAAATAGTAGACTAGAAATTTGGACTATACAGTTATGTCTATTCTTTGAGGCTTTCGCGGTTTTTCAAACTGTCAATATTGCAATTTAATTTCGACTTAGATCGCGTCGTCATTTGGGGATTACACCCAGCATAATCAGGTAAGGACCGACCTGTAGCTTGTCTGCCTTCACAAACATTTGCTCTAAAAGTTTGAGCCATAGTTGTTCGTGAGCCCTGCCTACCTAAACAGCGCCGTGAGCTTAGATTATTTGAACGTTGGAACGGACACGAATTTGATCTTAATGTATCTTGTTGGTCAAGACAAGAATGCTTCATCGGCTTATGCCTGTTATCTTTTATCTGAATTCGGTGCTCTATTCACTCTGAAGATGCAAACTGCAATGACTTGCAAAACGTTATTGTGTATGGGTTCACAAACATCTAACAGGCATAAGTTTATTAAGTATTCGTGTCTTGACAAACAAAATAAATTAAGATCAAATTCTTGACCGCCCCAAGGAACAAATATTCTAAGCACACGGCACTGTTTAGGCAGACAGGGCCCACGAACAACTATAACTCAAACTTTTAGAGCAAATGCTTGTAAAAACCGACAAGTTACAGGTCGATTCTTACCTGATTATGCTACGACATCGTCCAAGCCGAAGGTAAATTGTAATATTGGCAGTCTTATATCATTGAAATTACCGTAAAATTATAGAATAAAGGGCATAAAAATCTTATCTGTAAGACACAATGCACCGGATTCCTAAACAATGAAAAATTGGGTGACATTTTAGATTGATTTGAAGAGTTATGCGTAAAAAGGAGCTATAAGAAAGTGTTTTTAAACTTTTTTATTTTCGATAATAAAAAAGTTACAGACAAAAACAGTTTTTTTAAACAGAAGTTTTTAATCGTCCTCCGTTTACTAACAAAGGGAGCATGAATTTCCGTTTTTCAAAAATTCATAGTAGGCGTCACAGAGAAATTAGGGAATTGAGACACGACACAAATAGTAGCCGATCCCTAACTCTTATAAGCTCACAACGTTTTAAAAGAATCGTTTAGCCAGTTTTTGAAGATATTTTAACTTCATAGTTTTCATTTTAAAAAGAAACTTCTCTTTGTTCTTCTAGGGATATTCTTATACCAAAATTAACACCGATCCGTTAACTCGTTTTTAAATAAATGGCCGCTAAAGTCGAAAACTTACAAACACCACCGTAGCGGCAGCTGTTTTAACGCCAGAGTGCTCGATAAAAACTTTAGATTTGTCTTAACGCCTTTTAATGTATTTTGTAATTCCCTTTGTAAAAGAAATGTTACTAAAAAACATGTGTAACTTCTCTTTTCTGTCCAGGTTTGTAAAATAAAATTTAATAGCTCGACAACTTTTCGTTATACCTAGGTTTGGGGTTGGGGTATTCGGATAAATTTTTTGAATAACTAATTTTTAATCTTTTTCTTTAATTAATGTATTAATAGGTTTAGTATTATAACCATTACTATATGCTATTTGTTTAATATTTGAAATTTCTCTATTATAATTGATTTCATCATTATACTTACTTATAATAGAGATATGACGTACCGCAAATTGATATCTTAAGTTCACCTCTATTTGACATTTTGGAATAAGAAATCAAGTCATCTGCAGACGCTTACCAAGATCAAGTCACCAAGTTCTATTGCTACAGCAACACTAACTATTTACGTTTTAATATAACCTTCGACAATGTTGAAATACGTATAAGGTTAAAATAAATAAATATTGTTGAAGTAATAAAGGACTTTATGTACCTATACTCAATAAATATAGACTTTAACGAAGTAAAGCTAGAATTTAAAAACAAAGTTAAAACAATGACCACATCATTTTTATTTTATGATATAAATTAATTTTTATAATATATAAGTATAGTCCGGATTTCTAGTTTACTATTTTGCCAGTATATAGATTATAAGGCAATCAATTTTTACACTATTTCTTTAAAGTTATAGTATATAATAGTTGGTGCATACCTAAACTTTTAAACCAATTAATTTACGAGCTTAGAATAGTAACACATCCATATGTTTGACCTTATTCCAGCTTGTGCAGGTAGTTATATTTATTTGGTCAACTGGAATTAAAGCTTATGTAATAATATAATTAACTTTAAAAAAAAGAAAACCGCCTTCAAATAAAAACACAAAACGGACATAAATTAACCAAAAAGCAAAAAATAAATGTTTTTTATACAACAGTTTAACACTTATTTGTTGTTCCGTTTAATGTAATTAAGAAATTGTTGTTTATTATATAATTATTAATTGTTTTATAATTTTGAAGTCGGTGCCAAGTAAAACATAAAAATTATATACCTTGCTGCAATAACAAATTAGATTCGAATTTTTATGTTTTACTTGGCACCGACTTAAAAATTATAAAACAATTAATAATTATATAATAAACAGCAATTTCTTAATTACATTAAACGGAACAACAAATAAGTATTAAACTGTTGTATAAAAAACATTTATTTTTTGCTTTTTAGTTAATTTATGTCACTTTTGTGTTTTTATTTGAAGTCGGTTTTCTTTTTTAGTTAATTATTTTACAATTTTAAGTGATGGGTAGACCTAGTAAGGATACTTCTCGAATGAGGAAACGACGGCTAGTTGAAACGGAAGATGAAATACGGAAACATTAAAAAGTCGGTTAAAAAAATAGATTTTGAGGAGTATCTTCGAATAATATAAATAAAATAAAACTCACACAGCCTCACCACTGGATATATTTAAGTATTTAAGTAATGATGAATCAAGCTACATGTTTCGGCCATACGGCCATCTTCAGGCTATAACAATTCACAAGTATTAAGTAAAATGAAACAGAGCATTGTCTTAGCATAAATACCTTTAAAAAACAACAAAATGTGGGTATACATCCAAATGAGCCAAAAACATTATTATATAGCAAAAACTTCCAAAGGTATATATATATAAGTATAAATGAAAAACAAAAACTGGAGAAGCTCCAAGATAAGATCAAAAAACATAACTGGAAAAACGCAAAATTAATATACCAGGGAAAAAACTTGTAACCTTGACATATTACCCGCATCAGTGCTGCGTAAAATTATTGAGAATACGTTAAAACATTAGGTGATACCAAAATGGTACAATTTGTGCCTGTACCAAAGCATTAAGAAATTATTAAATCACAATTTGGTGGACTACATCTGACCAATGAAGAACACAAAATGACAAACAATATAAATAGTTGAAAGTTTAAACCAACTGAGTGAACATGACAAAATGAAATTACTAAAAATAGGCGGCAAAATTTTGTCATGTTCACTCAGAATCACTAACATCGGTTCATAAACAAAAAAGTTATGCCCGAACATACATTAAAAAAAAATAAAAAAAAAACATATATACAGACGAATTGAGAACCTCCTCCTTTTTTTGAAGTCGGTTAAAAAATTAAATAAAACAGGGTTCATAAGCGTAGAATATAAATGGTCATGAGTTTTAAAAGTAGTTCACTAAACATTTTTCGAAACTGCAAAAATAATTTTTTAATTGAAATGTAACAGAGCAACCACGAATTAACGAAAATAGAACGTGTAAATTCATTAATACAACGAGAAAGTTCCACGAAAGAAAAGTTTGGACTATAAGGGACGGAAAACCAGCGTTGAATAAATAACTTAAAAATTGCAGTATACAACAACAACTCTTTCTAAATTCTCATCCGAAAAATTAGTTTTCTTGTCCAATATGTTTCACGTATAACTTAATGGATTTGAGTACGCTCATGGTTTTGGTTTACTTATTGAATTTTAACGAAATTTTTTGCTCTTCTGCGACTAAAATACCGGTCTTTATGTCTTAAGTATGAAGAAGTTCAAATGCCCAGTTTTTAATGTAATACTAAACTGTTTTTCAGTTTTTGTTCCCATACATAAAAAGCACAAACAAAGGTTTACATCAGATTACACAACCACTCTAATATTAATAAAATTTCGCTTCTAAAGCACACAAATACACAATGAAGTTGTTCAATCAGTAAGAACAACAAACGGTAATATGATCAAAAGCTTGATACGTACATTGCTTTATACAAAACTGCAGGACTTTAATTAATTGATGGAATCTGGCAAACAGCGCGGTTGTTAGAAAGGGCCCCGCCTAATATGATGCTAATGCATTTTGTATAACACAATTTAATGTTTCAATACACAGTCAGGCAGCAACTTGATGAAGAGCGCGAGGTCGTAAGGAAACACACCTTTAGCAAACAATGAATAAATGATAACCCTCGCCTGACCTATATTTTAAACACTAAACCGAATATCCGGAGAACGAACGGCTTACTGGTTAACACGGAACATTATAACGGGACTGATTTGGAATCAGCACAGCCCAAGAGCAAAATATTTTTTTTTTATTTTTAATATTGAGTTTGTTATATTAACTGAAAATGTAGAACAAAAAATAGATTTATAAACAGTTGCAGGGAAAATAATTATAAGAGAAAACAATCCATTAGCCACTTTACTTTTCTGTGCGGATTATAAAAAAATACAAAAAATCAGTTTCGAGATCTAAAAAATGAACGAAGCACTTTGCCTGCACTTTCCTACACTTTATAAATTTTTATTTATTATATTTTCAAAAGTATTTTTGTATCAACGTCTTAAGATCACACAACTCTTACGTCCGTACCAGGAGCATAGCTGCATAATACAGGTACGACTTTGTGTAACGAAATCCGAATGTGATCCGATTCGAATCCGATCCGAAATTGAATCCGCGTTAATCTAAGTAAATTAAATTTGGATCCAATCGGATTGGATAAGTTGGTTTACATTATGGTCCAGGACCATCTTGCGCGCCAATTTCATATGGTATGAAGCGGTTAGTTTGATAATGTATCTGCAAGGGGGTAGACAGAGCGCTGTTGCCGCTATTTGTTTGATTAGATTAATAAACTGCAGCAAACAACAGAAAGAGAGACCTATGTGAGTACTTCTTATTGCTATGAAAAGCTTTTAAATCTCTCAGTGTAATGCGTGTTTATATACGGTATGTATGTTTATTTCACAGTCAAAGTTTTATAACAAGACATGAACAAATAGATCAACATTAAACAAACAATATATTAAACGAACGGCAGATTATACATAAATAGTTATTAAGTACAATAAATAAATCCTAACGTAATTTGTTAATTCGTACAAACGAAGCGTACGTCCTCTAAGGGATTAACCCACGTACACTACGTAATTTGTTGACCAGCCGCGGCTTTCTAGGTTGCATATCTAGCGAGCGCATGTCTTGCGGCTTCTATCTACGGCTGCGGTGCTTTGGAAAGAGCTGGAGGTATTGCAGGGTTCGGAGATGTAGCGGGGATATATATTATACAGCTCTGGGAGGACCTGGGGGCAGTAGGACTTTGTCTGTGTACGTCTACCAGCTTGTGCTTGATGCAGCAGCAGTTATTTCAACAGTTTTAGCTTTTGATCCTGAAAACCAAGCATTAGATTGCGCTTAAATAAGCAGCAAATATTTTTGCTGAATTTAGTTTTTTGACCGTATACGTACGTTAGCTCCGTTTCGATTCTGAAAACAAACTCGATGTGTTTAAAATGCAGCCTTTTATACCTTTTATGACCGTCGTCGTTTAATAACCTCAAAAAACTACCAGCATTTTTTATAAACGAAGCATTTTTATGTAATTGTATGTCTTTCTATAAAATTACATAGATTTAAAGGCGTATCATGTGAAATTATAGAACTGGTAGTTCCGTATACTCATTTTTTTTTTGATTTTCCATAAATACTTAAAGAGGTATCGCTGAATACAACCGAGTTTGCTGCATAATTTATATGAGAATTTAAAAGTATTTTTCAGATACGCAAAGCAGAAATCTATAAAGTATTCATACTTCAAATTACACTAATTTATGTGTCCCTGAAATTAGAATATTTGATTACTGACATGAAAATGAGTGCAACAAACTTTTGGGAATTTTAATCATTTTAATAAAACTTTCGTTACTCAAAATTTGCTATGACAAGCAAATACAGTGACTGGTTTAAAAGATGCAATTTTTTGGTTATACACTATTCCACTTTTAAAATACAAATCAATATAAGCGTAGCAGATTAACGGCTACGTCAGTTCAAATTATCTTTCATTTTTTAGAGCCACGTAGATATAAAAGTAGCTTATACGAGGCTCTTTCCTATTTGTGTTGTCCGTCGCTTATCACCGAAAAAAAATTAAATATCCACTGAACTATACAGCGTACGTGTAGGTCATAAATCCAATAAAAATAAGAGTGGTGTCTGTATTTGTCTGTGCGCGCTTGTGCTAGAATTTCCAATTTTCCTTTTATTCGCAATCAGCTTTTACGTGGCACTGCTGGGCACCGGCACTCTTCTCTGCCACGTACTCTTCTTAGCGCTAAGGTGGAGTGCGGGGGACCTACAGTTTAACTTCGAATCCGAACGACTAAATATCAGAGAAGGTTTCAGGCATTAAGACCCCACGGCTGCCTACACCGGATTGGGGAATGTGAGTGGCGGGTTGCGGCATAGATTTTTATTGCTGCATGGCTTCGGCGGGGAATCGAACCCTAGACCTTTAGCGTTAGGGGCTAAGCCCCTAACCTCTGAGCTACCACCATTCTTCCTTTTATTAATGCTCCCCATTACCGAACCTAACCCATGAAAAACCCGTAGGAACACGTGTACTAAGTTTCTTTACAAAAGTTTCATATTTAAGACAAAAGGGTTATGGTATACTGCGAGCAGACGGATAGATACATAGACCTGAAGACATAAGACCGCGAATATAGTACTAAGTAGTTCATGCTCATGTTCTTGGAAGTTGTCCTTGAGAGGTCCTGCACTTAGGCCTTTTTTGACTATTGTGCACCCTTTAATAATGGACGTATTCATAACAGCTATGCATTCTTTGGATTATCACAAGTTTGTTTATCTTGACGTCATGTATATCCTAGACTTCTGTGGAAAATTTGAAGTAAGCAGCCTGCTGATAGAGACAGATACAGCATGTGCCACCTAACCTTGCAAATTTTAGTGGGCTTTGATTCGGCTACTTACGCTTTGTTTCGTCGGTAGTCGTAACTTAAACTAGCTCTAATTGGCTGTTGGACAGTGTGGTACACTCTACTAAAAAGTGAAAGTCAATTTATTTATGGTTTACAAAAAATTGTGGATTTTTTGACAAATTAAAAGGCCGTGCGCCATAAGGTTAGAAACAGTTTGCTTTGAGGAAGGATTAACATAATAATGACATAAATAATTAACAGCAACTAGATATTATACTAGCTTTCAAACTACGGGATTGCTTTTGCTTGAGAGTGTAACGGCTTCTCGCCTTTTAAACTTATCGTCATTTTTTTTGCAAGGTTAAATGGCACTTGCTTGTAGTTCTTAGTAACCATATATAAAAAATTATAATTAAATTCTGATTCCACACGAAACGTAGAAAAATAATCATGTCAATTCAGCGATAAGGTTGGTACGTGCGAAAACAATACTAACGACGGGAACACGTTCAGAGCTTTAATGCGGTCAAGTTTTTTAAAATTTCGAATTCCATGAATTCGATATAATTTCAAATAGATTTATAATATAAAGCAATTTTATATAGATGGAATAACCTGATAACTGTCGGGCCTAATTTCGTGATTTTGTTTAGATTTGATCGCATTCCGCTAGAAATTCGGCAATGTGGGCTGTTCACCTTAGTTATAGTATTTTTGTTTTTATTTTATTAATCGCCACTTCGAAACTCTCAATCATCGTCTAATGATTATAAAACAATAAATATGGGTTAGATTTAACAAATTTAATTGTTTATGTCTGAAAAAAAACTTAGCACGTTCCTAATTTAATAGAAATTTTTAATAAATTTTTAAATTTTCAATAGGTTACTCGGAGACGTTTAATATGAAACACTGCGCTTTCTACGGGATTAAAAATTATTTGCGGGATCTGGTACGTAAATGCCAGAGTTCAACGCTGAAGTCTCCCAAAATAACGTTCTGTGCATTTTTGCAAAGAAAAAAGATCACCTCGAAAGCTGAAATTAAAACAATCTCAGAATTCTAAACTTTTTGGATATTATTATTAGCGAACTTTCATAATAGTCAAACTAGCAATATAATACAGCAAGCACGGTCAGGTAAATCGCTTCTCGGTTTCAAACGACTTTTGAACTATTTGACGGGCTGTCCAGAAATATTACAAACCCATAAAAGTTTTTAATATGCCCAGATCAGGAGGGCTAGTGAATTCGGCGGATTTAAAATGTGAAATTTTTTAGTATATCTCGGGAACTCTAAATTTAAAGTTGGCAAGTTCTTGGGAGAATATTACAAACGTATTAAGTTTCTAACTTACAAGTGGGCGGTAAAGTCTTGGTTTGTATATAAATTCAAAGGGGTTTGACCAGTCCTTGGGTAAATATTACAAACGTATGAACGTTTGTAATTCACCGGCGGTCAGTAAAGCCTTTGGATTTTGATTCGAATATAAATTCAAAGGGTTTAGCGGGTTCTTGGGAAAAATATTGAAAACGTATAAAAGTTTATAATTTGCCGACGGGTGGTAAAGTGTAACGGATTTTCGGATTAAATATAAAATTCAACGGCTATGATGGGTCTTCCGGAATTATAACAGACTTTGTTTTCACAATATTCGAATTTGTAATAAGGCCGGAACGGGAGAGATGGTGAAAAAGCCTTCCTTTCTGACTGCGGAGCGCGTTGTAAAAGGAAACTGGGCTTGAGAGGGAAGTACTCCTAGTCTTGCTATATCGCGGGGTGCGCGCTTAAGTACAGAATACGCTGGAGGGGAAAGGGTTAACGAAATGCCTACGTTGTTGGTCTACAAATCCGGCCTTGGAAAGCAAATTTCAACTTTATAAACAAATAATGTTTTGTTTTTAGTATCAGTTCCAAATTAAATACAAAACCTGTCGCGTCGGTATATACCTAAATGTCTTCACCTTCGACTTACCTGTCGATTCCCTTGGCTTAATCCGTATACATTTCGGTGATATTTGTTTACGCATTAGCATATTTTGATATACTTTTACTACCTCAAAAAATCTACAGTCTTTTTTTAGACTGTGAATAAGATGTTTATAATTTTGTTTTATCTTCAATGTTAACCTTTTAGCCTATTAGTTTATATTATCTAAAGGTTTTGAGCAACACATTTTTCGATATTAACCGTTATTGACTATTGTTGTTTTGACATGTATAAACACATCTTAGGCCCTGAAATATCAACAATGCTTATATCTAACTATCTAAGTCGTTGTCCTAATCATTTTATTATGTTAGTTATGTACTACGATCTTTTTATGACAAAAGAATCGTCACCTTTTGCGTACATAACAATCGTTTTACAACTAATATCAAATTTATCGATAACTTGTACTGTATCCTTCAAAAAGCTGTTAATCCTACTTAATTAAGTTGTTACACTACTTCTCTGTTTTATATTAATTAGTAATTACAGTGTTGGACCGTAACAAGATAATGATCAATAAAGTATCAATATTAGTTTAGACATTAGGCAACCCTTATTACACGCTTGTATACACAATAAAATCAGACACAAAGATTTAATGACTAGCTAAATTGAAACGTTTTGTTCTTGCTAACGATCATATCTTAAGTAATATTTATCATTATCACTTTATCGGATTTTTAAAATTAAGTTAGTTCTTCTATTCGGCAACGAAAAAGTTAGAATTTGGAAAGTTATTTTTTGTGTTTGGTTATTGAATATATAGCAGAATAAATCTGGAACACGATATTGTCTACCAATTTTTTAATAAAATAATAATGGAACCCGTGAGCTATGCCCCACGATGTTTTTTTTTCTGTTTTTTTATACTAAATAAACTAATTAAGTAGCCGGTGTAGCGAACCGCAGATTAAAGTCCTAATTTTATAAATTATATAGCGATTGCTGTAATTCTTTCCATACATATGTTAAATTCGGTTCCTTTTGACCTGTTTCACCTTGAAAGGAATACGGTTGCAGCTAAAATTATGCAATCCAAGCGGTGCGCGTTCTGTATTATTTTTTAAGTTGCCAAAAATTGAGCAAAGTACTTCTCCTCTCTACCCACAAACGCACGCACCAACGCACGCACGCGTCTTTAAATTTATACTGCTCATTTTTTTAAATTTTTATAGTATAGAATGAAGACATATCACTCTTTATTATATCCGACCCCTCAGAATTACAACAAGCCATAACTAACCAAATTATTGCAACAGTCGTGACTGCAACTTAAGCTTTTGCTGCAAACAATCAATAAACTAAGTAGAGATGTAAAGGCCCGTCATCGTGCTATGGTGATAAATTTTGTCGGGTTGAAAGAGTTCGTCGTCATGTTATGGTGAGACAGTTGGGAATTTATAATATAGATTCAATAAATAACTTGCTTTAAAGAAACATTTTATTAATGAAGTATATGGATTTGACGCCTGATAAATTTGCTATACTTAATATCCAATTCATGGTTTTTAGAAAACAGTACTTTAATACTACATTGTTAACTCAAAACAAATCTAAACAAGTACACCAGTTTGTTCTTGAAGAAGCAAGTGCTTTTTTTTTTCATCGATAGTCAGGAGAAATTTCATCTGCATCTCTCTCGACTTCCCACGTTGTTTTAATTGCGGTGTCTGTTTTTCGTATGTCCAAATGTAGATGAACTCCGAAGAAATAAGATCCCAGGTTGTTGAAAAAACGGGTGGACATCCCTCACAGGAGGAAAACTGAAAAAACACCAATTATTGAATGTTTATATATTTTGGAAGTAATTGTTGCATACCGGATTAAAAACACCCAAGGGTGAATGCATGCGATTAAAGTTTGATTGCATAGCTTTGCATCTTACGTGTTATTAAAACTTACGAGGCGATGATCTCAAAATCGCAACTTCCGTATTTTCAATTTTTAACTGTAACTTGCTGCGAGTACGAAACTCGTAATACAACTAAAGTTTTCCGGTAAAAATGTAAGGTCTTATTATATTGTACATGATAAATTTTGTCGAGATAAAAGTGTCCCCCATCATGTTATAGTGAGACAGTTAGGGATTTAATATATAGATTCTAGTAGTTCTTCTTCTTAGAGTACCATTTCCTTATTGGAAGTTGGCGACAATCTCAGCAAACATCTGGCGATTCTGGGCAGCTTGGAATAGTGGGTGGGTGTGCAAACCAGTCTAGTCCTTTATATTCTTCAACCAGGAGTATTTTCTTCGGCCTACACCGCGTCGACCTTCAATTTTACCTTCCATTATGAGTTTTAGCAATGTGTTGTTCTTGCGCATAACATGTCCTAGGTATGCCGTCTTTCTTTGTTTCACCAGTTGTGGTAGTTCTCTTTTACACTTGGTTCTTCTAAAGACATCGTTGTTGGGAACTCGTGCTGTCCAGGGAATCTTCAGCAATCTTCGTAGACTCCACATTTCCAAGGCTTCGATTCGTTTAATAGTATTGGTCTTTAAGGTCCAGACTTCATTGCCATATAATAACACTGGATAAATGTAACATTTCACGAACCGGTATCTAAGACTTAATGATATTGTGGAATTGCATAAGAATGGCTTCATCAGGTTAAACGTGGCTCTTGATTGCTCAATTCTGGATCTGATCTCGATTTCTGGGTCTAAATCGTTTTTTATCCAGGTTCCTAATTATTTAAACTTTTCCACGACTTCTATGTTCCTTCCGTATATTCTGATATGTATCGGCGGTTCAGGAGTTCTAGATATTATAAGTATTTTTCTTTTCGTGGTGTTTATTTTGAGGCCATACTGATCACCAGCGGTAATCAGGTTATTTAACAGGCGTTGTAGTGCTTCTGGACTGTCTGCAATTACCACGGTGTCATCTGCGTAACGAAGGTTGTTAATCGTTTGGCCATTAATTTTGACGCCGTCATCTGTGTCTTCTAGCGCTTCTGCAAATATTTGTTCAGAGTATAAGTTGAATAATAGAGGAGACAAAACACATCCTTGTCTGACTCCTCTTTCTATGATAATAGGCTTAGTTGTTGTACCATTATACTTTACAGTGGCTGTTTGGTTCCAATAAAGATTCTTTATTATATTGATGTCACTTTTATCTATTCCTTTTCTCTCCAATATCTTCATTAGCTGAACATGATTTACTCGGTCAAAGGCCTTTTCGTAGTCTATGAAACACGAGTGTATTGTCTTTTGTTGGTCTCTGCATTTTTGAAATAGTACAGTTGTGGCGAATAGCGCCTCTCGGGTTCCCACACCATCACGAAATCCGAATTGCGTCTCGCTAAGATCTTGTTCGCATTTTTTGTATATTCTTGTTTGTATGATTTTGAGAAACAGTTTAAGTAAGTGGCTCATCAGGCTTATAAGCCTGTGTTCGTCGCACTTTTTTGCCTTTGCCTTCTTGGGGATAGGAATGAATTCTGAAATCAGCCACTCAGAAGGGATTACGCCAGATTCATAAATATTATTGAAGATTTTGGTTAAAATGTCTGTATTTTCTTCTTCTAGTAGTTTTATTAGTTCAATGTGGAGTTGGACTGGCCCAGGAGCTTTTCCAGTTTTACTGTAGTTTTACTTTTTGGAAAACCGCTTTGTTAGGGCCACGGTGTAGTATTAGGTTAGGTGATTCTACGAGCGCCGCTAAAGGGCGGATCAGCTGGCCACATAACGCTGCCAGTGTCGCGTTTCGCCACCAAATGGCGCACAATACATTCTGTCCATTCTCCTGCAGCTTTCATACACAAAATAAAAGCAATTAATTACAACTTTGGCGAATAGTCCCAAAGAATCTCTAAAAATATTTATATACAATCACATACATTAAAGCACCTACATATTATTAACTTACTTCGATGCAGTCTTGATTAATTTTAGCTGTTAACACGTACTTGAAGCTGTGTTTAATTATTAGGTCCTTGCAAATATCAATTAGTGATTGAATTGACACTCGTAAGCCTTCTGCGGTGCTCTAAAAGTGAATTAGGGTCACGGTGTAATTAGGGTAACAAACACTATCTAAAATGTTGTTATTTTATTGAAGCATACCGCTGTTAAAAATTCCTTTTTTGTTACATTTTCACAAATCAGCATAGTTTCCCAATTATTTAGCCATTTTAAGGATGTTTCTAAGGTTTGTAAATCTGGACTATCTAATTTAATACCTTCTTTTATTGTTTTCCTATTCATACAATCGAAGAGATTATTCATGAACCTGGTAAATGTAATAGTAGGGTCCAAGCTTCAAAATCCTGGTGTTTCTCTTTGTTTATAGTAGGACAAGCCGTCTGCTACGGAATTACTAAATATTTGGGATGAGAATTGTACCCTCATTTTAAGCATATTGCTTGGATGGATACGGTTTTGTGTAATTTTGGGACAAATTCTTAGATTTCCAGAATCTTTTGAATCGGATTCATAAAGTAGGCGATATTATTACTTAAATGAAGGGACATAGGTACACCAAACATTCTACTAATTTTTACACCTGCACGACACGTGTACTAAACTTGTATGATACACTCGTTTATATTTTACTAGTGTTACCCCAGCGCACAATGCACTGACAGACTGAGCGTTGGCAGAACCGGCGAAACGTCTAGACAGAATTCAAGTGGCGCCGCCTAGCGTATATTGTATTCCTAGAGTGCCTTAGTGGGATTGCCAGGCTTGTACGATTTGCCACAAGTTCATGGAACGGTGGAATAAATTTTGGATTTTTACTACTATTTAGTCTATTTTCCCGTGAAGAGCCTGCAACAACGTTCACAAACACTTTTTAATTTTTTCTTTTTTTGCCATTATAATTTTTAGTAATACTGTGAAAATTGATCAATTTTAATACCAATTATACTTATTGTATAAAACTGAAATCTTATCTGGCCAATATTTGTAATTTACGGAGACCCATTCACAAGAAGCACGTAGGGTTCACACCGGGCGACTAAACAAGCCAAGTGTTAACATAAAGTATTTATTCAATTTATAGATTGTGGTGTAGTGATCAAGCAGGCCGACTGCTAATAAAATAAAATATTTGCTTATGATATTTTATAAGAACGTATATGCCATTTCTAACTTGAATTGGTAAAATCATTGTGTAACTCATCTAAACTTCATTAGCACTGCATTCTTTCAGATATTTCCCAAACTTTACGAAAAAACCAACGCAAATATGCCTCACTATTTAGGTCTTGATGGTTTTTGTAACTGATTTCTTCAAATAAGCAATGAAGATGCGATATGTACTTTTATTGTAAGGGCCAATTTTAAATACTTTTCTCACAAAAAGCTTAATCCGGTTTCAAAATACTGACATGCAGCTGTTTGCAGCTTATTGCAGTACGCGCTTGCTACAGTGGCAGGAGTAATGCGATCTTACAGTCACTGTTGGAGCGTAAAACTTTGATCGAAAATGCGGAGTGGCTAGGAAAACCCCGGCCACTTTTCTTGCGGCGGTCAAGAGATGGCGCTATAGTAAAGAAAAATTAAATTAAAATACTGGCAACAACGTAGAATAGAAGTTAAACAAGCAGTAAATAAACAGTTGTTATAGCAACCCACGTAGGTAGTAGTGTCGTAATTTTCCGGGTCTGGTGGAAAATCCAACCCTAATAATTCATCTTGATTACTTCATGCATGCATGGTTGGCTATTTCTTCTTAATACTTAAGATACAGACAGTAATTTGTGGAACGGAACAAATAGGTTATTCTAAAAATTAAAAATATGCGATTGTTTGGAAAATTAAAAAATAATCAAAATATTAAGACCCATTTAAGTATAAAAATATGTGGATTAATTCACACAATCTAAAATATATTTTAATTAAATTTTTTTGAAATATGCTAAAAACAAACTGCGCATGTGATTTATATTTGTTGCTTTAAATTTAATTTAAGTTACAATTATTTATTCTTGATACATTTTGGCATATAACAACTGGTAATACAACAGAAATGTCATGAAATTTCGTGACTTGTTGTTAAAAGGTTATCAAAGTATCTAAATTTGAATATTCCCGCTAAAACTATACAAACGCTTTTGATTCGCTGTTGGGCTATACGTCATCATAAGACGTCACAACTGGGTAGCGCAACTTCAAGTTTCAATCAGCGTAATAAGTAATGTGCAGTCTTTCTTTTTATTTTACGTTTACACGGGTAACGTAGATGTTTAAATAACTGATAATTAAAATGTAAATTAGCTAATAACGCGTGCAAACTGAAAGTAAATTTGGAGAATGCTTTATAAGCATCAGTTTCTACTTTCCTATACTTTCAGTATAGTATTAATTTTATGAAAATTTCGTAATCAAGATTTTGACGGAAATGGATGATTTCAATCTCCAGAAAAAATTTTAAAAACCGCATGTCTGTGTGTGTCTGTGTGGATGGAGATGTGCGCTCGATAACTCTCAAACGGATGGTCCGTTTTCAATGCGCTTCGAAATGTGGGGATATACCACAATATTATCGAGGAAATAGGCTTTAAAAAAATCCGAAACCTCAAGCGAAAGTTAATCATATTTTTTTGATAGCAAAGTCTGATAGAAGACCTCAAGACGATTTCGACGCTTTTTTTTCGAGTTGATAAATCGGGATCAAATTTGGCACTGTGGTAGTTCTTGTGGGGACACAACATTACTGTGTACGAGAATTTTGAAACGTATGAAAACTGTGAAGTGAGATTTACATCAAAAGTTTGAAATTTCCAAAAAAATTTTGCTCAAAAGCTAGTCACGCAATTTTTTCTTGTAGGCTCATAAAGTTGGAGATGAACCGCAATTTGGTTCGGGTGCTAGCCCGCTATTTTCTATATGACGCCTTCCAAGAATTTTTGAACATCAAACTATAATGCTTATTTTATAAACGGGGGCTATAAACAATTTCTGTTTAAAATAAATTGCTCATGAGTGATGGTAGAATAAGAGACATCACTTAATTTTCAGGTGCACCAATCTTTAGGGTGGTAATTTTCCCTATCCCTTACAATTTTTGGCTGATGAATTTAATCTGGTTTTCTTTAATGCCAAGGAATCTGTTTGGAAAAAGTTTATTCTTTCCACATTCTGCGGCACATATACAAAAATTTTATTTGACGTACATGCACTAGAGATTGTACATTGCGGTACAACGCCTAGTTATATCATTTCCTTTTTTCTTCCATGTGTTAAAAACGAATAAAAAACATAAAAATAACAACCTCTCATGCTCCAAATGCATGCTTACTCAGTTGGCGCGCAAAGTAGTCACCCAGTAGTGACGTAGCGTGTAACACTAACCAAGCCGTGACACAAAAAATACAGCACCTTTCCACACAAGTAACTAAATACTAGATACTTATTTCGACAGCAAAGCTATCATCATCAGTGGTAAACTGACGCTATTTATTACTATAATAACGCGAACGACGTACGAACAAATTGAACAACTTCTTTTGAATTACCCTGTAGCAAACTCTGGTATCAATCTTTCATTATTCAATTACAACACTCCCAACAAAGAATATATTCACTCCAAACGCTCTAATAACAATTTAGAAAATTTCCTAGCATCGTTTCCAGAAACGGATAACGTCGTTACTTTCCAGCACACTTACAAATGGTCATTTTTCATTCTAATCTGTTTCTGTCGGTCTTTAAGAATCGTACACTGATTAAATTCAGCAAATGCTTTCAGGTTGTCTGTATTGTCGTCCAAAATTAGCAGAGCGTCCCGGTGGGGTCGACACGCGAACGCAACAATTTTCCTACCCTAGAGCACCTCTGCATGTAAGCTTTCCACCTGAACTGTCTCGCACCCTTTACCATACATCAACCCGCTGTCGTCTTCCTCGGATTCATGGAAAATCGAATTGCCTTTCCACTTCAGCCTATACCGTGCATGCTTTGATTACTCAATTTAAATTCATTGTTTGAGTAATTATTGATCGCAAACGTGCAAAATTTACGAAAGGTAGGGTTCATGATGCAAGCGGGCTCTTTTACGTCTGTGACTTTTGTGAGCAATGAATAAAACGACATAGATGTAGAATAATAAATCCAAATATAGGCTTTACAATAAGATTCTATAAAAAAAGCTATAGGAAATTTTTTGTGTCAATGGAAGGCGTGTCCAAACAACGTTTAATAAAAAAAAATTGACAGGAGATAAGTATTTCTTTTTTAGACTGGAACTGTAAATAAAAAACGTTTCCTGTTTGGAATGATATTTAAAGAATATTTGGCTATATTGAAATGCGTGATAATTAAAGGACGGATTTATATGCACTAACAATGTTGCCAGTTACCTGTATCCTGTTGTATCAGAGAAAACCATACTGGCAACACTGTTAGTGTATATAAATGTTGCCACTAAGTTGGGTGGTGGATTGGTTATATATAATCAATCCATCACCCAACTTAGTGGCCACATTTATATGCACAAAGAGTGTTGCCATATATGTTTTTGTCTGCTATAACAGGATAAATTTAACTGGAAACCTTGTTAGTGGATGTAAATCCGGCCTTTAATGATAATAGATCGATCTGTAGTCGATTTAGTGGAATTTGTCCTGCTGAATATCTGTATACTAAATCCGTACCTGTCTCACCGTAACACAATTAAATGTATCACCATAACAGGACGATGAGCTTTTACATATCCGCTCAGTTTATTGATTGTTTTTGGCTAATGCTTATGTTGCAGTAACTACTGTTGGTATAATTTGATTATTTATGGCTTACTTCCATTCTGGAGGATGGGGAATCTTGCACAGCACATTTGATATAATTTTTTTCAATAACAGACAATTAATATAATACCAGCATTGCACACGGAACATTATTGCAGTATTATTAGAAACAGCATTTTTTATCGCGAGTAGTATGAATACAAATGCAAAGTAAACGCAATAATTGCACAAATAACGTCTCTCTGTTTGTTTCTAATACTAAAACTAAGCTGCTCCTTACAGTATAAACAACTTAAACATATTTTGCTTAAAAATTGTAAGCATGTCTGGCAGCTACAAGAATGACGATCATATTTACAAATCAGACACTTCATTGAGCCAAATATTAAGAGCTCTACTGAAAATAATAAACGCTCACATTTACGATTATAGGAATTAAAACAATCGCAAATTACTAGTTGTACCGATAGACTATACCCCACGCTTTTCTCATACAAGAAACGATAGTATAATAATTAATTGCAAGAGATATATTGATTTAACCTGTGCCGAGATGTAAGACATGTTACTGAATGCGCGATCACTAATAGTTGTGACGTGGAGAAAAGATCCGGATTTAATATAGAATATAGACTAGGACGTCGATCGACCCGCTACAGTACCAATAAGAAAATTAACAAAAAAAAGCGGAAGACATGGCCCAAGGGTTCCATTAGTTATCTATTAAAACGTAACGCTGAAATAGTATTGCAAAAATAATTAAAATGGAACCGATCAACAGTTTTCTTCACCAGCATTCCTCAAGGAAAAATATTTTAAACGTTGTTAATCTTGTTTTAATTTAACTAATTCCAAAAACTGTACCCATCATATTTAGCCTACCCGAGTACCAACAACACTAATCAAAACAATTTTATGGTGAAAAAAAAACACTAGTGGTGTTTACTAATTGAAAAATCAAGCAGCGACAAGATACGATCGTAGCTGCGGCACAAAACGCAAAAAAGTTGGCGTAGTTTTAATAACCATTTGCCTGTGGTAATGTTGGATTGATATAGCTTGCGCTAATTAATTTAAGAAACTTCCACTTGCGCTTCACATACGTGGAATTTTCGTCGTACCTAGCACTCGTGAACAATCAAGGCCTGCCAGTAACATCCTCAAACCGCGATGAACAATCAACTCAAGTTTATAAAAAATCGGGATCACTAGTTATATTACTTGTGATTATCCCATTGATAATGTATTGTCTACGCAGCACTCACTCTCCTAGAAATAAAAGAGAAATTTGTCGTCAAATTGTCATTTAACTTTTTTTTTATTATTCTTCAGAACAAATTAAAAATTAAAAAAGCTATGAAGATTATATTGGAAATGAAAAACAAATATAACCGAAATAGACTAATGGATTTTTCCAATATTTAAAAATGTTTTTCCACACACCCACTCAAAGCCACTTTTTCAGTTGCCAAAGATGGTCAGAGTTTAACAGAGAAAAACCATTTGTTTCGATGAAAATGAAAATTTCCTTTGGCTATTAGAATTCCAAATGCAGCTATGACAAGAGTGTTTTTATGGAAGCGTTACGGACCGACGTAAAAAATATTTTTTTCTACCCCCATGTTTCAATTTACTTATTAAGTACAATAATGATACCCATTTTGAGACAGATTTTCATTATGAAACGACAAAAACTGACCAACAGCAGCAAAGCATTGTTTTTGGTAACCATGGTTAGAAGAGTTGTTGACACTTTTCAGTTAACATCGCAAAACAGTTCGAGTATTTTTTAAGTATAGTGTTCACATAAATTTGTTTAATGAATATTTGTTCAAATTAACTAGTCGTACAAAAAATAGTGTATGCTACTCTTATATAATGGCTATTAAAACACTCGTTTAAATTATCTCACTCGTGCATTAATAGCTATCATTATAGATTCGTTGCATAATATACTATTTCGTTTCCACCAGCAGAGCGTTGATACCGACAAAAAATAATTTCAAAGAACCATAGTGCAACAAATGTTGCTATTTGCTTTTATACACTGTGTCCATTAAGTAACCCCCCCCCCCCCCAACTAACTTTTGAACGACTTGATATTTTTCTACAAAATTTGGTGTGCTGTGATGGGAAATTAAATACTATTTTTCAAACAATATTAAAATTTTGTATCATCCAAAATGGCGACTGGGCGCCATATTGAAATTTTTTTTTAAATAGCAAGGGGGTCAAGTGACACCTCATTGGAAAGGTATTTTAATTCTGCGTCTGATCCTAAAGTTTCAAAGAAAAATATTCAGCCATAACAAAATGACAATGTTTGAAGGTAAAGAAGTCTATTTAAAAAAACTAAGAATTAAAGCTTAAATTAATTAAATTAAGTGTTCGAAATGTTTACCATTCACTTCTTGGCACATAAAATGTCGGTTAGGAAATTCCTGCCTTACATTTTCATAAGTTTCTGGAGTGATAATTCTGCAAACTTCTGTAATGCGTTGCTCCAGTTCTTCAATTGTTTCTGGACGGGTTCTGTACACTTTCGATTTCAGATATTTCCATACAAAAAATCGAAGAAAGTTAATTCTGGGGAGTGAGCCGCCTATTCTACAGGCCCCCGCCTAACAATCGATCTGCCAAAAAATGTCCGTTGAGAAAGTCAGAAACAGGCCCATAATAATGAGGCGGCGCACCGTCTTGTTGGAACATAACGTTTTCAATATTATTTCAAGCCACCTGAGATATTTCTGGGAAAATGTAGTCCTGCAAATGAAAAAGTGGACTACTGGATAAGAAAATCAAAACAATTTTGAACTGAGTGAGTCCATTGGTTTACAATCCGCCATTTTGTTATGGTTCAATATTTTTCTTTGAAATTCTAGGATCAAACGCAGAACTAAAAAACCTTTCAAATGTGGTGTCACTCGACCCTGGATAAAAAATCAAAACAATTTTGAATTGAGTGAGTCCATTTGTTTAAAATCCGCCATTTTTTTTTTGGCTGAATATTTTTCTTTGAAACTCTAGGATCAGACGCAGAATTAAAAGACCTTTCAAATGAGGTGTCACTCGACCCCCCTTTCTATTTAAAAAAAAATTTTTTTATAGGGCGCCCAGTCGCCATTTTAGATGATACAAAATTTTAATATGGTCTGAAAAATAGTATTTAATTTCCTATTACAGCACACCAAATTTTGTAGAAAAATATCAAGTCGTTCAAAAGTTAGTCGGGGGGGGGGGGGTTACTTTATGGACACAGTGTATAATACTGAAGTAAAACACAGAATCCGCTGCATCCCGCAAATTTTCCACATTAGAGCAGCCCCTGATTAGTGATTATGCATCAAAGTTTAAAGTAGGTACTCACATTGACCTTGTCCTGGGGTAGGATAAATAAATAAAGTTTCAAAATATGAATGCAGTTTAGTTATTATAAAAATTACAGTTATAACATATACTGGACTATATACTAAAGTAAATAGCGAAGCTAACTTCTGAAGCAAATGTATTTATTTATATATTTGTTCATAGGAATATCTTTGCTCAATTTGTTTGGTCAGATAAGCCGGGAGTGTGAATGTGTGGGTGCGTATGTGCGCCTCATTAATCCCGAACGGATGGGCCGATTACGATGAGCTTTGAAATTTGGAGGTATATCAAAAATGCATGAATAAAATAAGCTTTTAAAAATGCGGAAGCGGAAGTTAGACAAGATTTTTGATAAAATTCTTTTTCAGATGTTTGATTTCGGAAATATGAAACCTGAATCGATGGAAAACCTTCAGGCAAATTTTTGATATTAAAATATGAAACTGAAATCGACGGAAAACCTTCAGGCAAATTAACACCTTTATTTTAAACTCTCTATCCTCAAATTAGCGGCCGGTACCATGTTTTGAAAAAAAATTTTTTTTCGGTATTTTCCTTCTGTGTTTCGTAGTTTTGTGTTATGGCGAATTATACTTTATACTAATTTATTTTAAATTTAATTTGAATTTAAAAAGTGGGAAAGAGGGCTTTATTTATCCTCTATTAATTTTCGTCGTTATGGAAACAAATAGTAGGTAGTAAATTGAGTTGCCTACATTTAGGCGCTTCTTAAAGAATCTTTGGGAAGCTCTATCCCTGAAAGGAAACATTTTTGACCACACATTCATTAACAAAAGTTGTTTGCTTTGTTGTGTTTTGCAAGCCCTGGAAGTTGGTCCCTACAATTCATTCACACCCTGTATATCCTTTTGTGCATGTTCAGTGTCGTACCTATAGGTTTAAGGCGCCTTTGGCAATTTTTGTCTGGGTGGATTATTTCAGAAATAATAAAATTATAATTAATAATAATTCAAAATATCTATTTTGATAATTATTTGAATAAATACATATTCGTATTTATTTAATAATAGAATAAAACAATTGCTTAGAATTAAGTATCTCTATAGTAATTAGAAACTTGTTTGACTTAGAAACAAATAGATTGAAACACATAACAACTAAAAAGAAATGCGTAAAGAATTTAGACCTAACAAGTAATACACAAACGACCACAAAAAAAAGCAATTGTTTAAACATGTTTAGTGCTGTTTTATGATGAGTTTGACTATATAAAGCTTAAAATGGACTTTATACTTTGCGTGAGTAAACCTCGTGCTGCTTTGATTAGTGTTAACTAAGCGCCCACACTAGTAACAATAAAATAATGTAAGTCGCCCTAATAAATGTTTGACCTTTTATTGACTTATACAACAATATCACACAATATGAATTGATATTTAGTATTTTTGCATTGATATCTCAATTAAAATATGTTTATGGATCTGTAAAAAAGTTTATGTTATGTTTCTCCGATTAAAAAGAAACAAAAATAAACGTACCTAGTAACTCATCTTCATTAAGCTTCAAACATCATTATTTTATTTTTATAGTTCGTATATTCCTACACTTACTGTATTTTTAATCCAAATATGTCTAGTCTATAATCATAAAAAGGTGGCGGGCAACCGCCGCGAGACCTTCATCGTATCTATCAACATTTTTTAAATATTTCGAATACATTTGACGATTTGGGTAAGTTTAGAAAATTTCTAAATTCTAGAAATATTTCAAAAGTATTATATACCATGTTTAACAATATTTTTTCTAAATTTTTGAAAATTTTGACTACTATGACATTTTTTAAACTAAAAAGTTAAAAAATTTTAAAAATTATTGAATTCTTTGAGAATTTTGAAAAGCTTTTAGCTTTAAGTTGAAAAACAAATTGACATTAGAAAATTTTTAATGTTGAAAGTATTTGGAAATTTTGAAAATTGTTAAATAATTTTGAAAATTGTTAAATTTTCTTGAACGTTTTAATAATTATCAAAATTATGCAAAAAAGAAAACATTTATAAAAATTATTGAAAACTTTATTAAATTAAAACATTTGTGAAATTTTAAAAACAAACATATTGCAATGATATGCTTGGTCCTGTGACCACTAGAAAACAATTCCTAAACTGTCTGCAATTCACGCAATTAAATTCAAACTTGCTATGAGACTCTTCTAATTTTCTCAGGGTCGTTATTAGCTTGTAAATAAGTTATTTAAATTAATTTTAAATAGAAATAAACACACACAACGATATCAACTTTACAAAATAAGGTTTATTTTATTAAATGAATTTCAAAATGTGGTTTCCGAAAATTAAATGAGTTTTCCTAATTACTATCGTCCTTTTTTTAAAATTAGAACACTTATCTTAGCGTCTTCTTATTAGGACATTCCTCGCTCTAACAAAACGCTGAGTGTCCAACCTCTATTTCGCTCTGCTGGTCTCTCGAGCAACAAATAATACTCGCCCTTAATCCGAATCTTCTTCTGATCTGTTTTATATTATTTCCAATTTACTTTTACCACCATCACAAACGAAGAAACTTTCTCAATCGCCTTTTACTTGTAATACTTCTGTACTTTTCACAATTCGTAGATAATCACTTATATTTTCTTCTTTTATATTGAAAATCAGTTTACATTACGTTTTGAACTCGTTCTTTCTGTTTTCATCCAGAGGATATCAAAATCTCTGTCTTTTTTCTCAAAGACGAGCCGTAACTAATTAAAACAAATTCTCTCTTCTTTCTTTATCTTTTGTCTTCCTCCTTTGATCCCCATTTTATAAAACAAACACATAAATCTCATGTCCAAGAGTATCCTTTTATATGTTTGTCACAAATGACACTGACATCCTAACTGACATTAGTCGACGCACAAATCAAGTAACTCTAAAACTTCTTATAAACTAAACCTTTTTAACAATTCTGAATTAAATTATAATTACAATTAACATAAATAGTCTTCGTATCAATCTGTTGTGTTTGTCTTTTCTTTCAGTAAAAACAAACCATATCAAAAATAACAATTATTAGAATTTATAACAGGAATTCTAGCAAAAATACGCAACCCTGAGTTTATTAGTTAGAATATTAAAATATTACAAGTCTTCATAAATCTCCAAATGTAAATTGAACTGCAGCAAGCATTCCAAAAATTGCCTTCCAGCAACCACAATACCCCAGTCAAATCAAACACCTCTAAATATCATAGCAATATTTAGAAATTTTAAAAGATTTTAATGTTTTTAAAGCTCTTGAAAATTTGAAAAGTTTCATATTAGTGAAAAATCTAATTTTTAAAAAATTTTGAAAACAACGATTTAAAAACTCGAAATTTTTAATATTTTAAGATTTTGTAATTTTAAAATTGTTAAAATATTGAAAAGTTTTGAAATAACTTTTTGCAAATTTTGATAATTACGTAAATTATGAAAATTATAAAAACTTTTTGGGAACATTTTTGCAAATTTTCTTTTATTTGCCGAACTCGTCTATTTTGAAGTAGAGGACTCTTCCTCCCCGCATTTTTTGATGCAGTCGCCCAGTTTCATGATATTATGTGTTTTCTAGTTGCAACAAACGTTTAATCATTGAAATCTCAAAATCGAATTTTTAACGTTCTATACACCTTTGTGTGATCTAAGGTTCTGTTTCGAACGCGTCTATTTTGAAATAAAGCACCCCTCCCTCCCGCCACCTTTTTTAGCGGACCAATTTCATTTTCCTGCGGTTTCATCCTAGTGAAATTGCCTATCTTTGAGCCAAATTAGGGTTTTCTGCGTTAAGGCGTGTGGACTGTCAAGTATATACAGCAGTGGCATTCTGTAGGTTCAAACTTTGGATAAGCAATGGCAAAAATTATTTAACATTAAGATTAAAAAGTAAAAAAATTACGGCAACTCCAATTTACCAAGACCTGTTCTTAAATGAATTAATCTACGCATAAAATCCCTATAAAATTTCACTTTGTCATTATGCACTATAATTTGATAACGTAAACCTTCGTCTAATCTAAAGTCAAGTTAATGCCTGATTTGCCAAATAATTTTAGTCTAACAGTTGCAGATAAATGTTTCTTGACCGACTCACGTTTTTTAATTGCAGCTGAAAGATTTGTTAAAACAGAGTATCCTGTTCAGCTATATTTTTGAAGGGTTACAATTACAGCAAAATAGTTTATGTTTAATTCAGTGTTTCAGTGTTAGTCAGTGTTAAACGATCTAGAGTTTTTCCTACTGTCTGTCTGTAACGGCCCTGGCCATTTTGAAGTAGATCCCCCATGTTATTTTTATTTCTATTTGTTTTTGTAAGAGTATCCATTAAAATTTTCTTTTACAAGCTGGTCATCGAGTATTTCCATATTTACTGCAACTGCATATGAAATAAATAAACCCACAACAGCTGCACGCTACGCCTGTTTGCCGCGCCCGAAGCCGTGCCTTTGCCTTACTTATTGCGTTCTAAAATTCCTACTATTTCTTTGCATCTGTTCATCTGACCATTGCATTATTTGTATCAATGTGCATGCAAACGTATTAAGAATAATAGATTGGTTGATTGTGTCGTAGCTGGAATCCTTTGTCCCGATAATCTCGGGCTTCAGGTATGCGAAACTGTATTTAAAGGCAGCGGTCTATTTATTTGGCGCCTAATTTTTAATGTTACGCGGTGGTTTAAAAACTGTGTAAAAGTAACTTTTTTTGTTTTAATTTGATTTTTTTGAAAAGTTATGGGTAGACACTGCCTACCCTGCCTAATAGCAAAGACCGCCACTGGTATACAGACACACAGGCAGACAGACAGACACCGCCGCAACGTCCGCTTTATCGGTCTCCCAAGGCATTTAAACCTGCTTAATGAGTCAAAATGTTTAGGTTAAAAATGTTCGCCATAAAAGTACCTTTAAAGTACATACAAAATGACACGCATTTTTCATAAATTGCAAACTAAAACAGTTTACAGCTTTTAAATACGTTAGATTAACCAATGACCAAGAGCTAAATTAATATTTAAACAAACTAACATATCACACTTAACAATAGGTGTATTTTAAGTACATTTAACCTTCACAGTGATAATGATAAGCAGGCCACAGGATTCAGTTTATTCTAATTCAGTACGTTATCACCCGACAAGTGGCACACATACTCGCACACATTAACATACGGTGCAAAGTCATAAACCATAGCGTATTAAAAATGGTCCCAATTTTTAATGGAAACTGAAAAAGAGCTTTTTTCTCCCCAGTGGTTATGACGGCGACGACGAATCCTCCAAGCCAGCACCTAATCGTCTAGGCTGGCCCATCCATTCATCAAGTGAAACTCGCTTAACGAGACGTTGTCGACAATTTCGTGTCCTGTGGACAACTACGTCAACCGAACAACCCCTTGTCTCCGGAAATTGCCGTTCGTCCACCACATTCAACAAGGCGAGAAAAAAATTCTGCAATGGGAAGGGTGAACGGTAAGTACTGTTCTTTTCGTATGAATTGCTTGAAGGTTTATTTTTACATTTATCCTAGTTAAAATGTTATTTTCTCGGTGTACAGTAATAACGTATGCTAATGTTCTTATTCTTATACTGAATTACAGTTGTTATTGACAATAACAATTAGAAACTATGAAATTTAATAATAAACTTTTCATCGAATGTCATTACACTAAAGCTACCAGTTAACAAACAAATTATGAACTAAAGACAATTTTACAGATATTAATTGTTGCTGAATTAAATTCGTTTAGTAGAGGAATAAATTCTCATAACTTAAAGTACGATGCTGCTACTTTACCTATAATTTTATTATTATTATTATTATTGGCAATTTGGCATTTGGCGGAGAATTTGGCACCGGCTTGTCGCAACATATTAAACAATTATTGTAACGCAATCCAGATTACTCACAATTATTAGAAATAGGAGATATACTAAAGTTGACAAATAATCCAGTCAGTTGTTCACCGGCCACGTTTTGCAGTTTTGCTCCATTGTAGGTTGCGACGTTGAGAGATCGTTTTGTCGGACTAAAGCACTAACTTTTTGGCTGAAAATTTAGAAAAAGTGGTTTTGGTCTACTGCAATTCATACGTTTTTTATTCAATAGTGGTTTTCCGTCCCTTATGAGTTTTGATTGCCCAAACTTTGTTTGAATGAATTTACACGTTCTATTTTCATTAATTCGTGTTTGCTATTTTACATCCCAGTTTAAAAAATAATAATTTTGCAGTTTCATAAAAACTGTTTTGTGAAGTACCTACTTTATAACTCATGATCAAAACCCGGATTTATATGCAGTAACAGTGTTGCCAGTTACATTTATCCTGTTGTAGCAGAGAAATACATATCTGGCAACACTGTTAGTGCATATAAATGTTGCCACTAAGTTGGATGATAGATTGGTTACCTATCTGTAGAAATTAGTAAAAGTTTAGAGATTTGCTAGCGTACCAATTCCTCCAGATAACCAATCCATCACCCAACTTAGGGGCCACATTTATATGCACTAACAGTGTTGCCAGATATGTTTTTTTCTGCTGCAACAGGATAAATGTAACTGGCAACACTGTTAGTGCATGTAAATCCGGCCTTTAATGATAATAAATTGATCTGTGGTCGATTTAGAGGAAATCCTCCTGTTGAATATATGTATACTAAATCCGTACCTGTCTCACCGTAACACAATTAAATGTATCACCATAATACTACAATGAGCTCTTACATCTCCGCTCAGTTTATTGTTTGTTTTCGGCTAATGTATTTTTGCAGTTTCATAAAAAACTGTTTTGTGAAGTACTTTATAACTCATGATCAAAAGCAGGATTTATATGGAGTAACGGTGTTGCCAGTTACATTTATTCTGTTGTAGCAGAGAAAAACATATCTTACAACACTGTTAGTGCATATAACTGTGGCCACTAAGTTGGGTAATGGATCGGTTATCTGTAGAAATTGGTAAAATTTTAGATATTTGCACGTGTACCAATATATTCCGATAACCAATCCATCACCCAACTTAGTGGCCACATTTATATGCACTAACAGTGTTGCCAGATATGTTTTTCTCTGCTGCAACAGGATATATGTAACTGGCAACACTGTTAGTTCATGTAAATCCGGCCTTTAATGATAATAAATTGATCTGTGGTCGATTTAGTGGAAATCCTCCTGTTGAATATCTATATACTAAATCCGTACCTGTCTCACCGTAACACAATTAAATGTATCACTATAATACGACAATGAACTCTTACATCTCCGCTCAGTTTATTGTTTGTTTTCGGTTAATTTATGTTTGCAGTTTCAAAAAAACTGTTTTGTGAAGTACTTTATAACTCATGATCAAAAGCAGTAACGGTGTTGCCAGTTAGATTTATCCTGTTGTAGCAGAGAAAAACATATCATACAACACTGTTAGTGCATATAAATGTGGCCACTAAGTTGGGTGATGGATCGGTTATCTGTAGAAATTGGTAAAATTTTAGATATTTGCACGTGTACCAATATATTCCGATAATACGACAATGAGCTCTTACATCTCCGCTCAGTTTATTGTTTGTTTTCGGCTAATGTATTTTTGCAGTTTCATAAAAACTGTTTTGTGAAGTACTTTATAACTCATGATCAAAAGCAGGATTTACATGCAGTAACGGTGTTGCCAGTTACATTTATCCTGTTGTAGCAGAGAAAAACATATCTTACAACACTGTTAGTGCATATAAATGTGGCCGCTAAGTTGGGTGATAGTTTGGTTATATGGAAAAATAGGTAAAATTTTAGATATTTGCACGTGTACCAATATATCTAGAAAACCAATCTATCACTCAACCTAGTGGCCACCTTTATATGCACTAACAGTGTTGCCAGATATTAAGAAATACATATAAAATCCAGGAAAATGTGACAAAAAGCGTGAATTTTCATTCGAATGAAAGTTTGGTTAAAATTAAAGAAAATTCTGCTTACGATCAAGTTATTTGGCCTCAAAATTAACCCTTAATATTGAAAAAATTCAAGTTAATTGCAAACAAAAATAAAATTAGCTTAGAACGAGTTGGATAAAACTATATAATTGCGATGGCAGTTAAATATCATCCCAATTAATATTAAAAGGTATTACTTGTGACACTTTTTGACAGGGTTATCGATTGTTGCATTTGCTGTAAAAAACAGTGCATCTTCCAATTCACTGAATTCATCAGAAATTGTACACGTGGTTCCACTATCCATAATTAGCTAATTACTTACATGAAATTGTTCTTGCAAGAAAATTGAAAACAAAATAATATTTAGCACAAAAAAATAAGACAGTAGCCAACGCAATACTCCAATTAAATTCTATTTAATTTTAAAACAATGTTCAACACGAACTGAATTCCTAAGCGCTCAATATAACTTAATTTTATGAACAGAATAAAAAAAATAAGTTTTTTAAAGCTTACCTGCAAAGTCCAAAATACAAAAATAGAAAAGTAGTTTATTTTTAAATTTAAGAACCCCACTGTAAATGTCATTTATTAAAAAAATAATCTATTGAACCACCAGCAGTTCTTCTGATAATAGACGTTATCGGCGCGGGGTGCGGTAAGCGGAAGGGAAGAATATAGAGGGAACGTTATGTTAGTGATAGAAGACAATCGATGTCGATGTTGGTCAACCACCATAATTTATGCACTACTGTGGGTTTTTGCCTTTTTTTTCGTTTATTGTTAGCCTCAAAAAATTGAAACGCAAACTGTTGGCATCCTGGATGTTGATGAACCTATAAAAAGGAAAAAAGGCATATTTCTCGATAAAAAAACCGTTATCGGGATGATGATCTGGAAAGCTAAAATCTACTTAATACGAATTGATTTTTAAAAACATCTGCACCGAAATAGGGCGTTTTAGTTTCTGTTGCTCATAAGCTGCAATGCATTTCGTCTTTTTCAAATATTAAAAAAAAATGTAACTGCTACAGATCAGTTAACGAAAATAAATGTATTGGCAGCTTTGAACACGTGCTTTCCGGCCATGTATGTAACTCCAATTTTTGAATTGCACTTTTTCGGTCAGAATAAAATAGTACAGATTTTAGTCTTAGAGTGAGGATAACATGCTCTACAAATCTGACTACTTCGTTGCTTTCAACCCCAAAGTGACCACAAACTCGCTTATATGAACAGTTTTGTTGCTTCGAGCAAGAACATCTATATCGTTAAAAAGATGTTAAAAATCTCATTTTTAACTGAACCAAAGAAAGAAAACTTGAAACGTGTAAATTACGTCTTCTGTTTTAAAACAAAAATTAAAAAGGCTTTACAGTTGCTGGTGAATTTTAGTTTTAGACAAAACGTTTTATGTTATTTATATTTGATGTAAAATTTCACATTATCACATTCGTATTAGGCAATTTCATATCTAATATAAAACCTCAATCAACACGATTTTAAATGATACCGGTTAATAACCTTAAATACCTATGCAGAGTTTTTCACGGAAAATTAGCCTTTTGCGCATGTTGTAATTTGTTTGGAATTCAGAATTTTATCAGTTTATTACAAGTTGGTCCTAGTATTAATTCGATCAAATGATGCATTTGGAGAGAGTGGTTTTGAGGTAAAGCAGTCGCTCACTAACTCGGAGATTCCGGGTTCAATTCCCATAAAATTACTTTTTAAATTATTAAGTAATCTATTTTGATCCTAACCAAACTACAACATCGTTAAAAGGTTATGGCTCGTACTCCGTAAAAACCCCTGTATAAAGTTGATTTAATACCAGTTTTTATAATTACTATTTATAGCTTACCTCATCCTTAGAATTATACAGAAGTTAAAAATCATCTAAAGGTCCAAGTTTCCACTGCCCATTTAAAACGTCGTCATTTGGAGTCGAAGTACTCGGATTAAATTGCTTATTACTTATTTACGGTTAATAAATACAAAGGAAACCACAAATCATAATAAAAGGGTTCGGTAGACGTCGATAAACAACTTTACTACTCAGTTCAGTCATTCGTATGGTAAACAGAAATAAATTGTTATTTACCTTCCTCTGTACTTCACTAATAATTTAGTAATTTTCCGGATAATGTATATTGAAGGACATCCTTGACCGTCGCAGCTTTACGAGCTTTTGCAGCCCGTCGTCGCAATTCACCCTTGATCGAAGTGTAAACCGTAAATGAGACATTCTATTGGGCCAAGGTCGTCCGATGTATCCGATAAGTTGCGCCTTTAATCAAATCCGGGCACTTATTGTGCTGGAAAACATGCAATTTCCCTTTATTTGAATATTATTCATAAAGTGATATTTAATTGTATAACAAGCGCTGGTAATTATACAAAGATGAGAGTAAACGTTCATTAATTTTGTTAATGGCTAAGGATGGAAACATTGTTTCAAGCCAGAGAATTTACATACTACTAAAAACTGTTCAAATCTTGTATTGAGTGTTGTAGTTGAGGTACAGGGTGTCGTAAAGAAATTTGGATAGGAAGGACGGAGATGAAGGTCGAAAAAATGTAGAAGGGGCCGTAGGAATGACATGGAAATGAGGAAACGGAAAGAAAAGATAAGGAAGAATAAAACAAAAAACAGGAAAAAAAGAGCATAGAAGTAAGTCCTAGAATGATGGAAGTGAAAGAGGAACAAAAGAACAGGACAGGGTAGACGGGAATAAAAAGTAAAAAAGAAGAAGAAAATAGGGACGGTGTAAAGGAAGAACGCATAGAATAAAACGACAAAAACGGGAAGAAAAGTCAAGAACGGAGAGAAAAAGTGAAACATTACACTTAAGAAAAAAATCAGCAGAGCAGTTCGCCTGGATTTTCTTTTACTTCAGAAATTATTACTTACCATATTTTCAAAAGTATTTCTGTATCAACGTTTTACGCTCCAACAATGACTAAGATTGTTATACTCGTACCACTGTACCGGGAGCATATCTGCATAGCAATTATATTATAAGAACATAATTCATGACGCCTAAATAGCACACCCTTCAAATTGATGCTACTTACAAGCAATGTTTAATTAAAGGCTAAATCATATATTACAACGTTAGAAAAGTAAAAAGCAGAATGAGTTATTTGATTGATAAAACGAACAAGTGGTGAGCTGGGGTGGTGTCGTCAAGACCTAGTGGATGTTTTGCGTAGCCGTCAGCAAATGCTCAATGCAGGAGTAGTGCTGGTGAACGGAGGCCAAAGCTCGATCTGGCGACCGTAGGCTAGAGTTCGATCGCTCTCAAGCGTTTATTTTATGACGGGTCTTGTTCGATTATGAAGATAGACTGATTTTTCTATGTTCATCGGTTTGGTTTCACACTCTTCCGTTTTCCGTGGGTGAGGAGTTCTCTGTCAAAATTATACCGCACTTTTGTAACCCCCAGGGTGAATGTTAGTATTTATTTATTGTTATAATTTTTTTTAATGTCGTGAGAGTGAGACAGGCCGTGACTGTCGTACAGATAGAGAGGGTGATAAAGATAGGAAGCGGCTTACATTCTCCAAAGTTTAATTCGTAGCTGTGTCAGCCCACACCCTCGAGGCGTTGATTAGCTGAAAGCGCGCACAAAGAAACTGGCGCTGAAGCTATCCTGGAAGAATCATGTCGACAAACAAACACAGGGAGCCACTGAAATCCGCTAAGTTTGTAGGCGGGCCACTGGGAAAGCATGGAATTCAAACCCCAAAGTTACTAGATGAATCTACTCCGCCATAGTCAGACCAGTGATTACGTATGCATTTTTGATGTGGTGGGCCGCAGACCAACGATCATGCATCCAACTATGCCTAACCCAGCTCCAAAAACTGATTTGTTTACGAGCCACACAAGCGAGTCACTTCTGGATCTTGTGCCTTTTTATATTTTGATTGAGACTGAGGCTCGAAAAGCAGCTTAGAAGCTAAAGTAAAATGGCCAGTGGTAAGGCGAAGGAGGATTCTTGGTACACGCACGTGTCCTATCTCATACGATACGGACCTCCTCGGTGCGAGAAACGACTGCCTTCATTCTCTTTTATCAAGCCTTTTAACATTGTCATTTCTAATAGGGAAGACTGGACTCAATCTGAAGCCCTTCTACGGGCCGCGTAAAATACGTAGTTTAGAAAACCTTCGTAGGAGTTACTGCAATAAACACATCTATATATGCTCAGCTAGCGAAGCTGCCCTTAAGACTATTGGTCGTGACCAAATCAACGCTGAACATATTAACATTAGGAGGAACAAAGATGACTTTGCAAAAAGGAGCTCTCATCAGGCCCTCCTTGGTCCGGAGCCGGTACTAGGACTCTCCAGGATTACTGCAAAGCAAGAGATTAAGAACTGGACTCGTGCACGTTTTAAAATCAGCTGGACCTCGCATCCAGGATTGCGTTAGTCAAAGCGTCTCAATCCAAAAACTTTGCCAGGGCGTTCCAATCAACTCCTACGTTTAATCAGAAAGCAATTAAGTTCGTGGTCGATTTTTTGACTAACCATATTTCTTTCAATAAACACCTCAACACTACGGGAGTTGTCAATTACTTTAAATGTAGGTATTGCGAACAAGAAGAGGAATCTTCACTCCATTTTCTCACTCACTGCCCCAGATTATTGCTACTGAGGCACAGACACCTCCATCGGATACCTTTTTTTAGAACTAGAGGAGTTATGGGATATTTCCATCAGCAACGCAAGGCAAGGCCTTTGGGTTAGCTACTTGTCTATATAAAGATTATCCGTGAACAAGCGGTGGATGCCCAATGGGCCAATTCAGCCTGAGTGGTGCTGCTTTCCGCACCGTAAGAAGAAAAAGAAGAAGAGCCAAAAACTAGCTTGGAGGGGGAAAGTTCTATTTATGAAAAATGCTACAATATCTAACTTTAGCTTTTATTTTCGGATTTTTTAAAACTTATTTTGCCATATACAGGCAGATCTTTTTAAAACCGCTGTTTGAGTTTCTGGACGTCCGAAAATTTCGAAATAGAAAATTTTCATGATATCAATACTTTCCTGTACTGAAAGTATAAGAACTTAAAAAATAGGAAGGAAAGTGAAAGAGGGGGTGCAAAGAAAGGCGGCAAGATGCAAGAGAGAAAAGTAAGACAAAGGAAAGCTGTGAGGGGGGGGGACAAAAACGAGGTGGGAGAGAATAACAAAAATTGTCTTATTGTCTGGAAATAAAAATCGGAGGTCAAATTAAAGCGTTTACTTTTGTTTTTAAAGTTTTCTTGGATCTTTTATTTTATTTAAACTGAAAAAATATTTGTTCCTGTGGAAGATTTTTAAGAACGTTTAAAACTGATGGAAGATTTATAATAAAGTTTCGGCTGAATACTGCATCTATGGAATATTAAAATTTTCATTTTTTCAGTTTGAGCTTGGTAGAAAAACTAAATTTTCTAGTATAACGTATAACTTTATCTAATAAAAAAAGCCGATATGACCCACTAATGAAGTAAGATAAAAATGTCATGAGGTTAGGCTTGGAAACCAAAACGCACGTCGGAACTTAATTTATAACTTGCATACCGTCATATAAAAATAATTTTTTACGTGATAGATGAAGTAAGTTCCAATCAGAGCTTTATCTGGGGCCAAGCCCTGTTAATTTTTTCTCGCATACATTGTTAACAGTAATATTAATTAATACTATCTTTTATTTGTGTTTGGGAATTATCAACGATTAGATCAGCTAAAAATATTGAAATTTATATATTTTTAATGCTGCTTCACTTTATGCCTTTTCATATTTTGCTCTAATACAGTAATTTTTCAAATGTATTAATTCTTCTTATAGCGAAACCTTCATTTTCTTAAATTCAAAAATATCTCCTCTACGTAGATTATTTACCTCTAAGAATTTATAAGTAAAGATAAAAAGTTTCATAAATCATAACTCTTTCGACCCCTGATATAAATATAGTTACGATACAACTAATCTATATAATTTTATTTTTATAAGATAAGAAACAAATTTATGCTAAACAAGACATAAATACAATAAATTACGTTATCAACAATGTAAAACCAAAATTTAAGTAGGAGACTTTATCAGCTTCTAGAAATAACATCCGCGTTAAGTAGATAGGACATCATAACATCAATTATCAACACGGCCTCTTATTATCTTTATCGCTCTTATCGATGTTTACAAATATTTATTGTGTAAGTTTTTTACTGTGTTCAGTAATTGAAATACCTACATTAGAGTTGCAACAATATCACTATGGATTTTTTTAAAAGAAAACTTTGTTTTGAGTTACAAGACATGTAAGTAAACACGTATTTAAAAGTTACTTAGAATAGTTACTTAAAAACAGTGCCGTAACAGGTAACTAACGAAACATGAACAAACATATACCCTACAAAAGAGGTTTATGCCATAAATCTTATTATTCTCGTAATCAGTGGCGGCTCCTAAAGAAAACAACGCATAATACCGTTCACGTTTTACCAACGAATAGCGATGTTTTTAGAAAGCCCCAGAGCGGCACCGTGTTTTTAAAACGAGACAGCGGCTATAGAAACAAACGATATTAAACGTACAAAACTGACATGGCAAGCCAATTTTGTCATAGCTATGTGGGTCAGAACCAACAGTTTTTTAGATTTTAATATTTATTTAACGTTGGCTTATTTCCTACTACAGTTTTGTCTGCGTTTTTATAATATGTTTATGTTATCGTATAAACACACGTTCCTGCGAAAAAACAAGTTGGTATACCAATCCGCCTGTGGGAATATTGGTCAGCTTTAATAACGTAGTTGTTATTTTCGGTTATGCTTAAAGGTATTTGCTACCAAAATGATTTCGGTACACAATGTTTTGAGTTTAAAAAACAATTCGCAGCAGTCTACTCACGTGACGAAGCTTCAAATCGAAAATATGGGCTAACTTACATATTAATAAATCTGACAATAGAAATAAAAAAAAATATATGCCGAAGTTTAAAACAAAATATCTATAAATCTGTGGACTAGATTTGTCTAATAATGAATTGTGGTGTGAATGTTTTTTTCATGTATAGCGACCTGTACTTAATCATTTAAAATTTTAAAGTGGAAAGGTTTAAAAAAACCATGGCAGTTTTAATGACTTAGTGATTGGCCATTTTGTGAATTGGAAAAAAAGGGGTATGGATTTAATTGATAGAACTGCCAATCAAAAGGTAAGATTATTTTTGTTTTAAATTTATGTCACCATCCTGTAGTAAATGTTCACGAGCCACCGCGGTGTAATATTGTAGTTGTTACCTTTGCATTTTTCAACAACAGCAGTTGCATGAAAATTGAAAAAAATTACAACTTTCCATAACAATTATATTGCAGCGCATTGTAAAACCATTTCCAACTAGTTACTATGTACTCTAAGCATGACATTTCCATTTAAGAAAATTCTGAATGTGTAGTAGAGATGTGTGACCTGAAAATGTCACAAACACAAATTGAACAATATTAGATCCATAGTATGCTCCCATTACGTCGCTTACATCTACTTTACTGTACATTTATATTTAAGCCTGTGTAATGTTATATAAAATAACAAATTTAGAGTAAAATTTTTAATAGAAAAGCTACAAACCATTTTGTTGATATTTATATAATAATATAACATATATTTTTCGCAGTATTATTTTGAAGCAAAGAGAAATAATTATGAAACAGTTAAGCTAGTGCAAAAAGTGGTTATAGCATTTGGCAACCGTAAATTTATTTTATTATGTTCACTGAGTGTGACTGCAGACAGAATGAATTGCTAAAAACACGTCAAACCTATTTAAGTTTTTTTACTAAAAGGCAGGTTAATATTTTTATTGCACAATGCCAAAGTCATCTTTTATGTAAAGCTTTTTGATCACGCTGTATTAGGTAATATCGTGTGATAACAGAAATACGAAACTGAAAAACAAATAAACAGGAAAGCCTGAAGTTAGGCTAACACTACACTGACGTATTCTTTGCTGCGTGTTTCGCGCGGCGAGATAAGCGCCCAAGTGTAAAAGCATAAATCCAATTACGCTAAACACTTATTAGAACACAATCATTCAATGACATCTAATAACACTACAAAATTTTTACACTTTTGAGATGACAAACGTAAGTTGGATATACTAGAAGCTTTTAAAATTCACAAACATTTAAAAACTGTACCTTTAATGAATGAGCAAATTGATCTCTTAAATTCACCATTATTGGACGTTTTGAAATGAGAAATCATGTCATCTGGACGCAGATATAGAAAACCAAGATCAAGTTATGAAGATTTATTGTTCCTATAGCAACACCAGCTGTTTACTTTTAATCTTGCTTCTGAAAATGACATGTCAACATGTCGAAATACGTATAAGGCTAAAATAAAGACCTATTGAAGTTAAGAATTGATTTATTGGTTTAAATTGTTAGTAAAAAAGTTCTCGTGTAGTTGCCAGATACGGCGACGTATTACTCGTCGTGCTAAACACGCAGAGAAAAATACATCCGTGTAGCTTAAGCCTCTTAAATCGTCAACCGCGGACTGCTACTTCTTTTGTAGCGCGTAAATATTATACATTAATTTAACTCATTCTTTATTTACCCGGAATGTGAGAACTAGCACATTTTCACACGTACGCAAATATTAGTTATACTTCTAGCAATAAATGTCACAAAATGGTTGTAAAGGTATAAATTTAATTTTAAATTTAGAAATAACTCCCATGCAAATTGAAAATTTAAAATAACTCGTATTTCCTTTTATCAAGTCAACAACATAAACACGCAATCGTTATCACCATCTAACCATCGAACAACACAATGATTGCATGTGATAGTTTGTATCGTTCTGGACGTTCTAGAATGTTTTAAATGTTTTGACATTTTGAAGTGAAACTTCTTTAGCGGCGTCCGGCAGGAGTAACTTGTAAACACGTGAAACAAAACTGCGAAAAGATGTTAGACGGCGTCATATTTCCACTGTACGTAGCGATCAGACTTGTAAATTCGGTAAACGGTAAAAATCGCTTCCTGCATAAAAAATTATTTGTTTGTAATCAATTAGATAATTATAACACATTCTTGTTAAGTACGTTATTTGCTATACAAAGCGGCAATCTACGACCTTTTTGATCGGTACCAAACTTTTTTATTAACAAAAGAATGCCAAAGTTGCCAATTTTCAAAGTAAGCGTTTTTAAACAAATATAACGTAATATCTCGAGGTGTACTTGGCATATCAACTTGATTTTTTTGTGTTTAAAAGCAGATGCATTAGCGCTGTTTATGATCTCATTTTAATTTCAAAAAAAAATTATTATTTGACAAAGAAATTACGATCCTTGCTTTCGATGTGGTGTACTTTTTACTAAGCGACAAACTTGTTTACTTGTCTTTATTAATTAATATTAAGCAGATGACTTGAGTACCAGATTTGTAACACTTTCAGTGGGAGCACATTAAGAAGTTTTACTTAGAACTTGCGTGCTCGGCACACATTCTTTTTTTAAAACCAAAATTATAATGTTACCTATTAATTACTGAAGGTTTCTCTTGCACAAGAGCTATTTATTGCTCAAGATGAATTATTGCGTAGTCAAATTTTTTAAATTTGTACTCCAACGGTTTTTCCGAGATACCAACTTTTGGAGATGAAGTGTACAGCATTATCGGGAATAATAAATCTTCAGGGGACGAATATTTCAGGAATCCAATACTGCAAGAAAAATAATTTTTCAGGGAACAAATTGTGCAACAAACTGTAGAAGATGAATTTTCTGAAACCCACTTGTAGGAAAAAAAACAATCTTTTATAACTAAATAAACGATCCTCGCATTTGGCTAATTTTGGACAACGAACAATTTTTGATTTAATGTGAAAGTCTATACAACTATACAAAGTGATCCAATATTTTTTAATCGGGATTTTGTTTCGATTGTAGTTTTATTTTTTTATCAGAGATGTCAGTTGCTGAGTTGAATTTTTCTTGACACCTTGTTTTGGAATATTACAAAAAGATTTGTTTATTTTCCATGCATTACCATGCTTCTACTGCCATCAATGACATGATTAAGAAATTTTATGTTCTCAACCAAACTTACAAACTCATTCTGCGCTCTGCCCATCTTTTATATCAACAATTGCATTTTTATATTACGTAGACGTTGCTCTGCAACGGCGACTTATGTTCTTTAGATAGGTATTATACTCGATCCGTCTGTTAGTAAACAATGATTGTGGATGTTCGTTTGCATTACTAAATTGTGTCAACTGGAGAAAACGAATACAAGCGTAGCATTTGCACCGGAAAGTCACTTGGTTTTTAGATAGAGCATAAGCTAACGAACCAAAATCCAACGTTGAGTATCTGCTTTAGTATTGAGCGTTAGCTTTCGGTCTGAAATAAACCAACACAGCAGGCTCCTCGTGGAACTCGGCTTTCAGTTCGAAGCAAATAATCCCCTCACAGAAAGCTCCTTCTAGAGCCCGGCTACCAAATAGAGCGTAAAACTTACGATCCGAAGCAAACCAGCCCCGCTAACTTCTCCTAAAGCACTTCAGCAGCCCGCTCTCTCTAGAGCCCTGCAGCACCCCGATAGAACCAGCAGAATCGAGAAACTCCCTGCCTGTTTTCTAGGTAGACCCACGGAGCTATTCTTCTTCTTATAGTGCCATACCCTATTCAGAGCGTTGGATACCTCTCTCCTATGTCTGTGTATGGTGCGCGGCGATAGATAATTTGCACAGACGGACATAGGGGACCTACAGTTTAACGTGGGCTCCGAACCACAGGAAGTGCATGCACTTCTTCTCCAGATAAGTTTTCCTGGGGAAAAATCCACCTCGCTGGTTTCCCGTTGCCTTGCGAGGGAGAACGGCCGGGCCGGGGATCGAACCTGGATCCACTGCATTGGTAGCCCGCGCTCTTACCACTGAGCTACGGCCGCTCTACGGAGCTATTACTACGTTAAATTTCAAAATTGTTGTTGTTATGTGCGTATGTGCGTTCCATAACTCTCGAACGGATGGTTCGAGTTGGATAAGTTGTGGAATGTGAGAGTATATCAAAAATTCATCGGGAAAATAAGCTTTTAACAAAATTAGAAACTGGAAGCGGACGTTCAACACGTTCCTTTGGTAGCATTTTTTCTAAAAAACAAATTTTTTAAATTTAAAAGCGGAATCAAATAGATGGTTTTTTTTTCTAAATCTTTTGGCTTTGTAATGACGGTTTCTAGGATTTTCTGAAATTGTTTGCTTTACCGCCTTATTGCTCAAAAATGAGTTAACAGATCGGGATCAATTTTTTATTGTAATAGCCGTAACACAATGTTATACGCATAAAAATAAAAATTAGAAAGTCAAAAATATTCTCAATTTGTTGAAAATTTTCAAACACATGTTTCTCAAAAACCGGCTACACGATTATTTTTTAATTTTGCAGGCTGGTAGAGCTACAGATTAGCTACAATTTGGTTCGCGTTCCAGTCGTTAATTCCTTTGTGACACCTTCTATGAATTTTTGAAAATGGAATATCCCTACGCTTTTATTAGATAAACGGGAGCTGATAAAAAATTTCTGTTTATGAGTGATAGTAGAATAAAGTTTTCAACTTAATTTTTTTAGGTATAGAAACATTTGAGAAAGGCGGAGGGGGCTAATGTTCGCTCTCCCAGCCAATTTTTAGACGAATTTGTCCTTCCGTTTTTGTTTTTTAATTCCAAGAAATCTTTTGCAAAATTTAAAAAAGCGATTTTTCTCCAAAAAACGAGTTTTTGGGCCATTTGGAGTTAAAAGCAACGAAGCAGCTAACTTTTGTAAATCATGTCTTTTTTAATCTAAAACTAAAATGTGTAAAACGATTGCTGTATTTGCTTTAACAAAAGGTGCACCTTCCAATTCACTGAATTTCTCAGTAGTAGTACCTGTGGTTCCACTATCTAGCAATCAACAATTAGTTAAATGTACTTGTTCCTTGTTCCTGCATAAAAATTTTAGAAAAAATTAATACCGACCTAAAAAGATTAAGTTATTATCCGCCACAATACCTCATTAAATATTATTTTAATTTATAAGATTATAACAATGTTAAAAACAATCGGAACTTTTAGGTATTCAATACAATCTAATTTTGTGAGCACTTAAAAGATCCAAAGTCCAAAATTTAAAACTAGAAACGTAATATTGTTTTTAAATTTAGGAACACCACTGTAAATGTCATTTAATTTTAGATAATTCAGTGAAACACAAGCAGCGCTTTCTGATAATAGACATATTCGGTGTGGGGTGCGGTTAGCGAAACGGAAGAATGTAGTGGGAACAGTATGTTAGTAATAGAAGTACAGCGACCGTGCCGATGTTAGGCAACCACCGTAATTTATGCACTACTTTCGATTGTTGGTTTTTTTTTCTTTTATTATTTATTAGCTTTAAAATCTGAAACACAAACTATTACGAAACTCGATAATAAAGCTATAAAAAAGGAAGAGTTAAAGGTTTTTTAAAGATATTTTCAGAAATCTTAACTTAGAAAAACGCGTTTTTGTTTTTGTTGCTCATAAGCTGCAACGCATTTCGCATTTCTTTAAATATTAAAAAAATATAACCGCCACGGACACAAAAGTTAATAAAAACAAATGTATTGATTTGGACCCGTGCTTTTCGGCCATGTAACTCCCATTTTTACCTTCCTCGCTAGAGAAAGGTATTGTTTTCGTCAAAATTTCGGATCTTGAGATTTTGACAGGTGTGCACGTTTTAGTGTGCGAGAATATCAAAGAACCAGGTTTCGCCATGGTGTCTGCGAGTATGTCTGTGTCTGTGTGTGTCTATATAAACTATACAAGCCCAGACGCATTAACCCAGAAAACGCAATTTAGGTTTAAAAGATTGGTAATCACATTTAGAAACCGCAAACTAGCGAGATTGAGGGGCGCAAAAAAGATGGTGTGGGGGGGGGCGTTATATTTGAACTAGCAGAACTCGTGAGCTTTGCCTCACGCTTTCCTGAAATAATAAATTAACTACTGAAGTTGCTAGTGTAGCGGACCGTTTTAGGAATTTTTATTTCCATATAAATTGATTTTGTACAAATTAGTTCACCAAAATTAGGGAAGGAGGGGAAATTGTAACTCCCCTAAATATTTATAGTCTAAAGTTTGGACACTATTCGCGTTTATATATTAGAATATATAGAGACGTGTTCGAAAAAAAGGCTCAGTTTCGCATGTCGAGCAGCCGATATCCGCCAGCGCAATCTTTCCACCGCTCTCTCTCTCCCGGTCACTCCCACCATCAATTAAATCTACAGAAAGCTTCTTTTTGCTCATTTACCTGAACTGTTTAATTCAGTAATTGTCAAAAAATCATTCACTTTCAAAAAATCGCTGTTTAGCTGTTAACGAATAGATATTGTTTGCAATACTTTTCTCAAAAATTTACGCATTTCGACTTCAAAATCGGTATGAATACGTTAAATTGTAATAGAATCAACCTGCAATTGATAAAAACCTATAGCTGTTTTCGTTTAAGTCGTTTACCTGAACCGTTTAAATCGGTAATTGCCAATAAACCAGTATGATTTACTTAAAAAGTCAATTTTTAGCTTTCAGTGGATAAACATTGTTTGCAACTAAAAAATATTTTGACAACATAGAACCAGATAGTTCCTTCCACCCTCTTTATTAACTTATTTAACTATTCTAAGCAGCAGATTTTTGCGAGATAGAAAAATCTCGTGGCGGATGTCCGACAGCTCTTTAAAATTGTGGCTTTACGCCTAGAACAATTTTAGACGGGTTTTAGTTAGGAGTAAGGAAAACATGCTCTACAAATCTGGCTACTTCGTTGCTTTTAACTCCAAAGTGCGTACGAAAAGAAAAATAAATTTGCGTAAGCACTTTTTATATAGTCTCAAGTTGAATAAATGAAAAGATTTTCAACAAGCTTATTCTATTATTTTTATATGAAAACTTTAGTATCATGTAGTACGTTATTATAATATTACTGTCATGAAGCTATGTTCTCGGTACAGTGGTAAAAGTAGTGGAATGCTATTGTAGTCAATGTTAGGGCGTAAAAACGTTAATAACAAAATAGTTTTGAATATAGGATGAGTAACAATATTAAACTATGGGAAAGTTCAGGTGAAGGGGTTCGCTTATTTTTGTTCCTGTTCTTGTCTTGTTCTTCTTGCTATTGGTCTCCCTAATTATTCTGTGTGTTCATCTTTGATGTTATTAAAATATAATTTTATACCATTTGTTAAATAAATACATCAAACATTAAAGGTGTTATGGTCATTCATATCGCTCCCACATACGAACACTACCAGGCTTCAAACTGCAAAATATATCGCTACCAAATTTAAACCAAGATGCACACGTACATTCATAACGTTATCAAGTTTTAAATCTTGCTTGGTTGCTAAATGAACGCTTGTCCCACTACGCCACCGCGGTCTTACGTAAAGGTTTGCTTTAGTTATACTGGGATCGTATGGAAGGTAAAATGCAGTAGGTTATTAATACGTTTGTTCAGTATCCATACACCAACCTCGGAAAACAGCAAAAATTGCAGCTTGTGCCATCCCGTACAGCAATTTTGAGAATCTCAGCTTCACTAGCTTGCTCGAATGCAACTGATACTAAAGAATGACGTAAACTTTTTAATCAGATGTTATCTGGTAGTGGTCTAGTTTCATGGAAATGGATTTGTAAATATTCTCGATATTAAAGTGAATCCACAATAGATTATAGATTTATGTGGGGTGCTACTTCACGCACAAGTGCGAAGGACCATCGAACCATAGTGTATTATTGCGCTTTAGAAATATGAAAAACGGGAGTTATTTAAACTCTTTATCTGCCCGTCGTAAAAACTAACCTGTTTTCTATCAGTTGGTATTCATGCACGATCAAGTGCCTCCGCATTCGAGTCTTACAGTCCGAAACGGATTTTACGAGCAAATAAATAAAAATAAGCCGTGATTCTTTAAATTTACTCTGGCCACCATATTCGCCTGACTTAACACCATCTGTTTTTTTTATTTTGAGGTTGGGAATGGTGTCTAGAAATTATGGAATACATTTTGAGGCCAGACACACTAGATTGGAGGTCGAAATTCGCAAATATTGTTTATACTTACCACAAGGGCCGTTTAGAATTGAAGAGTCCCTGAATGCGCTCCTGTTCTGCACAAATATAAATAGATGAGACAAGAAAATCAGTCGATAACAGTCACCTTTTCATGAATCTCTCAAAAATGTCAACAGTTTCTTTACAAAATTCAGCAAAGTTATTTTTAAACCGTTTTTGCAATGTTAGGATACGTGCAACGTCATGTATGCGTCATATCTGACGTCATAATTGCGGTAGTGGATAGAACGTGGGCTCGAATGTCACCATTAAAACGACATCAGCAAGAAAAGCCTAGAAGGCGGAAAGGTTTCATTAGTTATTTGGGTTTTATTTTCAAACTATACCAATTTTCTAATTTTATTTTGGTTTGTTTCCATCTGTTTTCCTGTTAAATTTATGCATCAGTTTTGGTACAGAACAGATCTGTGGGTGTTAACTGTATGCAGACGGAGATGAGTCACTTTTAATTTTACCATATCCAGTCCTCGCACAATGATGAGAAGGGAAGGGCAAGGATTCTCCGTCTTAGAATCAATATTTTCGGTGTGGGCGACAAGGTTCATTCACAGCAACGTAGTAATATGAAAAAATACACTCGGTGTTATTGATTAGTTTTAGAATAAATGTGGAAACCCATTTTCTCATAGAAAGAAACAAACAAGCTTTTAAGCTTATCGTTATTTAATTGAAACTACCATAAGGGTGCGTATTTTTAATAAAGAAACGTAAATGTCGCGTTTCCCAAGAAGAGCATGCGCTGAAATAACGTAGTTAGCGGCGCCGTAGTCCATTCAAAAGCTGAAACCCTGAAAGCCTAGCCAGTTCAGCTCGGGTGGGACGGAGCTTTTGTATGACGTCGGTGAACACTTGAGCTTTCAGTGTCTGAGCATGTAGTTTGCAGTAAGTAAGTGCTTCTATGTGTAAATTAAAGTGTTCAAAGGTAATTTAAGCCCTGGTGGGTATGTTTTTGTGCCACAATCAAGTTTTACATTTTTTTAAATTTATTGTTGCTGGAAGCGTATAGTACATACCGGCTTTTCCAGCTGTAATCGAACCGGCGTACTACAATTTTACCTACTGCAGTTATTGACCTAATTTTAGATATTCTTTAATTGTTGCTCTAATTATTTGAAATTGTCTTGATTTAATTTTGTATGGCGTGTTTTTGGTAAATGTCAAGAAAAATTTAATAAATGTTATGTTTGTTTACTTCTTACTAATGAAATACGTTTAGTACCGTTCTGATTCCGATTGGAAACTATGGACTGTCCAAAAAGGCAAAAACGTAGTTGCTGAAAGTATTACGTGGAATACTTAACTTAGTTGGCCTTTAAAGCGGAAGTTTATGGATCGCTGAATGAATGAATACTACATAGTCGTTCATACCACATATCCCTGGAGTAAAACATAAATTTCCTGGTTGAAAAATGGAAAACAAAATAAATAAAATTTAAAAAAATTATAGTTTATTTTTGTCTCTTTGACATTAAGTTTTATTTAAATACAGCATGTCCCGTAAGTAATTGTACAACGTTTAGGTATAGCTTCTTTTAATCAAAAGAGACCGATTAAACCTAAAATTCTTTCGAAAAGTGCGTTCTGAAGAAATTACAAAGCTTTAAAGACATTTCTATTTTTGACTAAAATCCAAAAACTACTAATAAGATCAGGTTGAAATTCGGCATGGTTATGTTTTATACGTCTACAAACACGATAGCAGTACTTATTTTGTTTGCTGTTTATAAAGAGTGCCACTTTAGCTTGATTTTTTTCTAACATAACTTTATTGCTGCTACCTTCCAGAGCTTTTGACCATTAATTCTGATGCAGACCTTGATTTTACGAAAAAAAATTATACTTGGTTAAAAGTCGATTAAATGAACCGCTTTCGACAAATACTGTTTAAAGTTTCAGGGCGTATCAGAGGCTCCGCGGTTAACGCGTCCGCCTTTAATTCGGGAGGCCCTGGATTCGATTCTCGGCCCGGCCGACTGTCCTGGCTCAGGTTTTTTTCCGCGACTTTCCTGAGCCAAAAGGTGAATACTGAATACTTCTAACCCATCCTTACTTAGGACTCCAGTGTGGCGTCCGAAAGACCCCTATAGCGACCCACCCCTTCACGGGAAATGAACCAGAACCAATTTTCTCTTTTCTTTTCTAATGTGTGTATGTGTCATTTTAAGTAAACAAAACGAAAATAAACAGCTAATAAACCACCAACACCACAAAACAACCATTTTAGTCTAATTTCGATGTTTTTTCACCTTCCTTGCTATACGGAATCAAGGTAGAGAAAGGTATGGTTACCGTCAAAATGTCGGAATTAAAGATTTCGACGGATATACTCGTTTTAGGCTCGAAAATATTGAAAAACTGTGTTTATTAAAAATGACATACCTTTTTGATGAAATGCATTCAGTGATTATATTTTCTGATGTGCACTGAAACTTAAATAGTATTTCTCGAAAACGGTTCATTTAATCGACTTTTAACAAGTATTTTTTGTAAAATCAAATTCTACGCCAGAATTTATAATCAAAAGCTCCAAAAAGTTAACAGCAAAAAAGTTATGTGCCAAAATATCAAGCCAAAGTGGCGTAACCAGCGCCTTCTATTAACAGCGAAAAAATAAGTAGCACCATCGTGTTTGTAGACTTATAAAACACAACTATTCTGAATATAAATTCGATATGATTAGTAGTTTTTGAGTTATAGTCAACAATAGAAATACAATTTTTGTCTTTAAGGCCCTATAATTTCTTAAGAAACAGTTTCTATTTACTAAGACGTGTTAGGTTTCATCATCAGTCTACTTTGACCTCAGGAAGCTCTACCCTAACGTTGTTCCATTACTTACCGGACAGCCTGTATACATACAGAGTAAGTTATTAGTGCGAGATTGTTTTAACGTCTTTATTATAGTAGTTAGAAAAAAATTGTAAGAGAAATTCTGTTTGTTGGGTTACTGTGCATAACCTAACATTATTACCAATTATATTTGGTGTTTAGTTATTCCCGTACAGCACATTACTTTGTCATTTGGAATAGAACGACCTGTATATTATTGCATTTCAAGGATTTACATTTAATTTTAGATATAAAAGTATTAAAGTAATTTGATCTTTAAATTAATGGTTTTTGAGTTATTTTTTTTGACATTGTTAATATTTCAAAATTAATATTAAAGATACCAAAAACGTTCGCCAACAAACTATTAACACATTATAAAACATTGACACCGTTTAATGCATTGTTAAGAATAGCCGATTATTTTATAGCGTAGTCACAATTTAATGTCCATGTTGCAAAAGTTCACATGTTAATAACTTTTATTTTTCAAACGTAACACATAGAGAACGTTCTAGCACTAATAACGCACCCTGTGTATGTTGAGTGTTTTTTTACATACCGAGTGGGCCAATAGTGCGTGGGAGTTCGATAGCTCGTATACCGTAACAGATAAGAAAATATTTCTAATGCAGATGTAACCTGTAGGTAAATGCGCATACATAGAAATTATTTTCAAATATACAGGATGTTACAAACAAGTGTGACACGCTTAAGGCAATTTTTTTTAAATGAAATGCATTTTTTTGCATATTTAACACTTCTCTTGGGATACTTATTCCTATCTACGATATTAGCGCCATCTAATGTCCGGTTTAGAAGAAATAATATTTTTTTCAAAAAAATTGATTTTTACATTACTCCACTTATCAATTCACTACTTTCCCGACCGCAGCTTTGAAGACGAAATTAAGTAAGGGCCTTATTGTAGGAGGTTGTAAAGTGTTCTTGTTTAAATATCGTAGAGCCACCATGTACAGGGTGTTCAAAATTAATTTTCAAATTTTGAGAACTTCAAAGTTATTCTTCTCAACTTTTTCAAATGGAACACCCTGTATATTATTTAATAATGTTATGTAGAATTAAATAGCGAACATTTTTTGTATGTACCTCCTTATGGTTTCCACAAATCTATCAAGCAGGTTTTGGAAGCTATCAACTTTAGGGAGCCTTCGTTTAGGATACCGTTGGTGGTAATTTTTATTGGCAAGCAAACAATTTCTTTCCGACTCGCCCAAAACGAAAATCATGTCTACAAGTTCTTCTTTATTAAAATTCATTTTGGAAAACTCAAATACTACAATAAAAACTGATGATTGATAACTGCGACAAATGTACGTTTGACGTTTGTGCAAAACAATTGCTAGCGAACAGATGCTTTATTGTTTTGTCGAACACAAACAGCCAAAATAATTTACAACCAATAATAATTAATAAATATTGTTGAATTTTGTACTTTCTGCTCAATAAATCAAAAGTGGTTACAAATAGCCATAAGGATGTACGTACAAAAAATGTTCGCTATTTAATTCTACATAACATCGTTAATAAATATACAGGGTGTTCTATTTGAAAAGGTTGAGAAGAATAACTTTGAAGTTCTCAAAATTTGAAAATTAATTTTGAACACCCTGTACATGGTGGCTCTATGATATTTAAACAAGAGCACCCTACAACCTCCTACAATAAGGTAGTTACTTAATTTCGTCTTCAAAGCTGCGGCCGCGGAAGTGGTGAATTGTTTAGTGGAGTAATGTAAAAATCAATTTTTTTGAACCAAATCACTTCTGAACCGGACATTAGATGGCGCTAATATTTTAGATATATATAAACATCTCAAGAGAAGTGTTAAATATTGAAAATATTCAGGGCATTCGATTTAAAAAAATTACCTTAATCGTGCCACACTTTTTTGTAACACCCTGTATATTTGAAAATAATTTCTATGTATGCGCATTTACCCACAGTTTACATCTGCATTAGAAAGATTTTTTTATCTGTTACGGTGTACGAGCAATCGAACTCCCACGCACTACTGCCCCACCCGTATATGCCAAAAAGAAAAACTAAATGTCTCTGGTTATTTGCCAATAGAGATATGATTATTTAAACTGTAATTTTTTAATTGCAAATTGAAAATTGACTTAAATAAAAAATTTTCAAAACGCTAATGGAAAAAGTGTGATTGTATAAAAATAGATATCGTACAATGCATTTATTGAATTAATAATGCTATACCTAACAGCTGTTTTTATTTTATTTCTGTTATTAATAGTAGACGTACATTTAGATAATAATCAGACAGTGGTCATCAATCGTTTGCTTATGCAGTTTTATTTTTTTAAGTTAAAACGTGTAGTTTTTACATTTACAGCATTTTTACCAATTTTGCTAAAAATAATTAAACGACCACAATCATTAAGATTTCATTTCTGCACAGTAGGGTGTATAGGGGAATCCGAGCGCATCCAAGGCTGCCAACCTAAATTTAGTGACAAAAATTTTCTTAGATTATTACCAATCTAAATCTGGTGACAATAATTCCCCTGAAACCGGCTATTGTTAGAGAAAGAAACTTTCATGCGCGCCACTTAAATTTTTTTGGGGTCTATTAAATAGGCGTATGTGTTTAATTCTTTTGTGCAAAACTAAGTATATAATTTTTTTAATATAAAATATAATAGTAGGGGAAATAAATAAACTGAAAAATGAACACAGGTGGGCTTTTTCTTTGAGGGCCCCAGGGTACCGAGTACCCGGAAACCGGCCCTGTAGCGATGGCGTCAAGAATAATCGGTAGCTTTTAATATTTAATAGTTCATTTTCACAGAAGATAAACGTCCGGTACCTACCGCCTACACAACAGACAAATTAGTCCGTTTTTCTTTTAACGTGTTAGGTGGCGAAATGCAAATTCAAAAAGATGGGTCAAGAATAATGTGATTATTATTCTTCGACCTTTTGGACATTCGAATGAAGCAACTCGATAATTTCTACAAATATTTAAAGGATTCTAAAGATTTATAATACAGGGTTGGGCAAAAGTATGGAACAATGTAAATATCTCTAATACGGCACTCGCGATTTCGACTAAATTTTCTACATGAAGGTTTTGATATACGGCGGATACAATGAAAATATTAGCGGTTTAAAAGGACTTCCAGTTTAGCCGGAAATTATATCAACTTTTTCATTTTAAATAAAACACCCTATATATTTTTTGACATATCGATAGAACTCTTTTTTGCGAATTCAATGATATAGGTCTTATGCCTTTATTTTTAATAATTCTAGAGATATTGAACAATATTGTTTCGTAATTGTTATCTAGCAGCTCATGAAAACAAAAAAATGTGGGAAGCCTAAACAGTTCGTTTGCTCGTTCTCCGGACCTCAATCCATTATAGATTTTTTTTCTTTGGGGACATTTAAAATCTAGAATTTATACTGAACGACCAAATAATTTGGAAGAATTCAGAGTCAGAATTGTTGGTGAAATAAGAATTCCGGCAGAACATCTTGTTAATGTAACAGAAGGATTTGAACACACACTTGGTTAATGCCAAGAAGTAAATGGTGGTCATTGTGAGCATATTCTCAAGTGATGTTATTTGTGTTTTTTTATTTGTTTCTTTTTTATTGTTTTGTTGTAATGTGTTGCTAGGCAATAAAACAAATTACGAATCATTATTGATTAGTGTTTCGTCCAATATCTCTAGAATTATTACAAATAAAATCACTGAACTCTCAAAAAAGAGTTCTATCGATATATCAAAAAATATACAGGGTGTTCTATTTAAATTTAAAAAGTTAATATCATTTCCGGCTAAACCGGAAGTCACTTTAAACCGCCCATACCTTCATTGTATCCGCCGTATATCGGAACCTTCATGTAGAAACTTTTGTCAAAATCGCAGTTGCCGTATTAAAGATATATGCATTGTTCCATACTTTTGCCCAACCCTGTATATCTATCAGCAAATTTCTCGCACAAGTTTAGTCTCGCAGAAACAATACTTCTAGGACTTTAATAATTTGAAAAGACGTTAGTTATTACCTTTTTAAATTCTCAAATTCAGTACAGACTCTGGACTATTCCAGGGAGGGGGGGTTCATAGGCGCACTTTGTCCCTTCCTCGCGGCGCTCACGGAAATTTTTTTAATTTACTATGTTTTTAGTATAGGGAAATATGGGAAATATTTATTTTATGCAAATTGGCGAATTCATGATATAGACGAAAATACATGTTTTTGAACCTCCAGGTGTTTTTTTAATGTCTGTCTGTAGGTGGGTATGTATGTGAAGCTCACTTCCCTCGAAGGGATAGACCGATTTCGATGCACTTTAGAAAGCAGGGATAGATCAAAAATCGGAAGCGGAAATTGAGCACTTTTTAGTAGCATTTTTTCCGGAAATAATTTTTTAAATCTGAAAACGGCAGGTTTTTTGAAAATTTCGATTTAAACGATTTAGTATTCTAAACTAGCTCGCAGATTGGTATCAAATTTTGTATTGTAGTAGCTGTAGTAGAACGCGATGTTACTAACGGAAATGATTTTTGTACTAATGAAAATGTGTAGAGAACATAGTTTTAAAATTTTGGAAATTTCCAAAAAGTGTTATTCTGAAACAAATCACAGAAGTGTGTTCAAAATTCTGTAAGCTTATTTATGAATGAATAAATTGGTTTGGGTGCCAGTCCGCTAATTTCTCTGTGACATGACGGCTTATATAACTTTTTGAAACTGGGTACAAGAAAAGATTTCTGTTTAAGCCTAACTGCTCATGAGTGATAGTAGAATAAGATTCGCAATTCAATTTTTAGGTACAGCATTCTCTAGGAATTTTTTCCAAATAACCAAAATCGATTATTTTTCCTGTTAAGTTTTTAAATACAGTAAGACGTGTCCGAAAAGCATAGACTAACAGGTTACTGGCAACATGCTTTTAGACAATTTCTAAAGTGCAGAAATTTCCAGGCGAAGTATTTCGCTCATTTGAATAGCGTTTATGCTGACGTTTTTCTTTAGTTCAAACTTTTGATCTGGGCATAAAGTTTAGTTCCATAATAGTTTCAAATGGACATATTATTATTCTTATTATATAATTGTATTTTCAAACTAATGAAGGCCGGATTTATATGCACTAAAAGTGCTCAAATATGCAGGCAAAACAAGCACCTAAACATTACACTAATTTTAATAAAAACAAAGAAACAATTGGATAAGATATGCTATAAATTGAATTGGACTATACTGAGTTAACGTAAATATGCTGTTATATATTCAATTATGTAGGTAGTATTTTGGTAGTATTAATCAGTTGTTAATAAAATTACAAAAGATGCATTTTTCTTAATGAACAGGTGCAAAAATTTTGCTTTTTGTCGATAAGATTGTGTTTGTATTTACATAACGTTCATACTTTGGCAACTCTTCTACGCTTATTTTACAGTTAGGTGATTTAAAAACATAAAACGTTGGCTATTTTATTTATCACAGGTAAGCCAGGGTTTTATGTTTAAGCGTTAATTTGTTTGGCTTTTTTATAAACTGCATCTGATGCTTGGAGTGAAGTTTCATATTCTTCCCGATTTATTTTCAAGTGTCACCTCCGGTGTTCGGGGCTTTGATTGTCTGTACAATAATTGTAGATTGAAATTTATAGAGGTTTACCTGCAAATCAGAGTGAAGTCTTAGAAAAATTTAAGAGCCTTATATTAAGCTTTGCTGAGAACTCCGCGGGAAGACAGTTCTAGAAAAATTCTTGATAAACTCGTAAAATTTGAAAATTAATACGCAGTAAAATATGCATTCTTGTAAATCTGACTTTTACTCATAAGAACTATCAGTATTCACAATTTTCAAAAAATGTAGTTGTATGTAAGGTATTGCAACATTACACCAACAAACTTCAGGAGCTGATTTTGTAGGACATTTTAAGAAAAACGGTTCCCACGAAGATATGTCCTAAACTGCTTTCTTACGGAGAAACAGCCTTTCGTAAATTGCTTAGATAGGGGGGCTGGTCAACGTAAATCTTACCGTATTTTTCACACACTAAAGAATATCTTACTTTAGACTTAAAAATCTCATTCTCCATACAAAAGTTAACAAAAAAAAAACACTTTAGTTGAAAGTCGCTAAATCCAATCGTTTTCGAGATAATTTAATTTTTGTAAAAAATCGAAATGCCATGAAAGCGGTAATATTTTTTGAACATACTTTAAGGACGAGTTCTACACATCAAAACAATAAAAAAAAGTTCCCATAAACACAGGCACTAAAAGGCTTTCATACAAAATTATAGTTTTTGGAAAAGTTGAAAATGTTCTCTCTCCCGGAGGCTGCTATTTCGTTTGAAAGCGTTGCCAAGCCCTTATTAACACTTTTTTATTGATGCGATGCGTAGAATTTTTTTTAAGTTGGTAAAAACTATTTCCGCATTTTGAGGATACGCTCAGACCTGCATGGCAACTCGATTATTTTGAAATCTGTTTGAATTGGCGATTTTCCACTAGAGTATCTTTTTTTGAATGCTTTTCTGTGCAGGATAAGATTTATAATCATTAAAAAAATTAAAAAAATTAGAATATCTTAAGTGGGTAAAATATAAGAGACGTCAAGCAACCTCTGGTCGATACGTTTAAACGTAAATCATCACTGGTAAAATATACATAAAAAAATTGAATCAAACATATCAATTTACAGCGGAGGTATTAATTAAAGCGTTATTTCACTGTCCCATTTTAGGGAAGCTATAACTCAGTAAGGAAACAGTTTGGGTTTTTGCAACACCTGTACGTTTCTTTTTATTTTTCGAATTAATATAGTTAGGAATGAGCTAAACTTTTGTTTTCCCGTAATGCTCTGATTTTTCTGTGACGTTTTCTATAGCTTTTTATACTTGGAAATTAATTGACATTTTATTTAATACACTGGTGACGCGAAATCATTGACGTATAAGCTATATTGCTCATCGGTGATACTAGAATAAGGTTCTAAATGCTGTGCTATTTCGGGAAGTATTTTTCCCATCTTCCCACTTTTTTGATTAAATTTGCTCCCTATTCTTATGGGCGTTTCAAGTTTAAACTGGGGTGCGACGAGTGAGAACCTAACACAGCTAAGCATTTCAGAAGTAATCTAATCTTACGTGGTAACTATAAAAAGCAAAGATTATTGCAGTATAGGAAAGCAACGTGGTTTGTATATATTTTTTTCTAAATTCTAGATTTTAACAGAAATTTTCACAGTTGCGTTTTCGAGAATTGTAGAATTCTTATAATACCATGATAGTCGGAGTACTACTCGCATTTTTGTTAAAGCGTTTCATATTGTAGTGTTTGCTGTAAGCAGCCTGGTCGGTTGAAAAATGCGCGTTGGTAGCAGCCAAATCAAACCCTACCCGGAATCAAATTGGAAAAAATTTAAATAATTAGTAACTATTTTTATTGTGTACATGGTGGACTGCTACTGCTTATGTTCCCTGGAATGTTTTTAGCGATAATGACAGCGTTATAAGGGCAACAAAGTGCACATTTTCCGACTGTCGTAGCTTCTAACAAGGCCTTAGTGCCCCGAGTGTGGGGGTAATGCCCAGGGCCGTATAGCAAATTTTATTATAATTTTGGAAAATTTTAAATTGTTGGTATGGTGAAGATAGTACCACTCACATGCCCTCAGGCCACTCACAGCAGTATATTTCAAAGCTTTACATTAATCAAATCAAAATTACAGCGACTAACTTAAGTGGAGTGAAAAAAGAAACAACCGTCAACCACCTCGTATATAACAACAGCTAGGCTTCCGGGTTGGACCCGCGTCATCGGTGCATGAACTGCCGACGTTTCGTCCTCGGTTCCACGGGACATCTTCAGGGCTGTGGTCACTTTGGGATCTGCAACACAACTGTTGTGTTGCAGATCCCAAAGTGACCACAGCCCTGAAGATGTCCCGTGGAACCGAGGACGAAACGTCGGCAGTTCATGCACCGATGACGCGGCTCCAACCCGGAAGCCTAGCTGTTATTAACAACGGCCGCGGAAGCCTGCAACTTAGATCACCTCGTATATAGTTTAGAATCATTCGGGCATTATCGTAAGAATCGAGGCGGTCGCTTTCATTTGCTTAAATGTATTAATTTACATTGTGAGATTAATCTCAAACAAGGTACACTCAACAAGTAGTCGTGATTTGCTTTCCAAAATTGTAGTAATATCCCGAATGCTTATAATTTTTACCCATAATTTTTACTGTTTTCGGCACGAATGCTGGTTGCGAAGAAAAGTGTCTGAGTGCAAAACAAAAAATAGATTTTATTTATAAGTTCAAGCTTTACTTCGTTGAAGTTCATTTTAATTTATTGTACATAAAACAATTATTAACTTCAACAGGTTTTGTATTTTAACTTTATACGCATTTCAACGTGTTTACACGTCATTTTCAAAAGCAAGAATAAAAGTAAACAGTTGGTGTTGCTATAGGAACAATAAATCTTCATAACTTGATCTTGGTTTTCTATATCTGCGTCCAGATGACTTGATTTTTCATTCCAAAACGTCTAATAACGGTGAATTTAAGAGATGAATTTGTTCATTCATTGAAAGTACAGATTTTAAATGTTTATGAATTTCAAATGCTTCTAGTATATCCAACTTACGTTTGTCATCACAAAAGTGTAAACATTTTGTAGTGTTATTAGATGTCATTGAATGATTGTGTTCAAATAAGTGTTTAGCGTAATTGAAGTTATGGGGGGTTTATGCTTGTAACAACGTACGTGTTCCTTGTACCTAATATCAAGATTTCTAATTGTTTGTCCTATATAAACCGAATTGCAGTGCGAGCAATTTAATTTGTAGATGCCTGATTTTAGTAAATTGTTTGTTTTTTCTTTAGCATTAAACAAAGTGTTTAGTTTTAAAAGTTATTTTACATTTATTTGTTTCCCTCTACACTTAAAAGTAGAAGAGGGATAGATTATATATATTGTTTTGTTTATAATTTTGACAATTTTTTCTGTTTGATTGCCAAAATATGGAATTGAGACGTATTTCAATTTATCTGATGAAGTAGTTGGATAACTGTTCTGAATAGCTAATTTATAATTTTCTCTTTAATTAGTGTATCAATAAGTTGAGTATTATAACCATTATTGTATGCAATTTGTTTAATAATCGAAATTTCTCTATTACAACTAATTTCACAATTCTTGTGCAATAAAACACACAAATTAGCAGCATACAGGTCCATGATACATAGGGCTTTAACAGTCCCTTTAGGTGAAATTAGTTGTAATAGAGAAATTTCGATTATTAAACAAATTGCATACAATAATGGTTATAATACTCAACTTATTGATACAATAAATTAAAAAATAGATTATTAATGTTTTTATAAGTTTCTTATTTATTCATTCATTTACGTATTAGACTTTTTGGCATTGCCGATCATTTATAAAACGGCGTTTTTTTTGTAAAGTATCTCTTTTAAATGCTACAAAAATTATCCAATGACGTCTTTTCTCCCAGCAGTTCTTAGTAAAAAGCATTAAACCCTACATGACTGTTTATTGATAATTTTGATACTGTTCCACTGACCTCCAAATTCCAACACCCTTAGCGTCATTGAAACCATAAAAATTCCCAAATTAACCTTCGGCGGCTAACAATTACCAAATGGATTAGACTAGCCTTATATCCCATCCCACGTTTATTTTCACGCAAAACCATGACCTATATCGGTGTTTTTAGCTCAATATGCGGCATGTGGAGGACATACTGTCAGTACAGCTTAGACAGGGTAAAATGTCAGATCCATTAAGTCTGGCGCCTAGTATTCCACCACCATATTCCTTGGAGTATGCCCAGGACATTGATACTCGTTCAGAATGATGAGCTTTTTAGTGCTTGATAAACGGATTATGTGAGATAAAAGTAAAGCAGGAAAATGGCCCTTTGAAAATAACTTGGAAACTTTTCAATTTGTAACCCTAATGGAAGATTCCGTAAGATGAGCATCGTCGGGAGAACGTGCCCTGTTGATTTATATTTTGTAGATTTCCTCCGTCGCGAAAATTCAAAGCCTACTTAATCTGCAACTTTAGAGATATATATTGTTCATCAAACATTTGGAAAATTCTAAAAGCTTTCGGGACCATCACGGATACGACTTCGCTTTATAGTTTTTTAAAATTTTAAGTTTCTTAAAAAAATTTACTGCACAACCGACTTCCTTGGCTACAATGAAAAGGCAAACAACCTCTGAAAAAAATGTACCCCCAACTCATAAAAAATGGCCCATCATTTTCGATGAATGAATTGTACTTCCGACAAGCTCATAGCGTCGTGAAATCGCTACGCTTTTCCTGAGATAAGCATTTTTGGCGGTTCGACATTCATTTTCATTTTATGGGCGTGTCGGTGATTTTATCAAGACCATTATAAAGCATACTATTTATCGATGGGGAAAAAGTTCAGCCGGGGTCGTCAGCCTTTTGCTTAGTAGTACGCCAGGGGAACGTACGCAATTAGTAATGAAAATAACAATCCTCGTCTGGTGGTTCAATTAGAAGCAATTTGTCGCTTTCCGTTTACTTTACTAATAAGGAACTGATTGCCGTGTCAATTTGTATGCCCTTGTGTTTATACTTGTGTGGTAACAGTGGTAGATTAAAAAAAAAATAAAAGGAAAATTATGATAATAAAAATTAAGAATGAAAACATCGGGAAAGCTGTTGAAACGCAAAAAAAATAATTACTTATTACAGCACTCAATTATCATTAAGGTAATAACATCACTTGACTTCTTAGCTTTCCGCCAATCAAATAAATTATCGATAATTTCAGTAATCATGATGATCGCTGTAATTGGGAGAAATTGCAAGTTAACGACTCTTATGACCGATTTTAGCTATATTTTAATATTGTGAAACGGATTTTCAGTAAAGTTTGCATGTGTTGTCAAAGATATGTATCCAAGTAAACTCCATAGTTTGATTATTTTTTTAAAATCCGGGTTACAGAGACGCAATTTTAGCGGAACTTTCTATTACTCTTGATAGTGGATGTAATTATTGTCAAGTGTGATTTTAAAAAGTGTATAAGCAATTTTACAGAGCGATCAAATAAAAACTTATTACAACCGCCTATGTAACAAGCGCGGCATGTCGATGATTGGTGTGCGAATCGTAAAAGTATTGTCATAAATGCGCGGTTTATTATATTACTGTGATTCCTCACTTGTAACTTTTTTACATTAGCAAGGTGAGCATTGTTAATTATTTTTTTTTGTTTATTATTTTTATTTTACATACGTGCATTAGAGCCCTGCATCGGCAGGGCCGGTCCGAACGGACCCAAACTCAGCCTGACCCGCCGTGCGCGGGTCGGACCACGCCGGACCCGAAACACTACGAGCCGGATCGGGCCGGGTTTATTACAAAGCGAATACCGGCCGGGCTTAGCCGGGCCTAGTGCAAATTTAATACAGCGCGTGAAATACAATGTAGAACGGGACAATAAATTAGGTCAATAACAAGCACGATTATGCAATAACAAAAGTTTAAAGAAACAGACTAAATAAACACTAACTGGTGAGGCTGATATAGTCAAGTATTAAATTAAAAAAAAAACGGAAAGAATTATTACGAAGATTTATGAATTTCGGTCTTGATATTAAATTAGATTCTCCGGGCCGGACCGGGCCTGTGAAATTAGATTTCGAGCCGGGTCTGTGATAGTAGATTTCGGGTTGGATCGGACCGGGCCTGCAGAAGTAGATTCCGGGTTGCACCGGACTGGGCCGGTCTGTGAATTGTCTGGGTCGGGCCGGGCTTATTCATTTACACCTACAATTCGGGCCTCGATCGCGCCGGGTCTTAAAAAATTGGAGTCAGACCGGACCGGGCTCTAACGTGCTGGATAAATGTCAGTTGCTAAAATTGACACAATTACCTCACATAATGAAAAAAAATCAAATGATGTTGGTTTACCGGTAAAGGCGTGGACTTGTAATCTGACGGCTCCAGTTCAAATCCCGTGGCAGAACTGTTTTTTTTTTAAATTTCTTTTTCATTTGAAACATGAAAAAACACTATACATTACTTTCTGCTGAATGCCGACCAATCGCGAAGAACGGGCGGTATCCCTACCTTTGCTTTAGCAGACACGTGCATGGCGTCATACAGTTTACTAGCTTGTATACCGATTTCAAGACTGTTTTAGCAACGAGTATCGCTAGTGTAGAGGCGTATAGCGCTGTCTAGCAAGGCAGAGGGCCTGCGTTCGATTCCGGGCACCGCCGTTGTTTTTTTTTATTTATAATTTTATATACTGCTTTTTTTAAATAATGTTTTTGGTCTTTACTGTCTACCCGAGGTTATGGTTAGGAACAGTTATGTTTTTAAAGAAAAAAAAAGTTAACAAAGTTAAATTCACTCACTGATAATGAGCGCAAAGCTAAAGCAAAAATGCTGGCTTGTTGCCACTTGTAAGTGCATCTTGGGTTGCCTAACCAATAGGCGTATTTTTATAATTTGAAGTTTTTGAATTTAGCACAATTTGTAAACTCCGCCCCTTCTTCGTGATTGGTCGGCATAATGCAGAAATTAATGTATCCGGAAAAAACGAGTTTGCTTATGCCAAGAAACGAATGGATAACAGTTTTAACATTTATTGTGACTTTTAATTGTTTTGTTGCCTATGTCGTTTTGATTGTTTAGTGTTTTACATTTAAATTAAATAAAAACGTATTTCAAGTTAACTCTGCTTTAAATAAAATCAAAATAAAATAGCAGCAAGAGGTGTCAAAAAATAAAGGAAAAAACAGGTCTGCCATGGGATTTGAACTAGGGCCGCCAGATTACAAACCCAGGCTTTTACCGCTAAACCAAAACACTGTTTAAAATTTTTCTATTATGTGAGTTAAAGAGGCCACGACTGCACTGACATTTATCATGCACGTTTGTAAAAACAATAATTAACATTAAAAACAATTCACTTAGTTACTAATTATTTAAAAATATGAGCCATTATGGTAATATAATAAACCGTGCAAGTATGATAATAGCTTCCCGATTTGCAAGCTAATCATCAACATGCCGCGCTTGATTTATAAGCGACTTTGATTAAGTTTTTATTTGATCGGTCTACACACGCAAAAGATTTACTGCAAAATAAGTGCAATAAGAAGTTGCAACTTAGACCAATAACAACGCATCAAAACAGAAATCTCAATATCATATCAATATTTAAATTTTGTTAATTTTTCTATAGTAATGTCTCAGCCATTTTTTCTATAATTTTCACTACGGTTAGCACTAATGTTTGTTGTGATGAAAAGTGTCCGAGTGGGAAACGCAAACACATTCTTTTCATATGGGCAACAACTATTACTATTGAACGCATTCAATTTTTTTGGGAAAATCTAGATTATACCAACGAACATTCGCCCATGTACAAGTTTTAAAATGGCAATTGCACAATTAAGACAGTGCCAAAAAGCAAATACTATCAGGATATAATAAATGAAAAAAAAAACAGGGATAATTTGCACAAGTTCATGTTATCGCTATAATTACGATTTGATTGGTAGAGAGCTCCAAAGTCGAGCTTTGTGATTGGTTTAATAACATGTGAGTACAGTAATGATAGGTATACAGGTTGCGGCAATGGGGTGTGCCGTTCTGGCATAATAGTACGGCTTTGAAGATAAAAATTCGATAAACACCGCGGTTTTCAATACATTCTGCACCACATTCGCGAAAATTGTGAATTTAGACACACAACCCATTGCCAGCCTTGCACTTCTTGCTGAAACCTTCCTAGATTGACGATTAAGTTTCTGCCGACTCTGTTTGATTTTGATGCCGTTTTAATTTCCTCCCTAAATCCTAAATTCCTCCATTTTTTCTCACTTAGTTTCCACCGTATTTTTTTACATAATGCGTTCCTTTTATTTGGTTTTAATTTTCACACTGTACACACTTCAGCAATAGGGTAGGGCGTGTTCCTTTTTCAACAACTACCTCTATTATTTGCTGTCTTGCTTTTTCCGTTCTATGAACGATCATCCGCCTTTTTCTTAATTTCCTGCCTGCTTTGCTGGTAACTTAAAAACAAATTAAGTTCATTTAATGACACGTCTGTATATAGGCTGCTTTAAATTCGGACCCTAACATGCAAATCTCGCTTGTTTGAGATAAAGTTAGTTAAAATAAGAATTTGAAAATTGGATGCCCTAAAAGATCTGCGAAGAAATTGGTTTTTCAGAAAACTACAATGGTTTTCCAGCCATAGCTTTTTTATTTCTTAATACTTTATACATCAATACAAAAACACATGTCGGGTAAAGCAAAATTTGTATGCATTTGCATATTTTTGCTGCGAATAGAAATCGCATCCTCAGATTATTTTATGCATTATTCGTTGAACTTTTGATTAAAATACATTAATTTGGAAGAGCATAATTGCATAAGTTGTATGCAATAATATTTTTGATCTAATTTTATGTTTTTCATCCAATCAGATTTGAATATTTTTAGCCTATCTGCTAATCTAACTTTGGTTTCACGAAAATTCATCATGCCATGGTGATTTCCGAAAATCACCACCTTGAATTTAATGTCTCCCATGTTTTCGTTTTGTTTCCGTAGTTACGCACAAATTGTCATTTTTTTAAATTTAAATTCCAAACATAAAATGCAATTTTCTAGCTAAATCTATTTCATGATGGTTTTGATTTCCTAAGGAAATTTATCTTCTGGAACGTCTCGTTGTTTTTTGCTACAAGAAAATAAAGTTATTTTCGTAGCAAAAAACGACTCGACAATCCAGGCGGTAAATTTCCGGAAATCAAAACTAAATCAAAATTACGTGTGGAACCCAAAAAAGTGGTTTATAAAAATTTCTGTCTGTGGGTTCGGTACGTTCGTATGTATGTGTGTAGTGCATCATAATTACCGAAGGAATTATTCAATTTTGATAAGCTTTGGAATCTAGATACAAATACGGTTGGTAGTATTTCCTGCAGAAACCAAATGTTTTGAATCTGGTAGAAGACCTTAGGGTAAATCCAACGATGTTTTTGCGAACTTTCTATCTTCAAAACGGCAGCCGCTGCGATTTTTTGAAAATTTTGTACTTTAGCCCCCTTTACCTATAAATGAGTTGGCAGATTAGAATCAAATTTGGTGTTGTAATATTCCTAGGAGGATACAATTTTACTATGTACACAAAACAAATAAAAACTTGAAAACCGTAAAGTAAAACATTTTTTCAAAATTTTGACTATTTTCAAAAACATATTACTCAAAAAGTGGCAGCAGAGTTTTGTTTAATAATGTGGGTTTATAGAACTAGAGAGGAGCTACAATTTTATTCGTGTTTCGGTTCGGTAAGTTCTCTGTGACGCCTTCTATGAATTTTCGAAAATGTTTGCTTTAACACCAATTTATTTATAAATGAGATCAGATTGTGATGAAATTTGATGCTGCTGTGAAGTAAAAATCAACCTTTTGACATTATCAAAGAAGACATTGCTCTAAAACTGACCAAACGATTTTTTTCTCATTTTGTTTTGCTCATAGATCTGGACATGAGCTACAATGTGATTTGTTTCCCAGTCCGCTAATTCTTTGTGACGTCTTCTATGAAGTTTTAAACATCGAAAAATTATGCCTCATTTTTTAAAACATTTTGAAATATTTAGAATAACCTGTTCAACAACACTTGTAGAATTATGCATGGTTTTGTTAACGTTGCTACTATATTGTATTAATATTTTTTTTTATTTAGAATGAACCAGATCAACAATATATATTGTTATACATGGTTGAGTTGTAAATATAAAATTAACATGACATTATTAATCCTAACTTAGAGGCAAAATTGACGCCCATCGCTAATTAATTATTCTAATTATTGAGGTCCAATAGTTTATCCTGCGGTAGTTTTCTTCTTAGCCTTGTATGTATGTTTAGTTGACCAAGGTGATGTTGCGCTGCACTAGGGCATTGATTTATGTTATCGAAGAACTTTTGGGCACTTTTTTGGATGAACTGCTTAATAGTTGTTATTCCTAGCTCAGTATGTATCTGCTGGTTACTGATGAACCAGGGGGCATTGGTTGCTATGCGGAGCACTTTATTTTGAAAAACCTGTATTTTTCTTATGTTGGTAGCAGAAGTGGCACTCCATACTGTGCACGCATAAGTAATTAGGGATCTTAAAAGAGCGGTGTACAGAAGAATTGCACAGTCGGTCCGAAGAGGTGTTTTCCTATTTAGTAAGGGGTACAGCTAGTTGAGTATATCCCTCGTTAAGCTTTTTGTTGATGTGTGCACTCCAAGTTAGTCTGGTGTCAAAAAGTAAACCAAGATACTTAACGCTTGTGTTTTTGTCCATCCATGGAATTTCAGAACCATTCACTTTGATGTTTGGGATCTCATCTGGGATGCGTTTGAGTGTGAAAATTTTGTTGCTACATTTCGAGGAGTTAATTGTTATTCCCCATTTTGTGAACCATTTAGTTAGAATGTTCATTGAGCGTTGAAGACGTTCCACTATTTCCGTGATACTGTCACTTTGTATTACCAATGCCGTATCATCAGCATATGTTGCTACTTTACCAATGTTTTGCTGAGGTAAATCATGGATGTAAATATTAAAAAGGGTAGGACCAAGTATACTACCTTGAGGAACCCCTGCATGGAGACTTTTAGTAGAGGAAATAGTGCCATTTAGCTTAACCGCAAAAGTTCTATTTTCCAAAAAGGAGAATAATATGGCCTTGATGTAATTTGGAATATTTATGTGTAATAACTTGTACTTTATTCCGTCAATCCACGCCTTGTCAAAGGCTTTAGTTATGCCTATGAAAGCTATGGCAGTGTATTGTTTATGCTCATAACCCCGTTCAATAATTTCAGAGATCCTTTGTAATTGGTGGATGGTGGAGTGATTCTTTCTGAACCCAAATTGTGTTGGAGGGATGATATTGTTAACATCTAACGACATATTAAGCCTATGACTAATTGCTTTCTCCAGTAGCTTTGAAAGGGTGGGAAGCAGGCTGATCGGACGATAGTTGTTGTGGTCTTTTGCATTCTTCCCTTGTTTGGGAAACATTAAAATGTGTGCGTGTTTCCACTTTTCGGGGAAATATCCTATTCTTAAGCAAGCGTTGAACAGGGTAGTTAGGTATGAGATTGCTTTCTTGGTTAGTTTTTTAATGGTCACATTTGGAATGAGGTCATGACCCGGGGCTTTCTTTAAGGACAAGGAGGTTATGTAGGTAATAAGTTCGTCGGTTTTAACTGGGAAATCAAAGTCGTTACTTAAGGGAAGATTGCTTTCGTTATGGAGTGTGATCATATTGTATTAATATTTGTGTAATTGGCATAGATGAGGTTGGCTCCCCAAACCACTCACTGCTGCTATTATCTGCGTTTTATGCTAGTTCACTCACTGTCACTATTGTTATCTTCTGAACTAGTTGGTAGGTCTTGTGGTAATCGTCTTTTGAGGCGAGTGTAGATGTTTTTACGACCTAGCTCTTCGAACTAGCGTCTAGCCCCTTGGCCATCAATCTATCCTACCTCATCAAGGTCAGACTTGCGTGTTAGTATGCCGTCAATCAGTGAGTGAATGCAAATTTGTCTTCGTATTTTTTCTTCAAAAATATGACTGCTCTTAACAAATAACCTCGCGTAAACAGCAAAACGCATATCCATCTGTACCACTACGAACCTGCCGGTTATCACTAAATAAGTGCCTATTGAATGCGTGCGCAATAGAAATGCACAAATAGAGTCTGACCTTGGTGGGATAGATTGTAGTCGAAGAGACTAGACGTTATTGCTCTTAGACGGCGGTATTTTCACTATATTGTACGGAGCAAAACTTTTGAGCGACGTCGTTTGGGCGACCGCCGTTTGCGCACCGGACGTTTGGGCGCTGGTAATAAAAACCGACATATATGTTGTGAAAAAGGCACTTTAAAACACGATTACATACTATACCTTTTAGAGTAAAATTAAATTAATTTGGCAATTGTTGTAGTAACATTGTAGCAGGCAGGGTGATTTGTTTTCGGAGCACACTATGGGGATCTCGCTTGCTGTAATCGATAGAAAGTAGCTTTAAATCAGGAAAAGTTGTTACATTTTATGCTTGTTGATAATATAAAAAGGAATTCGAGCAGATAGAAGAATTTAATAGACATTAAATTTGCGTATTTATTGACAAGCATAAAACGAACGAAGCTGGCGCCCAAACGGCCGGTGGTCAATAGTTCGGCGTCCAAACGGCGCGCGGCGCCTATATGTCGCGTACCGGCTGCGTAGGTTGGTAAAGAATTTCCCTGTAGTTCTCCGGACGAATTTCCTGACTGTATTTATGCCGAGTTCATAGTGTATTTGTTTGATCACGTTTAATCCAGGGCGCATTTATGGGTATTCGGAGGACTTTTTTTTGAAAAGATTCGAGTTTATTATAATTAGTTTTCGGTTGTACTCCATACAGGGCATGCATAAATGTAGGTATTGGTCTGAGGAGATTCAATAAATGGGAAACGTTAAAAATTCATTTTCAACTGAGTTGCTCATGATTGGTAGTAGAATAAGATTCGCAACATAATTCTTAGATGCGGCAATATTTACGGGGTTAATTTTCTCCCTCACGCCTAATGTTTGGCAGACGAATTTGTGCTTCCGTTTTTGATTTTCTTTAATCCCAAGGAATCCTTTTCCCAACAATCAAAAATCAATTTTTTCCTATCAAAAAACAATTTAACGGCAACCGGCAGGTCGGCAGTCAGGTGTTAGTTATAGCTTAGCTAGTTTTGACTGTACGACGCGACGTGTTAAATTTGCACTTTGAGGAGTAATATCAATGTGCGTTTACTATCTACTTCCACTGTTGCGGGGCTACAATGTTGTGGATAAAAAATTTTGGACATAGGAAAACTATAAGTTTCTGAAGTATAGGAAAGTCCAGCTGAAGTGCTTTGCCCATTTTTATGCTTCTTCTCCACTCACTCTGGAAACCCCCTGATATACCGGGTGGCTACAAAAACTTAGCTAGAACTACCAATCTAAATATACAAGAAAACAATGACACATAAAACACCCCAAAAACCTTTTTGATTTTTTGATTGTTTGATTTTAATAATTAAGTAACGCGTTTGTACGTTAATGTATAACACATAATTATACTAAATAACAATTGATTTTTTTTGTTCGTGGAATATTCTAACAGATACCACTCGTGAATTAAAAATTGCCTATAATTCTGTCGCTTCATTGACGAACTTAATTGTGTTGATACACGGTAATATCACGAGTCCGAAGGACTCGTGATGTTGCCTAGCAACAACATAATTTCGTTGTCAATGAAGCGACAGAATTACGATCATTTTCAATTTAATATGGTATTGCCGTTGAACATACTATTTTTATGTTTAAAAGTTTTACATCAGAGTAGTAGTAGTAGTCTGGGGGCTTTGGCGGTTAACACTAGAAAAACACTAAATTATTACACAAAAATTGTAACTTGTAACTTTGTAACTAATCGGTTTTTTATTGGAATAACATACAACTAGTGTTACCCCAGCACACAATGCACTGACAGACAGCGTTGACAGAACCGGCGAAATGTCAAGTCACGTGATGCATTAGTTCCAATAATGACACGCGACGTTATTGTAGAGGGCGCCCCAAGCGACGCACGTCAAGCCGACCGTCATATATATTATAAATTAAAATAATTATTATTAAAAAATCGACGTAGAATAAAAATATGAAAATGTTTCATGTTCCATCTGAGGATAAAGACCTTTCATTTAAAAAAAAATGGTCCAAATTGGTGAAGCGGTAGCCGCTGGAGGAAGGGGAGAAAAAACCCTTTGTGCTTTTATATATGTATATGTATGGATAGCAAATATCATCATCATCTTCCCTTACTTAATAAAATTTCTAAAATTATTTTGTAAATAAGCTGCCACATGTCTTCGATACAGTTGTTCCACCCAGAATTTGCACTTACGGTTTTAGTACACAAAGTTTTTAATTTTATTCCACAAAGAATAAGTCAAAAACTTAATAGATTACGCAAGAAAATGTGATCCAATAAACCACTGTTTTAATTATATTTGATGTACAATTTTAAAAAAATACATTAAAATGTTCAATTAAATTTTTCATTGTTTTTCGCGATCAGTACATCGCAATTATAAGCCGTTTAACAGAAGCAATTTTTTGCAGTCACTCGGTTTATGCATATAGAGGGTGATTCGTAACATGTGGGACGAACTTATAGCAGGGATTGAGAATCTAAAACCAATGAAAAAAGTTCCTATAAACTCGAGTCCGGAAACGTTTCGTTACGGAGTTACAGCTTCCGGAAGTGGGACAAAACAGTTCTTCCGTAGGCTGTAAGGAAGCATTTCCACATCTATTTTTATAGCAATTATTTTTTATTGCTTTGATATGTAGAACTTATCCTCAAAGTTTGTACGTCTGCTCAAACCTTCATGGCAACTTGATTTTTCACAAAAATTGGATTATCTTGAAAATTGTTAGATTGGGCGAGTTTGAATAAGAGTACTTTTTTTGTGTATTTTGTATTTTATAACCAACAATTCAAAAACAGTAAAGTAAATATTTAACTATTAAAAATTAATAGTTTATTAATATAATAAAACACTTGGTAATTGTTTCACAATTTGTTGGATTTTATTTACTCGACTGGAGTTTCAACCATCTCGGTTATCTTCAGAAATTTACAAATAAAACTAAACTAAAACCTAAAGATGTACAACACTACCCATTTCTAGAATTTTTGTCGCCGCCCTGATTTTAAGTGTTAACACATGTGTTTCTATGCTTTGTTGACTGTAGGTCAAGGAGGAGTGAATTGCCTAAATCGGTGTGGTCGTTAACTATATTTTTATTATTATTTATTGCCTTTTTAATTTCTAAATTTTCCAATTTATTTAAACGATTGCCTTTGTTTTCCATGTGTAAAATTTTTGTATCTGTGTGTTTGAAAAAATGATTGTTTGTAATACAATGTTGAGAAATGACGGTTGGTTTGTGGTTGTATTTAATTGATCTAACGTGTTCTTTAATTTCTTGTATTAAAACTGCGGCCTGTTTGTTCTGTATATATTGCATCACAATTAGAACAGTCTATTTAATAGATACCATTTTTTGAATATTTTTCTATTGTGTCTTTATTGTTTACTAGATGTTTATGGAGTTTGTTCGGATTGTGCATAGCTACGTTAATATTTAATTTTTTGAGCCCATTAGAAACTTTATAGCTAACTCTACCTATATAATTGATTTTTGACCATATTGTTTTTTCAATTGTTGTCTTTTGTCCGCTGAACAAAAGATGTTTTACATTTTCTTTTTGTTTTTTCTTTAAAATATTGTCTACAAATTGCTCCGTGTATCCGTTTTGTAGGGCTATAAATTTAATTGTGCTAAGTTCTTTATTGAAATTTTCGGTAGACAGTGGGATATGAATGGCTCTGTGTATCATACTATTAAAAGCTGCTTTTTAAATTTTGATTGGTTGTTAAGAATTTGAATGTATGACCATGTCTGCACTTGTGGATTTTCTGAAAATATTGTACTCTAAATTGTTCCCTACTCTTTTTATGCTTAGATCTAAAAAGTTTAGGGTATTGTTCTTTTCGGTTTCTATTGTGAATGTAGTATTATTATGAATTTTATTAATGTTGTCTAAAAATTGTTGTATTTGTCTGTCTGTACCTAACCACAAGCAAAAAATATCATGTACATATCTAATTCAGATTTTGCCATTGTTACTAAAATTGTTGTTTGAATTGAAAACTTTTTCTTCAAAATTAGCCGTAAAAATTTCTGCTAGTAGTGGTGAAAGTTGGGATCCCATCGGTAGTCCCTCCTCTTGCTTGTAAATTTGGTTGTTAAATTGAAAAGAATTTTGTTCTAAGCAGGTTGCGAGCATGGGTCTGAGTTCTAATTTTTCAATATTCGTCAAATTACTATTGTTTATTTTATTGAACGTTATTTCTTTTGCTTCTTTTATTGGAATTGATGTGAAAAGGTTGCTAACATCAAATGAGATTAATTTTGCATTAGTGGGTATCTGAAAATTTTTTTGTTTGCCTATTAATTCTAATGAATTTTTTACCGAATACTTTGAAAAACAGTTTAGGTGTATAGGTAATATTCTTTTGATTTGTTTACACAGCTTATAAGTGTGTGCGTTAATGTATGAAACAACTGGTCTAATTGGTTTTTCTTTTTTATGTAATTTTAAAAGTCCATATAAAAGTGGTGAGTGTGGGTTCATAATTCCTTTTGGTACGAGATTATTGCAAAATTTTAGAGTTCCATTAACTGTGTTATGGTATTTAGTAGTGGGGTCTTATATAAATGTATCTACTTTGTGTACGTAATCATCTTTTTTCATGATTGTAACTGTATTACCTTTCAACTTTGGAAACAATTAAGTCATTTATTTTAAGTTTATTTTTTAACCCTTGAAGTGTTTTTTTGTCAGAATTATTATTAATTTTTATGTTTTGCTGTTTGGATTGTGATTGTAGGCCTTTCTTGATGATATAGTTCTAAATATTTAAAGGAAAATATTATGAAACCATCCTATACGAGATAGTCTGCTCATTATTATGTTTGAACCCTTTATCTTACAGACATATTTATTGTCACTGGCTCTATAAGGTACAAGCTAACCTGAAGCGCTAGAAATGTGCTAAGCTTAAATATTTAAACTGGACCAAGGAAACATTACACATGTTGGCTCCCTCGCCTCAAATAATACCAACTGTCACATTGCCATGAAAATCGATTGAGAATTAATAATGCAGTAATACGCACTATAGTTTAGATATCATTTCTTTTACTGAAAAACGCCAGCATAACATTCTCAACATAATTATGCATAGATAACCTTAGAAAAACATGCATTTTCCTTAAGCCTTTACGTTGCAAAGTTATCGGTATGTAAATGATTACATAAGATATTTATCGCCAGTCCCTGAGAAATTCACTCGTTAGAAATTGATTAATGCTATTAACTTTACATAACAACTTTATTCGAGGGTTTCACCTGAAACGCAAATCGTTTAATATTTCACGTGCTTAACGCATCTGTGAATATTGGGGTGTCCTATTTTTTCTCCGGTAAAATGTCACAGCCGAATTTGACCCATTGAATACGTTTGTGGGACGCGACCTTTGCCGCCTTATTAAAAAAAATGCAATTCTGGCGGAATTGTTTGTTTTGTGAAGGATGACATGTTAAAACTTCAAATTTCCCCAGAGATTCTCACACATTGCTGCGCATATGTTTTAATTATTCCAACCTTTATCTATTCGCGTGTGTAATTTGCATGTTAACAGACACATATTTAATATTCAACTTACTTCACCTATTTGTATTTCTAACAAAATATAGGTCAAATTAGGGCAGTGCAGTTGTACTATTGTATGCATATCGTGTGCGTTAAAAATACGACACCTGTTGCTATTCCTGTCTTCTATTTTTATTTACTAATTTTTGTTTTGTAGACTACGTCGCATATTGAAGCATGTTTGGTTCGTTAGGTAATTTTCGTATTAGCTGCGTAGTAAATTAAAATCTGGGTTTACGTAGCGCGTATAAAGAGTCGAGAAACCTGTTTTTCTTATTAATACTGATTACTCCAGTCGTATTATATCGACCAATAGACAAGTTTAACCCGATTATTTTGGACGTACAAAATTTTATTGCGTTAAATTTTTTAGTAAAACTACGCTTTCGTTTTATTCAATAGTTTTAAAACTGAAATTAATTCGTAATATAACCCATAATCACATACCACTCGTTAATTGAAAAATAATAATCGGGGTTAAGGTTGTTTTTTCAAGCGACACAAACACTCGTTGCTCTACTACAAGTTTTCGTAATTTAATAACCCGATTATTTTTTAACTTCCTCGTGGTATTACTGTTGGCAAAAACTTGGGTTTCTTTCCAAAAATATATCCTCACTTAGCTTTTCATTTAGACCTTGTTACAATCTCGAAGCTCCAGCTTGAGATCTTTACATGTCTCATTCGGTATGGTAGGAAAGGATATTAGCATAAGGATCTCATTAAAACATCAAAGCAAAAACTTTGTTGTTGTTCGTGTTGTTGTGGCTTGTGGGAGGGATGGATATTCAGGAATAAAATGGAACGCTTTCAGCAATGCCAGGAAGTAGTTCTTGTGGCAAGTCTTAAAAGCCTGGCCTGGTTCAAAACTGTTTTCAGAGTTAACGGTGTGTAGAAACATCTACTGTTGCATTAAATAAAGCCAAGAATTTCTAGTATGTAAATACTAATCTAAGCGGGAGAATAAACTTTAATGATTCATGGAGCTTCGTGGCGAATTTCAACGTTTGTTGTAGCACATTGGAAAAAAATATAAATCACATTTTTATTTTTTGGAAACGAGCTTTTGTAGAGTTTAATGTAAATAAACCATCGCATAATATGTTCTCTTTGATTATCAAATTTCTTTTAGAAGTTGGAAATTTTATTACGCACAATGGAAAAGTATATTCCAGAAACCCAAACCTTTAAAAACAGCAGACCTTTTTATGGCAAGAAAATAGAGATTTTAGGAATCAAAATAATATGATAGAAGTAATAAACTTTTATAGTTCAAGGTTTTGTTTATACGACCAAAAAGTTTTCCTATTTCGAAAACTAGGTCAATAATATTTCTCTGCATATTAGCATTAATAGATTTCAGTTTATTATTGCAAAAGTTTATCTGAAAAACAAAGAGATATTTGCAAGAAATAACCAATTTTTCTTTGATGTTTAAAAATATATTAACAATCGCTTCTTGCATCCTCAGCGCCATTGCTGTCTAATGTCTATCCTCCCATTATTGGATTATTTCCTCTTTCATTGCTTCTTGTAGCCTTGCATTAATATATTTTGTTGTGTTCGGTCCTTTCTGTTTGAGTCGTTCAGACAGAGTACCTTGCCATATTCTTTCTGATCGTTAGTTTACCTTCATTCGTACCAAGTGTCTGTTTCTCAAGAAACGTTTATTTTGTCTATAATTATTGTATTTTATATTTCCATCCTATTTCGTGCTTCGTCGTTTATAATATGTCACATAGCTATGGGCATAATCGACTTATTGTTATAATTGAATGATTGTCATTCAAATTATAAATAATCCAACTATTCATTCGAATGTACCTATGCGCTAAAAAGTATAATAAAAACACTCTTCGCTCTCTTCTTTCTTCGGGCCGCTCTCCCAGATTGTACTGGGAGAGAAGTAAAACTGTAAGGAGTTTTGTGAGGTAAATTTCCTGAAAACAGCCGTTCTAAACACACCCTTAGGTGTGAAGGTTGTCCTAAACAAATATGTAATTAACTGCTAACATATGTTCGAATTCTGTCTAAATGCAGAATGCAGTGGCAATGTTTATTTGTGTCACATTTTTACGTGTTCTAATTTCCACAAAGAAAACGCCTAAATTATCGGCCGTTTAGGAGCTGATAATTATAGGGATAAATGTAATTGGAAGAGCAACCAAAAATATTCGAAAAAATTAATTAAACTAGAAAAACTAAAACTAAACAGTTCAGGTAATAGTGTGTTCTCGAAAACTAACACACATAATACTAATTAAAAAGACAAATTTAAATTTGGATTGCAAAAAAATGTTGTAAACCGAAGTACATATAAAAAAATGCTAAATGTTGTCAAAAATTGGCAAAATATGAAATAAAAATATGCTACTATGCACTATGGGGCGCCAAGTGTAAAGTGAAAATTTGCTGTGCATTTCACGGTATTTAAGCAATTTGTCCCAATATTTATTATAGGTATATAAACACATTTAGCTAAATGCTTCTTATTTTAATAAATCGTTGTAGATTTAAATAAATCCGTAAACATTTAGTTTAAATATTCCAACATTTAAAAAAGCATTAGAGATTTAAATAAATTTTAAAACATTTACTTTAAATTTTCAAATATTTAGTAAATCTTTATGTATTTAGATAAATCTGCACATATTTCTTTTAAATCTTTCAATATTTAATAAATATTCGCAGATTTAAATAAATCTTTACCGATATAAATAAATCTTTACAGATTTAAATAAATATTTCAACATTTAATTTTAAGCTGTTATATTTAATGTTAACTTGTCATATTTATTTGACCTTGGTAGACCCAGCCTACATAGCAGACCAAGACCGTTTCCACTGGTGGTAACGTTCGAAAATTATGAACACCTTTTCCGTATTTCAAAAATTTGTACAATTAATGTTAGTTCAATCATCAATAACAACATATTTAACAACATAAACATTGCATAATTTATTATTCATACAATAAAAGTTTCCTCAACATTCCCTCGAGAATGTAATTTTCAGTCTGTTTTGTTTAAGCGTCGAACGCCCACCATGTAAACGGTCTTGGTGTCCTAAGTCGGCTGGGTTCACCAAGGTCAAATAAATATGACAGGTTAATATTAAATGTGACAGCTTAGAATTAAATGTTGAAACATTTATTTAAATTTGTACGGATTTATTTATATCGGTAAAAACTTATTTAAATCTGGAAATATTTATTAAATATTGAAAGATTTAAAACAAATATGTGCAGATTTGGCTAAATACATAAAGGTTTACTAAATATTTGAAAATTTAAAATTAATGTTTTAGGATTTATTTAAATCTCTAATGCTTTATTAAATATTGGAATATTTAAACCAAATGTTTAAAAATTTATTTAACTCTAAAATGATTTATTAACATAAAAAGCATTTAGCTAAATGTGTGTATATACAGGCTGAGTCAAGCTATACGCCTTTTTTTTGGTGAGTTTATTATTAGGAATTGATTAAAAATTTTTGGTATGCATATGTTTCGAAGGGTGCTCTACAACTTGGCGCAGTCAGTTTTTTGATTGGACGTCAAATGTCAAAATGTTTATTTTTAAATGGAACGGTACCACTTTTTTTGGCTTAAACGATGCTGTATGATGTTTACAATATGATCCTTACTGAATTTTTCATAATTTTTACGATTCGGCTGTAAAATAAGCATTCATTATGTTAGTCTAGTAGGCCGGATAAAAACTAATTAGTTTCTTATTTAAATTTTGTTTAGTTTATAATCTTATAGTTTTCATTCGATGTTATCCTAATATTGAAGTAACTATTATTTAATATAATCTAAATATCCGAGTTTCTGTTTTTTATGTTTATTAAAATAACGATTACACTATGCATACTGGCAACCATTAAATCGTTTTGTGTTTACATTAAAGTACGTTCCGCAGGCTCCGGCCTACTAGACTAACATAATGAATGCATATTTTAAGGCTGAATCTTAAAAATTGTGAAAAAATTCAGTAAGGATCATATTGTAAACATTATCCGGCATCGTTTAACCCAAAAAAAGTCGTACCATTCCATTTAAAAATAAACAGTTGAAAATCGCTATTTTGACATTTGACGTCCAATCAAAAAACTGACTGCGCCAGGTTGTAGAGCACCCTTCGAAACATATGCACACCAAAAATTTTTAATATATTCGTATTAATAAACTCACTAAAAAAAAGGTGTATAGCTTGACTCAGCCTGTATAATAAATAATGGGACAAATTGCCTTAAATACCGTGAATTGCACAGTAAATTCTCACTTTACACTTGGCGCCCCATAACTCACTGCAAATAGTTTTCAACGTTTACAAGTTTTTCTAAGGATCATAATCATTTCTTAGTATCTTGTGCATCGCTTTTTAAATTTAGTCCAAATTACATCAGTACTTATAAATAGTTTTCTCCTTTTTTAATAAAAAACACACTTGTTGGACGTTTCAAAATTAGCGTAACATTCACACTCTGTACCTCTTGATGTACAATCCATTTTCAATATTTCTCTCTCCCATCCGCTGTTATGGGTCCTTTGGGTCCCTTCCGGTTTCCATAAGATTTCTCCATTGGTTCAGTCCATCCATTCTCCTTGTTGTGTATTCCTTTTTTCCATTGCTGATTGTATTTCTTTATACCATTTTTTTGTGTCGGCCTTCCTCGTTTTCTTTTTTCCGGTGGAACCCATTCTATTGCCATTTTGGGCATTCTTCTTTCCTCCATTCTTTGGACGTATCCGAACCATATTAATTGCCTTTGTTCTGTTTTCTCTACTATATCGCTGTTGGTTCCCATCATTGCCTTCATCGAATCGTTTCTTAGGCTAAGCACATAGTGGAGCGGAGAGCAACGCAGCAAGCAGCGCAGAGAGCAAAGCGGCGAAAACAAACAAATGATAATAGGTTGTCTAGCACATAGTGACGAGCAATGCGCAGATGCAGCAGCGCTGCTAATAAAGAGCAAAGCGACGAGTTCAAGCAGGTTTGATTTCTTCGCTTTGCTCGTGTGTTTCTGCGACTGTTCTCTCTGTGTTTATACATTGCAAAATGGATGTTGAACAATTTATAATATAATATAATCAAAAGTCGAGATATTCATTCGAAAATAGGAATGAAATTTTGCTGGATGTTGTCGAAATTGTTCAAATAAATGATGAAATTCACCTAATCGACGTCTACTCATATTTATTTGGTGTGCACTACAGCTTATTTTTCCATTTTTCTTTCGTAGTAGATAATACAGTTTTAAAGACGACACTTCAGTTAATAAAAACAAATTCATTTTATTTTAGTTATAAGCTATCAAACATTTGCGTATAAGATAATATCTACTACTACGTCGGCTCTTTCACTGCGAGTATCGCATCCTCACTATGTGCATGCAACTCTTTTGTCAGCTCTTTGCTCGCTTGACGCTTTGCTCTCTGCGCTGCTTGCTGCGTTGCTCTCCGCTCCACTATGTGCTTAGCCTTACTCCTTCCATTCTTGATACCCCTCCCTTGCTGCTTTTTTCAGGTATTTCTAATACTCTCAATTTACTTTTGTTTTGCTCTGTTAGTTGTCATACCTCAGCCTCATATAGTGTTACACTTTTATCACCGTGTTGTATATTTAAACTTTTGTTTTTTTCTTATATCCTAGTCCCACAATATGCTATTTATTGCCCCAATTACCTTTTTGCTATTTTTAATTATGTCGTTTATTTCGCTTTCATTCTTCTTTTCTTTTCTGTCTTCGCTCCTCAATATGTGTATTCTTCACATTTTTTTTCTATTATCTCTCCTGTGTCCATTTCTAACCTTTTTGTATCTGTCCCTAGCTGCAAATATTTTCTCTTGTTAATGTTTAATGATAATCCTCATTTTCATATTCCTCCCGTAGTTTGCAGGTCATATACTCTGCGTCATATTTACTTGGGCATCCGCGAATTGTAGAGTGTAAATTGTTCTTTTTCCTATAGGTATTACCATTTCGTTGCATTTTCTTTTCCACTCTCCTAGGGCTTCATCCACATACACTTTAAGTAATGTTAGTGACAACATCCCTATCTTAGTCCCTTCGTTACTCTAAACGGTATGGTTAACTCCGCTCCCTTTTTGACTTTGGCTGTCTGCCCTTCGTACAAGTTTTACACGGCTTTAACCAGAGTATGGTGTACATTTTTCTCTTAACACTTCCCACATTTTCTGTATTGGTACATTATCATAAGATTTTTCCAGGTCTATCAGCATCAGTGTAATTCCCTTCCTGTAGCCTGTTTCTTTTGTATTATTTGGAACAATGTGAATAGGTTGTCTAAACAGGATCTATCCGCTCTAAGACCACTCTGTTCTTCTGATTTGCAGTCTTTGTTTTGTTTTTCAACTAGATTTCTTATTATTCGACTGTATATCTTACTAAAGCTATTTAAGACCGCAATTCCTGTATAGTTGTTAAATGTATCTCTTCTTCCTTTGTTATGTATGGGAGATATCCATGCTGTTTTCCATTTCATTCGAGTTTCGTCTCCATGTATGCATTGATTTATTAACCTCGTCAAAAGTTTGAACATTTTCTCTGTTCCAATTTTGATCTATTCGTTTGGGATTCCCCTGGCCCAGGTGCCTTTTAGTTTTTTAGTATCTTTACTATTTTTACCATTGTACTCTGCGTTACTTCTATCTTTCTAAGGTTTTCCTTTTGTGGCTGCTTTTTAGTTTGAAATTATATGCCAGTATGTCAATAATTCTTTGCAGTGTCGTTGCCACTGTTGTCGGTAATTGGGTGGATCTTCATTCTTTCGTTCAGTGGAGATTTTACTGTCTTTATAAATTTCGAGGCCTCACTCGTTCTTTTTCCTCCAATGTATGTCTCAATCTCCCTAGATTTCGATTTCCAAGTCCTGTTTCGCCTTCTTTACTTTACGTTTAACTAGTGTTATTCTTTATATGCTTCCGTATCATTTTCAATATCTTCTGTATAATTATTGTCTAATTTCGTCATTTGTTTGAATTTAGTTCTAAAGTGCGACAAAATGGCCGCGAATTAGTGGAACCAAAAGTATTGTGATATGCTGATGGCACTGGAGGGTTTCTAATAAACAAGCAGTACAAGCAGTACGTTTATACGCGACCATTTTTTTTGCATTTTAGACCGATTTCAACATAATAAGTGGCATTGCACTATAGGAACTAAATTCAAACACATGACGAACTATTAAATAATGACGTGCTGTTTTCAACAGTCAATGATGTGCTTAATTGAACAAGTTTACTTGAATTTTTCAGACATTTTAAACGATTTGTTATTTTCCCCTCAATTTGCATTTTAAACTATCTCTGTTTTTTTAGCTAGCTCTTGTTTTTTGTTACTTATCATAGCTTTCATTCAGTACTTGATCAAACACTTAGATTTGAGTTTAAATAGTTTTCTTTGATTTCAACATTTTTTACATTTCAATAACTCTAAAAATATTAGCCGAATAGAGAAACCGCAGAGCAACTTTTTGCTCAGTTTTATGGTAGAATGCTGTTCCATAGTCGGAATCCGCGAGTTTCGGAACACCCTGTATACTTTTGAAACGTTTTAATTCTGGAAATTTTGAAAATTATTTTTCAATATAACATTCTGGGCTTATTACGAAATTAAATTTTATGGCCATAGTTTGAAGTTAGAACTTTATAGAACGCTGATTTCACATTTAGAAAATTCTGTTTTTAAAAATATTAATTTCGAAAAAAGTCAAAGATAAATTACCGCACTGTACAAGAAAACAAATTATCTTACCTTAAATTTTATGCATCTACAAAATTAAAAACAAAAATTGGTTTTAACACAATATTTCTTTAGAGAATTTAATTATTTATAATAATATAAACTGTATCGAGGTATAAGATCATAGTCTGTCATCGCGTAAAGTTGAGACAGTTCAGGATTTACTATATAGATAGATATGAACATGTGATTGTGACATAATTCCAAAAACACAATTAGCCTGAATAGCAACAGCAGTTTGACGCCGAGGTTTCCGTAAAAATGGAAACTTTTATGCAATATTAAATAAATTAAATAGTTCAAGCTAGAGTACATTAATGTATTTCGAAACGTCTTTTTTTTATATATATAATGTTTCTTTGCACTTTCTATATGCTTTTGACCTGCTGATTCTGAATCCGTTGAGTGCCAGAAGCACCAAACCAAGGTGGCACCAAACGTTTCTTTGACATGCTGTAACTCCGAAACCAATCGGATTAGCGAGATGGGGTTTGCGCAGTTGGACAGAGCTTGTCGAGATCTATAACACTGCATAGGAGAGGTCAAAGTCGCAAATCTTTTGAAAAACCTAGTACCTATATAAAAAACCGATTTTGTGCAGGATCGGACTTGAAAATCGTACGTTTCGGCCGTATAGAAATTGTGTCGTTCTGTTTTTACAGAAACCCCACGGACATATTAGGGCACAACATATTAGGCGCCCGTTTCGATCCTGTCACCGGGGTACAAACGCCACTGGTGCAAACTTGCACATCGAAAAATTAAGACGCAAAACAACGGATAGAGTTTATGAAAATATTCAGGAACCGTTAAAAAATTTCAAAAATGTTAAATAAACACTTAGAAAGGCCTATTTTACAAAACAGAGCCGAAATTTCATGGCAGGACTGTACCGGGAATTTTTTATAAAATAAATTCCGACCCCTGTACGCCCACTCGCGCGGAAAGCAACGCAGTTGCGCCGCTGCGCGCGAGGGTGCGTTAGAACCCGAGCCGTTTGCACCTATACGTTCTAATATCTACCGCGCACTCTCATTTTCCTCTTTAAACAAAAAAAATTTTATAACAACAACACTGGCTATTGTTACATTTAAAAAAATCACCACACGACGCACATTCAATTCGCAAAATAAACCAAAAAAGAAATTAATCCGTTCCCACTTGGTATAATAACAGTTTAGTGCGATGTTGAGTAGTTAAACTCCAACTCGCACGTGTTTTAAGCCCTTCAGGGCCAAAATTTGTTTTTTGTGAATATATGATTAGGCATGTAGTTACTTTTTTGCTTAATTTACGTATTCTATTATATAGATAAGCAAGACTAAGAGGGTATTCTTGGGCTTTGTTTTGGTCTTGTCGAAGCACTTACACCTGTCTGACTTCCCCTTCCGTCTTGGGGTTATTTTTAAACGCTTATTTCTCTAATAATTGAACACAATTCTAAAATCGATATTTATCGCGAAACCAATACTTTCCTATGCTGGAAATAATGAAAAGAAGAGCTTCGTGTTATTAATAGCAATTTCAGAAAGGGTCGTGTACTAAATTATTCACGAAATATGAGTCCCTATAAAAATCGATCGCTAGTACCAAAGACTATAACCCCTTATGGGGGTTATAGTCTTTGCTAGTACGCAATGAATTAATTTTTAACTGCTACAAATTGCATGTACCTGAAGGACAGTAGTTTCATAAAAGTTAACTAATATTATTTTTAACCCGCACTGTATAATACTTTAACGAAATTGTTTCCTTGAAAATGTTTATGTAAAAAACTTGATTGTGGCATTAACTAATCAAAATATAACTAAAATCTTCACAGATAAGCCAAGCTATTAAAAAGAACTGAAAATTACTTCTGAAAAACCTTCCGTTTGAAATATTTCGGTCATGTAGCGTCATTTCCCTAAATAAAAGTAACAGGTTATACGACACACCAAACAACAGCGACGTCACAAAGACGTCATAGTTAAGTGACAGAGAAACGTACTGAATCACAAGTATAATATAAACTTTAGTAATTTGTGTGTGGGTGGTGAAAACTTAAATTAACGACTCCGGTGAACTTTATAAAGTTATTAAAGAGACTATCCGTGTTCGTTATGAAACTTCAACTGATCGTCGTGGAAACAGGGGAGAAGTGGCGAAAAGCACTTTTAAGGTGAGATAATTTTTTTTATTAATGGTTGTAATTTTTTTCAGGTTTATGCGAAAAATGGTTATTTTTGGGTTAATCGTTTTTATCAAGCATGTTTTCAACAATGAACTTTAAGAAAAAAATATTTCTGGTACGCCACTGGTTAATTGCAGGATAAAGTACATAATAAAATCGAGCAATTGCAATGCAGTTTTCGCGTCATATTTTTTTATGTTTACCAAGTACGTAATAAATAATAATAGAGGTCAGAATTATTTAACCTCGATCCTCCGTTATTAATTTTCTTGAATTGAATAGAAGTAACTGTCATTTTGTTTGATGAGCACACATTTATCGTTTAATGGAAAGCAACAAGACATTAAATTAACCTTGAAGTTTCCGACTCTGAACTTGAATTGTTAAAAATTAAATGCTCAATTCAGTTCGTTGCGCAGATAATGTATTTATTCGATTTGTTTTTATTTGTGTCTTTGTTAACAGATCTGTAAAGTCAATGGCACAATAATGTTCAACTTTTAATCTGCTAATTAAAGTGTTCATAGAAATCTAATTTTTTGCATGATTTTAAATTCAAAGCTATGATAATGCTGCCCTGTGCTTTCAAATTTGACGTTACACGAAAACCTTTCATACTTTAAAACTACGGGTATTAACTTTAAAATTATACAATCTTTTGGCTAAGGTGGAGTTCCTCGAAGGTAAATCTTGAAAAAAGAATACCGTTGAGTGGCCGGCTAGATCATCTGATTTATCCCTTTTGGCATTTTTTATGAGCCCATTTAAAAATCGTGTGTTGGTAACTAGACCTGAGTGTTTAGATGATTTAACAAACCGCAGTCGTGCTGAAATAGCTGCTGACAATTTATTGCATAACCTTCAGAAAATTTTACGAGTATAAACCAAATTGCTATGGCCAAAATGTAAATGGGCAATAGTTTAAACATATTTTTTCTTAAATTACATTTTTAAACACTGAACGTGTAATAGTTTCTACAATTGAATGTCTTTAATTATACTGGTCGGCACATTTTTAACTTTTTATGTTTTCTTTACTATCTATATACAATTTACTTTGTTTTCTAGTTTTAATTACATTTACTATGTCTTTCTTTGTTCGTGGCTTTGACAAAGTTTTTCATCAAACCCAATTTTATATGCAACGGTTGTAAGTAAACTTTGTCACGCTCAACTACTGCCGGATTGCTTATGTTCTTTTGCCCAGGAATATGCTGCTCTCTTGGTGGCCATTGTTTAACAATATAATGAGAACTCCTTGCTCGGCTGTCCCCTCACAAATAAAACAACAATGCTTCGTGTATCCAAGTTGTAAACCAAGCAGAATTGCCACAACTTTTAAAACAGCACTGATGTACCATTTATACTTTCTGTAATTAATTTTGTCACGAAATCATACCATGTTTTTACAAGATTCCTTCGTGTGTACAACAGGAACTGAAGGGTCAATATTTACATTGTGTTGAAGAACAGCTTTTAAGCTCAGTTTCGAAGCATCGATAAATAGACGCCATTCTTCTGCATTGTGTTCAAGCAAGCATTACATTGTCAATATTATTGCAAAAAGAAATACCCTCTTCAGTTGAGAAATACTGTGACAATTCTTTCTGACGATTGCGGTATACTGAAAAGCACGTATCTTAAGCTAACAACTTCCATCCTGGTAATCTTGTTTGAGTTTTTGATAAATTCAAATCTCGAAATATTGTATTATCCCACGTGTGACATACAAATTTTATCTACGACTGCTCAAAATTTGTTGAAAATCGAATTTTTTTGCTTGAAATAATATTTGTCATTTCGCATTCATTTATTTGTAAATGTCAAGTCACTTTTTTAAATACTTTTGTTTTAAAATCAAAGGAACAAGATAGATTCGATTGGTTCAATACTATGGCATCCAGCCAGTTTTCTTATAAAGAAAGCTTCACTTTTGTTTGTGCAAATACAATGAGTTGGTAATGAATCAATTATCTCACTAGTGAGATAATGAACTTCATTACCTAACGCAAATGAATAACATAAAAGTCCAAGCAGTCGTAGATAAATAGTTTTCGATTTGCCCTAAGTTCTTCTCTCAGATCCTGTGTTCAAATTTCCAAAGTTTAGTTTTAGAAGAAACTTAATAATTTTTCAGGGTGTTTTAAAATAACTTCTAAAACATTTTTTTTAAGTTCTAAATGAAAACAAAAGCCTGTCGTATATAGCATCAGTACATGCATAGCACGTCCACTGTATATACCACCCGGTCATTGTGGACGTCTAGCAAACGTCCAAAATCAACACAGGATACGTCGTTCACTGCAACACCTGCAACAACTTTCGACATCCATATGTTGTCCATAAAATGTCCTATGGCGTGATACTACGGGAGAGTTAATGGTCATTACATGGGTATATTATATCAAGAAATCAAAAAAAAACTGATCCCCAGCGGGATGTGGAATGAAAAGTCACGTATTTACTAGACTTTTTTTGATCTCTTGATATGTTAAAACAATGGAAATTGATTTTGCCCAAATTCATGCTACAAAAACTTAAAAACTTTTCTAATCATAAGACACTGTATTACCTTTAAGCCAAAAACTCAGCAAGTCTATCCTTTCATCTTACTAATTAATTTTATAAAGTAATTGCAATCGGTTAAACACGTTTATTTGTCTCAGTAACGCACAGAAAATAATAGAAAACCTTAATAATGTAGAGGCAAATCCCTAAAAATATATTTTTTTTCATTATAGCTACAAGCTTCGGCTTTAGGTAACCATTTTTTTAGAGCTTCCTTGCAATTTTTTGGCGTTGCTTCAGTGTTTGCTATACCAGCGAAATATAAAAAAACTGTTTCAAAATTACATCTTAGGAAATAACGCGTGTCCAGAAAGTCTTCCAGTCAGGGCGGCTATGGATTGTATAACGCATGTCTTTTATTCAGTCATATCTAAGTAATTTATTTGACATAAGTCAAAGTCAATTTAAATTAAAAGGTTTTTATTTTAAATTATTTACTTTCTGCATATTTCTTGTTATAAACTGTTTACGCAAGAACAAAAAACCTTTATTGTGAAATCTTATTTACGCAATGGTCAACAGTTACAAAACGGAAATTGGAATTATTCCATCAATGCGTGTAAACAAGAATTTCAACAAAGATATCCAAAGACATACGTTATACAATCCATAGCCGCCCAGGACTGAAAGACTTTCTGGACACCCGTTACATATTTCTACAGAACGGTCAGAAACAAAATTTAATAAGGGGGGGGGGGAGGCGTGAAACAAAACCTCGTTTCAGATTGATAAACCATTCCCGTTATCTGTCAGTAATTTCAGAATAATAGCATTTAAGAGTCAATTAAATAGTTTTGTAACGCTCCCCCTTTCTCGATTAAGTTTCATCTTTGATAGCGGTGTATGTATATAAAAATTTGTAGGAAAATTATATGCATGTCTAGATTATGTGTGACGTATTAACTTACCTTGCGTAACTACGGCAAAACTCACAACCTATAACCACTAACTATTAAATATATCCTAAACAAAACAAACACTACATGACTAAACTAACAGCTTTATCGGTTAATTACCAAAACATACAAAGCCCACGCCACCGAACTTCCTGAAGAATATGCACGCAGCCCTTCCCGGGGGTGGGGGGTGGGGGGTCGCCAAGTTACGGTTGAAAACGTTACTGTGGAACTTAGAAGGGCATGCTCAAAACATCCAATGGATGTTGAAAATTTAGTGATTTAATATCAATTTTGTACATAGATGGATGTCCATTAAAATACATTAAAGCTACACAGCATGTCCATGGACATAACATGTACTAAAAATGAACACATTATGGATTTCCTGTGCTATATGGAGTTAACTTATCATTATTCATATTATATTATTTTAATTATACATTATTTGCTATCGTTCTGACGAAAATATAAAACACTGTTGAACCAGAGGCGTAACGCAAATCGTAAGCGCCCTCCGCAGACTTTTATAACAGGCCCCCACCCCCACCTTAAATGTTGTTTTAGGCAAATTAAAAATAAGAGAAGTCTGGTAAAAATGAAACTAGGAATAATTTTCTCGGCCAAAAAACAATTTATTTTTCAACGTAGTCGCCTCTTAGGCATAGTACCTAGTCCAACGATTTTCCAATTTATTGATCCCTTCCGAATAATATGATTTCTCCAATCATTCAAAATAGGCGTTTGTTGTCGATTGTTGCATCGCTGATCTCCTCATTAGAGCCGAATCTCTTTCCCCCGAGCTATTTCTTCAAGTTCGGAAACAGGAAGTAGTCGCATGGGGCTAAGTCTGGAGAATATGGTGGATGTCGAAGCAATTCGAAGCGTAATTCATGAATTTTGGCCATGGCAACTACACACGTGTGCACCCGTGCATTGTTTTGATGAAACAGAACTTTTTTCTACGACAAATGCGGTCGTTGTTTTTTCAAAACGTCGTTGAAATGGTCCAATAAATTGAAACAATATTCGCCGCTGATTGTTTTTCCCTTTTCAAGGTAATCGATGTGGATCATGCCGCGTGCATCCCAAAAAACTGTGGCCATGACCTTGTGGGCCGATAAAACAGCCTTAGGCTTCTTCGGCGAAGGTTCGCCAGTAGAAACCCACTGTTTAGACAGTTCCTTGGTCTCCGGTGTATAGTGATGGATCCATGTTTCGTCCACAGCTATGAAACGACGCAAAAACTTATTTTTATTCCGCTTAAACATTGCCAAACCTGCCTTTGAAGTCACGTGTGCGTTTTTGGTCGATTGTGAGCAAACGCGGCACCTATCGCGCGGTTATCTTTTTCATCTCTAAATTTTCGTGTAATATATTGCGCACACGTTTATCTGAGATGCGTACTATCTCAACTATCTCGCACACTTTCACTCTGCGGTCTTGCAATACAATATCATGGATTTTGTCAATCATTTCTGATGTGGTGACCTCATTTGGGCGTCCTGAACGTTCGGCATCAGTTGTGCTTGTACGACTACAATGAAAACCAGTAAACCACTTTGTGAATCATTTCAATCGATGGTGAAGAGTCCCCATAATATTTATAAAGCTTTGTTTTGGTTTGCGTAATGGTTTTTACACGCAAAACATAATGTTTCATTAACACACCAAATTAATTTTTTTCCATGTTTGCAAAAATACGAGAGGTTGTCTGCTTACAATGGCTGTCAAATATTATGTGATAATCTTGTGTGGTAAAAACACAATATTGTCTATTGATAACCTTAGTTTATAGAAAACGACTTGCATTAGCGCACTTTTTATGACGAATTGATTTAAGATTTCGTCGATGCTTAACCTTTTAGTATTTTCTACTACACTTCTACTTCCATATGCAGAAACACCAAAAACACTGTCAACTTTTAGGAGTTTTTAAAATTTTTTTTCTTTTTCGTTGCTCAATTTTTTCTTTTGAGTGCCACCAGGTAGTTTAGCTAGGATTTATATTTGATATTCATATACTTAAAAAGTAACAACAATTTTATTATATTTTAAATTATTAATATAGGTACACGCACGTTCGCGATTGAAACCGAAACTGAAGTAATTATTTTTAAATTCAAGTATCTAGTTATGGGGTTTTATGCTTTTATTTAGACTACAGATTTTCGAGCTTACTGACTTTTTATGGTTGTATGTTTTGAAGTTTTTTTTATATTTTTTCTTTTTTGGTTCTGACAGCTCGTGATCACTCTGGGCCCCTAAGAGGCTTGGCCCCCCGCGGTGCGGAGGTTGCAATGGTGTTTGTTACACCACTGATTTAAACAATCAACCCGTTTGGACAAGTCAGTGCGGCATGTGACAAACCTTACTTGCGTAGTACAACAGCTGACATTACATTTCCATTATTTGATGTGCTGTGACATGTTCGTGCGTATTCATCAGATGAGATGCCCGTCAGAACACGCATGCAGCCGAAGTTCTTCATCGACCGCGAATTTGCTGTCCTCACACATTTATTTTATTTGTAATTACGAACAACTTAAAAAAAATTAAATTTAGTAGTTATTAGGGTGGCGGTAGCTCAAGGGTGGCGGTAGCTCAGAGGTTGGACGCTTAGCCTCTAACGTTAAAGGTCTGGCGTTCGATTCCCAGCCGCAGCCATGCATAGTAATATAAAATATAAAAAACTATGCCGCAACCCGCCACTTACATTCCTTATTCCAGCATGGGCAGCCGTGGGGTCGTAATGCCTAAAACCTTCTCTGGTGTTCAGTCGTTCGGATTCGACGATAAACTGTAGGTCCTCCGTACTCCACCTTAGCGCTAAGGAGAGTACGTGGCAGAGAAGAGTGCCGGAGCGCAGCAGTGGGACGTAAAGGCTTATTACGATGATTTATTAGCTACTACCAACTAATTTCTAAAAATTTAATCTATTGCAAATAAAACAATTCTTAACTTCAGGTTTTTTTATTTTAGCCTTATACGTATTTCGTCCTGTTGAGATGTCATTTTCAGAGGCAAGATTAAAAGTAAACAGTTGGTGTTGCTATAGGAACAATAAATCTTCATAACTTGATCTTGGTTTTCTATATCTGCGTCTAGATGACTTGATTTTTCATTCCAAAACGTCCAATAATGGTGAATTTAAGAGGTCAATTTGTTCATTCGTTAAAGGTAGAGATTTTGAAATTTTGTGAATTTCAAATGTTTGTGGTATATCCAACTTAAGTTTATCATCACAAAAGTGTAAATATTTTATAGTGTTATTAGATGTTATTGAATGATTGTGTTCTAATAAGTGTTTAGCGTAATTGGATTTATTTATTTATCTAAAAATTTGCTTCTTCTGATTATGACTGTAAAAACTGACATGATCAGTCGAGGGAAATAATATAAAACAATTTTGTATGTCCCATGTAACCTGCTTGTTCAGGTTGACCACGGCTATCTAAACATTGAAAAGTAGATAATAACCTATTTTTAACTATAAAATTAGGGCCAGCGGTTGTTCTAGTGGTTAAAGTCCCAGGCTTTGAAACTAGACTCCCAACGGCAGTAGGTTCGAGTCCTCTGTCCGTCGGAAATTTTTCTGAATAAGTTAAATCCGGCGTGTCCATGGATGGTGTGTATGTTGGGTTGCATGTCTTTCAGGGGTTGGGCATGTTAGACCGGTGTATAGCGCAAGTCCGCTGAGGCCGGGGAAAGGGGTGGGATGGGAATCATGGTGTCGTGCTCACGCACGAACTCATGATTTTTAAAATAAACTATAAAATTAATTATGTCGTCCGACAAATATTTAAAAACAGAAATTAGGTATATTCCCTAAATGTCAACATTTCTTGGTAATCTACGCATAACTCATTATAAATAGACTTATCATTTAATGACCCTGATTTGCGATATATAGCACAAAATGGCGCCAACAACCCACTAATCTTTATCAGCTCCTGTTTCCTAGAACATGTAGGTACGTGTAGGGATAAATCAAGGACAAGGGATAAAAAAGACGCGCCTCCACGTTTTAATTATAGTTCTATACTCATTGTTATACAAAAATATTACTTACTAATACAAATTATTGTTTAAGCTGCGTAATGAGGTACATAATAGGACCAGCATTATTTTAGTGCAACAAAATCCCACACACGATGATGCACTTCAATAAAATCGTTAAACAAACATTGACCCTTGTACTGAACCACAGTCATGAACTTTAATATAAATAAAATATAATAAACAGAAAAAAAAAGCAAAACTTGGACTCTTATCATTTTGATGACGTTGAGCCACTCATAGCTTCAAAGAATTCAACTTCCAGTGTATGCGTACTGTAAATTTAATCATCTGCTGACCTGTATGACGTACTTGTGTATTTTGATACATTCCTTCTGTTCTGGTAAACTTGTTGAACGTGATGGTGAATCAGTGAACTAGTGCTGATTTTAATAACAAAAAATAGTGCCGGTTCTCTAATTCGATACTTCGCAATATTATTGCCTCAAGGTAGGATTTTTTGTCGCACAACGTTATTTGAAGCTTACATCCGATTGATTAACAATTGTAATAAAAGTATGGCCTTGGATTGTATTGCAGAGCAAAACTGTTCTAGAAGTTCTAACAAATTTTCATTTTTTAACGCTTGGATGACATCAAAATGGACGCTGTTTAGTAGTTTGGTAACATGATAATATGTGGGTTGATTTTACTTTTTGTTGTCACTTCGTTGAAGTCCGCATTAAAAGAGTTGCGGGCTACAGGAAGCAAAGCAGGCACCGAAAACTTACGATTAGCTACTTAGGAACTTAGGCCTATTTACATATTTTTTGCCTAACATTTAAAGTTACAACGTTCAGTCCACTGTCTCAAACATTCGGTCCACTGCTCAAAAAATGTGCATTATTGACAACCCATTTAATTAATTTCGTTGTATACAAAACCAGCATTGATAAGAATATCAGTTATTACAGGTATCTATATTACCGACTTAAGTGGAGCACAGAGTTGAACAATTTAATAATACGGTTATAAAAATGAAAACCCTAATTTTCAAATAATGACATCGATGGAATTCTTTATTTTCAGAGAGATAGATTGAGAATCTAGGGGTTCCCCTCCCCGCCAGATACTAATGTATCTAAAAACAAGATTAGAATCTTGTTATACCTTCTGCGACTGAAGTAGAATTTACTTTATAAACGCATAGTTTTTATCGTCCCTCTATTAGTAACAAGACGTTCATTTCCAAATTTCCAAATTTCCAAAATTCATAGAGGGCGTCACAGAGAAATTAAAGAATCAGAGTTAAACGAAATCATAGCCTATGTTAAACTCTATTAGCCCACAAAATTAAAGAAACAAATAGTAGCGTGGCTAGTATTCATAAATAATTCGTTGTAAATTTCAAATTTGACGGTTTTGCCCTTCTACTATACCAAATTTGTCGCAAATCTACCGTCTGTTTTTTTATGAAGTAGTAATTGTAGTCATATTTTTTTTAATTGCATTATTTTGGACATAAACAGTTCGGTTTAAACATTTTTTTATGCCTTATAGCCCTCTATCACATCCTGGTCTCACTTACACAAAATTTATATACAGGGTGTTGCATCTGCATGACTTTCTGAACAAACTCAAGGGGCACATTACTGAGATCATTTTAAGTGGAAAATGTCTAATACACATGGTCCGGACACCTTTCACATCTACGCCTCTGGTTGATATATGTGAACGAGAAAACAAGTGAAATTGTAAATCAATACCAGACAAAATTTGAATGAAATCAGGAAAGTGCTCCCTAGGTTTGTGCAAAAAGTCATGAAACACCCTATGCACGGTGTTTCACAAAGTACGGGCCATAGGATGTTAACCGTCTTGTAGTTTGGCTGGAATCAAAGAAGGTTGTCTACGGAATTTTATCATATTACATGCTTGCTTAAGATCCATAAAATAAAAGCAAATCACATGAGTGGTGAGAGTGGTCTTAAGGTAGAGCATCAGCTCACCAAAGCGAGGGTTCCGGGTTCAATTCCCATAAAATTTATTTTTTAATTTATTTTTTATTCTTATTTATGTTCTTACGACAATTTTAACAAATGAAAAGTGGTTGATGTACGCTCTGCGTCTTTATTAATTTTTCTTTTAAAACAGTTCTATCTGCGCTTATTTTTGGATTGTTACTTTCCTCTCTAGCTGAGGAAGGTATAATGTCTTTATTGATCAAAAAGAATGCGAAATTTACATGACTGTTGATACGCACCGCAAATCAGAATAATCAACAATTAAACTCTCTTTTTGTTTTGGATTCGCGAAGCATGGGTAATGTAGCCTACAAAATATCAGGACAATAATTAAATATGCATTGAAACTCGCGGCTATCATCGGCAACAACGTCGGCAATAACGTCAGCAATCGCGGTAATAACTAGGCAGTCATGAAAATCGTAGCAATATTTCTGCAATCGGCAATCACGTCTGCAATCAAGGCAATTAGCGGCAATAAGTGTACAAAATTGTATCTAGTAAGCGTCCCCCCCCCCCCAGTACTACCAGTACTTCGATACTTCCATATTTCGATACTTTTGATACGGTGATATTTACGATACTCCAATACTTTCAATACTTTTGGTACTTTTGAAACTTTTGATACTTCGACACCTTTGAAATCTTGTATCGGGTAGGCGGAAAAAAGTCTCTGGAAAAAAAGTCACGGAAAGAAGCCCACGGAAAAAAAGTTCCCGGAAAAAAGTCGCCGGAAAAAAGTTTCCGGAAAACGTCTCCGGAAAAAAGTTTCCGGAAAAAAGTCTCCGGAAAAACGTCTCCGGAAAAAAGTCTCCGGAAAAAAGTCTCCGAAAAAAAGTCTCCAGAAAAAAACCCGGAAAAAAGTCCCATGGAAAAATAGTCCTGAAAAAAGTCCCTTGGAACAAAGTTTCCGGAAAAAAGTCTCATGGAAAAAACTCTCCGAAAAAAAGACTCCAGGAAACAAGTCCCCGGGAGAAAAGTCACCAAAAATGGTGTTGGATATTGAAGCCCCGTATAAGAGTCGGTTACAATAAACAACTTTACTTTCATATACGGTAGCTCTTTAAAGATATTAATGTAGCAACTTTTGTCAATAAAATTTTTTTTGTTTATTATTAAATTAAATGTACAAAATGCAGTAAAAATAAGATTAAATTAACCTAAAAAATACAATGTTCTATTTCAAAAGTCAAAGATAGAACCGCTTTTTAGTTGAACCGGAAGTCGGTAATTTTGCCGTTGTGCCTAGAAACTGCATCAGTTTTTTTTTATTATACGTAATAATAACAATAAACTAGCAATTCAACTAGCCCTGCATTTACCGGTATAATCAAAATATAAGCTTTTTAATAAACTCACTGCCAACGATGAACACTATGAAAAAACAAGTTTATCTTAACTTATTTTATATTAAAAACATTTCTGTGTTTTCATGAGTTTTGCCTTTCTTTTTAAAGTTTTTCAGGATTATTTTTTCCTCGAGACTTTTATTCCAGGGACTTCTTTTCTGTGACTTGTTACCGGGAATTTTTTTTCAAGAGACTATTTTTTCCGCATACTTTTTTTCAGGAGACTTTTTTTCCAGGGGACTTTTTTCCGGAGACTTTTTTCCATGGACTTTTTGGTGTGCCTTTTTTTCCGGGGACTTTTTTTCGTAGATTCCTGCACTGAAAAAAATGTTTTGTTGTGTGAACAAATGATTAGTCACTGCAACTAAAGAAATTAGTAGCTATAGAGTCAACTAATTTGTTTGTTCACAATATTATTTTTTTTAGTTGTGGCAAATTTTGTTGTGCAAACTATCAGTGTTTGTTGGTATTACTATCTCACAATTACTTGTCCTAACAAATGCTTTTGATTTCATAACAAATCTGGATTTGTTTATATTGCTAAGAAAATTTGTTAAAACCACTACCACGACTTGCTAAAATTACTAACACGCTCTGTTAAGACTAATAACAATATTTGTTAAAACTACTCACACTGTCTGTTACAACGACCAACAAAACTTGTTTAAATTACTTGCACGATTCGTTAAGGATACTAACACGATATATTAAAATGAATAAGACAGTTTGTTTAAATTACTAACACGATTTGTAAAAGTTACTAATACGATTTGTACATATAACTAACAAAAAAAAAGTTATTTATACCGGGTGATCGTAAAAAAAATGATTCAGAGCAGGCCATGACCGAAGTGTTAAAGTTGGCAATACTTAATATAAGCCAATTGTCAAATGTTGACAGCTGTACAAATTTTTTGTTAGGTACATTTAACTTAATGTATCTAACCAAACAGTTTTACAGCTGTCAACATTTGACAATTGGCTTATATTAAGTATTGCCAACTTTAACACTTCGGTCATGGCCTGCTCTGAATCATTTTTTTACGATCACCCGGTACAAGGCAAATTTGTTGCCTATTTTATAGTTTATTTTGGCCATGGTTCAACACTGCAGTAGTATCACCTCAAAGTTAACAAATAAACTTGTGGTAGTACCACTATAGTGCTTAACCAAATCCAAAATTGACGCGTTTGTATGCAGTGAATTTGCCCCTATAAATAATATCTGCTGTACAGTACATGCGCTTATGCTGCTTGAACTTATGGTGCTGTTTACCAATACAGGTTGATCTAAAAATAAACAAATTTAGTTTTTTTTTACTACAGCTGAGGTAGAGCCTCCTAACAGGTTAAAGCTCTGGCCGTCAATAAAATTTAACAAACCTTGTTCAACGAAAATAGTATTTTTTATAAAATACGAAATTTATTCCCAGCCTGTTAAAATTAATAACTAATATTCTCATCATCATTAAAAGCTATTCCTTGTATAGAACATGGTACATCAAATACTGGACCTGAAATCGTGATTTGAAAATGGTAAGGTGTAAATAAAAATATAGCTTTGGTGAATCAATAGTTTATTGTAATAATAAATCAAAAAATTAGAAATTACGGGAAATCCATCACGGTTATTAACATACTCAAAATTAGTTATTCGCCATACAAAGTTAAAATATAAAATGTAATCTTACAATGATACTAATAGATATTAAAACAAAGAAATACATGAAAACTATTCTTATAAGTGACTTCTTAGTGAAATCAATAACTGCCCATCTGCCGTTCTGCATAACAAAACTGGGAAGGGTTGAAGGAGTTCTTTAGGATTTATTATCTTCGTATCGTCACTTCTTTCGACTTGATACGCTTGTACATGCTCATTAAAGTTCAATACATTTAACTCTTTATACAAAAAACATATTTCCCTCTTGCCATTCACTAGTATTCGTTCAATAACACCAAAAGTAGGTAGCACGTGTAGCATCAATACCAACAATAAGCGCCGTACCTACACTATATTTTTCACTACATATTTTAACCCACTTTCAAATAACCCCTTGAATAAACGAATTTGGTATCGGCTGATTGAAATTTGGATAATTCTCTATCATATCAGTATATGACATAAATTCACCAGGTCCTATTACAGTATGCTCATAATCGTCTCCCCGCAATAAGCGAAAACATACTTTTAGTTGTTGTTTCATTGAAAGTGATTTTGTTATATTCTTCCGCGAACATGTAACATTCGCAGTCATTTTAAATTCTCTGTTTAGCCTCAATTCTCATACAGGAAAGATTAACCAATCGCCCCATGTTTTTCATTATTGAAGGATAGTGAATTAAGTGGTGGTGCTTCGGTTTTAAAGTGCTCTTAAATAAAAGTATATACAAAGTATTATGTTCAGTGATAAGATTCTCCAAGTAACAAATAAGAGAGTGGGTGATATTCGACGAAGTAACTAGAAAAATAATTTTCCTTAAAAGTATGTAAAATTTCCATACTTCGTTAGATTCAGGAATTAAATCGCCTACAATTTATGCAAAGCACCTTACAAAACAGAGCATTTCTGACGCCGACATTGAAATTCTATTTTTTGTATGAAAATCGTGTCTTAGTATAGGAGGTTTATTTGAAATTTCAAAACCACAATCGAACGAATCCAATCGAAAAAATCGGAGAAGTCTCTTAAACAGGTTGGCTCTCTACAACGGTGTGTACTACTAGGATCTAACTTATGGTTAAATTTGAAAAGCAACATTAATGCAGTTACAGATGGAAAATATTGATTACACAAAAAGCACTTAGGTATTTTGAAATTTTCTTAGAACTATATCCCAATAACACAAATACTTAAAGAACAGAATATTATTTAAAGTAAATTGAAATAAGTAAACATACCTACAATCTAACACATCAAGACACTAAAACAACTAATACTGTATAATTTCTAAATAACAATAAACTTCGAAGTCTAATCTTAAATGCCAGTACTCTTAAACCAGAACCGCGTATTTATTTGCAAATTTCCATCAAAATACTTTGAACTGCTACAAAATGTCTATCCCACTTAGTATCAAGGTTGTAAATAACTTTTTGTACTAACATCCATACTTGTTCGGCCTCCTTGGTGTAGCAAGCATGCAGAGCATGTGTAATTTGTATTGGTTTATTACTCAAAGAAACAAAAAAGTTTAAAATTTATTTTAATTTAGTTGAGCTGATTTAAATCAAATAATTTAAAAAATAATCTAATAACAGAATATTTTAATTTTAAGAAATATAAAACAATAATTATTTGTAGTTTTAATTGATTGGGAGTCTAATTCTAGATTTTTAAATCATAAAAATAGTTTCGTTTTAACTATATAGTATCACAGTTTATTATATATTTCTGCTTACGTGGTTCTTCTGATGTACTTCTCTCCAACATTGAAGAACTTGATGAAGAAATAACAGATACTGTATCAAATGATGATGTGCTAGCACCTGAGTTTAATCCAATCATCTAGGTATTTATATTTATGTTAAATTTCTGTTTCTACGATTTTTAAATATTAATTTACCTGTTGAGTTGCTTCATAGATGACATCTACTATAATTTCGGAATTGTAAATATTCCACTTTTCAATCAAATTCAGCCGTGGTCCAACTTTAGGAATTAATTTCTTTATATTATCCAGAGCCAATAATTTAAACGAATACATATCAATACAGTTGTCTACAACAGAATCATAGTCTAATAATTATTCTGTAATAAAATTTTCAAATTATGTATTTTTAATAATTGCTAAACTTGAGTAATAAAAAAAGTGCTAAACCCGATAAATTACAATCAAACCCTAACATAAATCGGTATACATGTGTAGTACAAAAATGCAAAATTTAAATAAAAGGAACTTGCGTTATTTATTTTTACGTTTTATAGGCGCAAATCACGTTGCCTGGTGCAAGGAGGGTCATGGGATTTCTGAAGACCTGCTGATTTAGATTTTATTATGATATTAATAGCTTATTTTTCAAATCATAGTTAATTGTTTTACAAACACTTGTGAGAGATATTTATTCATTATACTATGTTTCTAACGATTTTAAGAAAAACATCTAGATAGAAATCGATTTTCAAGAATTAATAAAATATTTACATTATGTATACCTACAAACATTCGCAGAATAAAAATAAAACACATATGAAAAACAAATACATCGCAGTTGAACAATAATTTAAATGAATACTGAACTAAAATACTTTTCTCGTATAATTAATATGAGTAATTCGCTACATACCTCGAAAAGAATCTATTACTTCGGCGTCCATTCCCCATTCTTCCAATAATTGTGAAAGTTCTTCCATTACAGAATCAGGTACACACTACACACCGAACAACGCGTCTTATCAGTGTTGCCAACTCTAGATATTTTTCAGTAATAGAAAGTAAAAAAAATAGTAATAGATTTGGCAGTTTAGGTAATAGATTAATAATAATAATTAATAATGTAAATACTGCTCGAATTCGTCAAAATCATCAGTTTTTTAGGTTAGACTTAAATTGATTTTTGATCTTCCGCCTGCTTAAGCAAAGGATCAGTCCAATTAATTAATCACATGGGAAATGCGAAGCAAAGTTCAATAAATTGTACAAGATAATATTAAATTAGTCCTTTATTATACAACACCACATCACCGGAGCACAGCTCCGTTACTTCTTAAACATAAACATAAAAATTTCGACCTTTTGGGAATTAAAATAATAAACACGAAAGGTAACTTAAAAATGATTCTGTTTTGTTTTGTATAACTTTAATAACACAAGACTGTACAGCTAAAGACTTTTTTGTTTTCAACATCCAAGATTAGGTTATAACGTAACTTAAAAAATATAATTATTTTTTATAAAAACCAACATTAACTACAAAAATAAGCACATTCGTAAGAACAAGTAGAAATTGTTGTGTAAAAAAATATAAATGTTGGCCTAAGTAAATGTATAACATACACACAAAAAATATAATTCTGTTTTATAAAAACCAACATTAACTACAAAAATAAGCACATTTGTAGGAACAAGTAGAAATTGTTGGGTAAAAAAATATAAATGTTCGCCTAAGTAAATGTATAACATACAAATATTAAACCAAGATTTTTTCAGGTAATCTAACATATCCATATTCATCTTCCGCTGTTTGATCCATAAGCTGCTCTTCAACTTTGTTATTATTATTATTTACTTTCCACCACTTCTGTTTTAATAAATTGTCACTTGGTTTCCAATCAAAACAAGTACTTCCTCTAAGCAACTCTTTACTGCTTAATAAAGCATCACAAGTTTTTATATAGATCTGCAGTGCCAGAATGTACCTCTAATAGAGTTAAGAATTTATCATTTACAATGCAATCCTTTTTGCAATATCGAACCACAACTGCCAATGATTTCGATACAGAAACTTCTGTTGTTTCATCAATAATTTAAGAAAATGGATATTTCTGCATATCCTTAATTATCTCTGCAAAACTCTCGTTTTTTAAAACATTTAACAAAATTCCTGTGGTTTTAGTCCTGCCCCCTGCAAGATTTTTAGCTATTTCAGAATCAGGAAAAATTGATTTTAATAACGGTGTTAAATGATCCATTGTTCTCATAGGCAAGTTGTGTTCTGCTATAAAACCACATAATTTTAGTTCTGCTTCTTTAGTTTTTTTATCTAATGTTCTTTTTTCGTTATTTTCAAAATTAATAACACTTTCAATGTTCGCACTTTTTTAGCAGCATTAAATCGTTTAATGTGTCCTGCAATATGCAATAACAAGAATAGGTAAGAAAATTAAATTTATAAATAATTCTAAATTATTTCTTTGGCAAATATTCCAATTTAAAATATATTATATTCCTAAATTTTGTCAATTGCAAAAAATTATAAAATGAAACATTTTATTATAAACAAAATTAATACCTGCAGAATCTTCATGACGCTGTATATGTGTTACACCCCCATATGTTTTAGGCAAAATTGACAATATGCTTTTTTATTGTTTTTGGTGAGCCATTCATATTTATTCTCCCATTCTTTGTTATACTTCTGTTTGTATGACTTTTTTTGTAATTTTTTTGGCGGAGTACGATTTATATCACTGTCTTCCCTGAGATCAATGGTATCGGTGTTGGTATTACAGGTAGAAACGGAAACGTTTTCTTGTACCTCAAGTACCTCTTTTTCTTGAACGGCAGTCTGGGCGGACGTAGACGGCACGGCTGCCGGCGAATTCGGCCTTTTCTTTAACGGCGTTCCGAACTGTAAAAACCTTAAATCGATTGATTACAGTTAAATAATAATCGTATTAATATGTAAATTAAAAAAATAATAAAGGAAGGAATGGTATTATTATAGTTTAATATATTATTTAAGGGATAAGTACTTACTTGTCTATTCTACATTTCTATTTTCTTTCTACACACGACACAGAACAAAGAATATTAACTAAGAGGATAGAGGACATGACACTCCCTTGCTCTGCTGAGTGCTGATAAACGTCATTCAAAATTTCAAACTCTGGTTAAACGTCAAACAATAAAATAAACACCAATACCATCTATGGCCGCGTTCGGTAATGTACCTCTACCAACTCGTTTTGCTGGCGGAAAGAGATCGATAATAACCATCGGCGCGGGTGGAAGTGAGATGCTAATAATCTCAATCGCGAAACTGTTAGCGGTGTTTACCGAATGCAGCTTATATACAACACGTTGAGGTTGACCGTTCACGGTCACGAATAAAGCCAACCGTCAAACTTGAAGATGTTGAAATAACTACTTAATTCTGTATTCGGTGGTAAATTAAATATTTTTATCTACGTAAATTGATAAAAACAAAAAATTAGCATTGTTTTGAAACGTAATAGAAAAGTAATAAAAATTGTAAAACGTAATAGATTTTGCTTCGGGAGTAATAGCGTAATAGAAGCAGTCATAAAGTAATAGATCTATTACTATAGTAATAGGGCTGGCAACACTGCGTCTTATGAAATGACGATTTTCGCACTTAAATAACGACCGATCGCAATAAAACTGACGAGTCAACCTCTGCGAAGGGACCACGAAAAAGCTAAAACTAGCAATACTATCAACGAAACGTGACTTTTTTATAAACTTATAGGTCAACAAAGCGAACAACTAAAACAAATGGTTAGTTACCCTAACTAAACTTTCTTAAAGGTTGGATTTCGCTGTTAGGGAATTGTTGCATTTACAAATAAATTAGTTCATGCTACAAAATCATTTAAAAAATTTATGTTTGCAGAGAGAGCATATTCGGTTTGTAAAAATTAATAACTAACATTTTATTGCAAGTATCTACAACTAGAAGTTTTGTTGCGTAAACTAACAAATCATCAACAAACACGAATTTGTTTAGATTGCAAACACATTTTTTTGAGTGTGGTATCGATGCTCCATACCAGCTAAAGTATCGAAAATTTGAGTAAGTATCAATTCTTTGTCCAGCCCTAGCAATGATATATGAGACAATCTGGGAATTGTTTTTTAACAATTTCTTCCTTCTTCTCTGCAATCATTTGATTGAACATTTTGCAACAATAACAATAACAGATATATTCGGGTTTTATTACTACGAAGTCGCAGTATCGTGTATTTGGCTTAAGTTAAATTTCACAAGTTTAAAGCGTTACATTAAAAATATATAATTATTGTTTTCCTGCTGTATTTCCAGAAAAGGGGCGAGAAACTTACTAGTTTTTGTTTTCACTTTTTGTCAAATTTAGATAACAATAAAAATTCAAATTTACTGCTACCTACTGCTGCTCCAACAAAAGCACTTCCCTATAATAATCAGTTCCCAGTTAAACAGAAATGGATAAGATAGTGGCTTGAGTCATTATATATAATCAAAAATAAATTTTAAGCCATTTAGAATGTCAGATTATTACAGTTTTCTAATTTCCATTTAAAAGATTTCTTGGAGTTAAATATGACAACGATGATGTAGTAATTTTATCAGTTTATAAGGAAGACAAACTGTATTATTCTACTAATTTATTATGAAATAGTACTACGAATTTGTTCTAAGAAATCTTAAATTATGAACAACGAAATCTAACTTTCACCTACCACGATGTTAATAATGAGCAAATTCCAGAGATAGACCCATATCACTATGATGACTCATTTTGCCTTGACTTACGTAATAAGAAACAAGTTTTGTAATATTCCATCAATTATTTATTACCGACTTTTACTAAAATACGCGCGTAGTAAAATAAAATGTAGAAGTACGACACTCTTAAGATACTTCAAGTTTTGATTTGGTTTTGAAAATAAATCTCCCAGGTGCATTTGCTATTTAACTAAGCAAGTAATCGAAGTTCTGATTGCGTAAAATTAATCAAAATTTAGATTTCCAGAAACGTTATACATTGGCCAAGAACCGAAATTCTTTGGACATCTGAGTCATTTCCCGATTCGCTCAGACAAATGCGGTGCTATATGATAATTTAATAACTTTCATGAGCGTTTTCGAATTATGGAGTGTACAAATTTATTATATTATTTATTGTGCTTTTTTTCTGCCCAACCGTTTGTGTATTTTTATCAGCTCCATATTTCGTTAGTTTTGTATTACAATTTATTGTATTAGGGGGAGATTTTAATAAAGTGCTTGGTGTTAACGTTGAAATTGTGCTATTTTGTGAATTTATGAGGCTCGAAAAATATTTATATAAAATTGCGGTTTTTTATAGTTCACTAGTCATCTTGTTGAATAATTTATTCTTACATGGTATGCGCTGGAATTAATTTTTCAACATTTTCAAATTAGGGTTAAACTACGTTAACGACTTAAATATTTATTAAAATTAAATATACATTTCGTATAGCATTTAGATTAAAAACTTTTTTATTATACCTGAAGGTACCTAGGTAACAACAAATTTTGAACAATAATAAATACACAGGTAATCCTAATCAGAACTAATCTTTATTTACTTAAATGAATATGAAACGTACAATTGGTGTTGTTTGAAATTTGTAAACCAGAAGCTATAATCAGCTCATTGTTAGTCATTTGTAAACTAGCAGACTGCTGATCCTTTGCATTTTCGAGGACGTTCAATTTGGAGGACGTTGATGTAGTATTATTATTCCATTAACAGCCCCAACAATGCGCCTCGAAACATTTAATTTGTTCTCAATGGACTCTTCAACATAAGCAGCAGCTACGGTCGATGATTTCCATCCAACCTGCCGTTTAAGCTCATCCACGCTCATTCCACTATTTGCCATGATTGTCGCAGACGTCCGCCGAAACACGTGGCCGGTGAATTTCTCAGCGTCTGGAAGGTTCAGATATTTCGCCACAAGAAACGGGCATCTGCCAAAAGTATTCACTCCGACAACCTGCCCGATGCATTTGTTTTGCTGTATTTTAAGAATACTCTATCCGTAGGCATCTGATCTGGGCGTATTGAAAGGTAGTTCTTAAAATTCTGAACATATGTTATTTCACAGTCATAAGTTACAGCAAATTTTCTACCTTTTTCGGTCTTACATGGTCGAATATTAATTATTAAAACAGACCCCTCTTTTTTAATATTCGACATGCGGAAGTCGCACATTTCATGCCTCCGGCAAGCCCCAAATATTCCACAACTAGCGACAACCTGAAACTCGAAATATTACCGTCAACATTTTGTGACAACTGTCAACTCAGTACAAACCTTCAAAAATAAAAAGGTATCGTCAAGGGCTTCAATGAAAAATTTGCGCAGTTGCTCTTCTGTAAACACCAAAGACTTTTTAAGGTCATACCCTTTATTGTGCCCTTCATAAACGCATGTAGTTTATGAAAAGAAGCAATGTTTACTCCGTGCTTGATTCGCAGCATCGTTTGCAATTTAGAATAGATGCACCACAGTGTTGACGACTTGTAGATAGTTGACTGTCATGAAACACAATTTTACGTCAACTAATTGCTCTTTTTAATAATTAATTATTACCTACCATTTTGTTCATATAGGCAAGCATTAGTGTTTCATCGACCACCTTGTAGTTTTTGCTGGTCATCCAGTTGGATAATTTTTCGTATTCCTTGCAATACGCTTGTTTAGATTTCTCGGGGATTAATCGCTGTTCAGCTTGTTCGGCTAACATTCTAATCTCGGATGAAATATCCATGTTTTCGTTCATTTTGCAATTCACGAACACAAAGTTGAAACAAACTTCACAAATCAACAAATTTATAATAAATATACATAGCATCGAAACAACAACAATTGCTAACCGTTTCTATACCAACGATTAATGACGCAGATTACTTCGAAAAAGGGATTTCAATTTCCTTTTTTTGTTATAATTTTTAGATTGTAGTGCAGGTGTAATAAAAAATAGCGTATAATACACGTGTATAAGAGCCTTTAAAGCACTGCTGCGTTAAAAAGCACTCGGCTTTGCCTCGTGCTTTTAAACCCGTCGCGCGTGCTTTAAAGGCTTGCTTATACACTTGTATTATAATATACTATTTTAGATTTATTTTAAACCAGGGACGTGAACCAAAAAAAATAACATTTCGGTTTTCAGTTATGGTCAAACTGTAGAAAAACCTGCTGATATGCAATCATGTTGTTTTTCAAGAATTATGAGGCCGTGCGTGAGCACGACTCCATGATTCTCATCCCATCCCCTTACTCGGGCTCAGCGGACTTGCGCTATGCACCGGTCTAACATGCCCCACCCCTGAAAGACATGCAACCCAACATACACACCACACACACCATCCATGGACACGCCGGATTTAACTTATTCAGAAAATTTTCCGACGGGCAGAGGACTCGAACCTACTGCCGTTGGGAGTCTAGTTTCAAAGCCTGGGACTTTAACCACTAGACCACCCGCTGGCCCTAACAATCATATGTTAAATGTAGTACTATTTGTTGTAGCTGTATTATTGTAAGCGCACTACATTGCATTTTAAGTTAACATTTTGACCTCCTATAAAATGGCCGTCTGGCTGCTCTTAGTTGATTGTTCAAAAACTGGAGTCGTGTAGCTAGTAAACATATAGAAATCTGTGAATCTACGTGACTGAGACCATGCCAAGGCAGGGCTTTTTATAAAATGTCCAATTAACTATCTCTCTGCGATATATCACAGTGACTAGCTAGCCGGTGCCGGTTGGCAACATTTTGCCGGCTTACAGTATAGCGTCATCGGAGCGTAGTTTACCGACAATTTAAATTTGGCCCGGCAGATGACGTGTTTATGTATTCGTTCTACATTTTAACGTCTGCTATCAACAGACGCCGTAGCTCAATGCTAGAATAAGTGTACAGTGTTGTGAGACATAGGTTGGTCGAGAAACCGAATCCTGAGCGGATTACATTTAAAAAAAATTTAGTCGCACTATTTTTTGAAAATGGGGCACACACGGTTATCATTATTGTTTGTTGTTGACTGTTGTGTACATGATGCCATGCTACTGTTTATGTTCCCGGGAAGTTTTAACGATAGTGGCAGCCGCCGGCGCAGCATTGTGCACACAATAACACAAAAATTAGCTACTGAGGAGTAAAAGGGAAAAAAATCATCCTGCTGGTGAAAGTATTATACGCTATACAGGCAAAAAGTTTGCAAAGGTCAACTAAAACGGCTGAACATGTGGAATGCGAAGATTAAATAGTAAATCCTAATGTCGTTCGTACATTTGTCGGAACGAAAAAATACCGGTATATTCTTAAAATAATTATGGTTACGGTTTAAGAAATTTTCAATTTCGGTTTTCGTTTTGGTTACGGTTTGGAAACTTTTTCGGGTTTTTCCTGTTTTCAATTTTAAATATAACCGGATGACATAAATATGTATATTCGCAATTATTCTCATTATTTTAACTCGTGCTTCGCAGTGACGTATTACCGCACAGGCGCATGAGGCACTCACCTAGGGCCTAAAAACAATGCAAAATCAAGTTTTTTTTTACTAAAAATTTTATTGCTACCTAGCAGATATACCAAGCATTGTCCGGGTCCCCTAATACCAAAGTTCTGGATAGTATTCGAATACAAAGTAGTTTGAATACTATTCAAGCTACTTTTTTTCGAAAAGTAGTTGTATTCGAATATTTTTATTTTTCCAGTATTTGTATTCGAATATTTTTGTCGTTTTTCCGAAACAGTTAGTTTGATTTTGATGCGCTTTGGAATTTGGAGGGGGGGGAGAATATCAAAGAACCAACGACAAAATAAAAAAAAATGCAACCGAAAGCGGATATTGCACATGTTAAATGTGATTAGAAGTCTTTTAGAAACCCTTAGGGCAAATCCAACGCATTTTTCCCGAACTTTCTAGCTTCAAAATTGCGGTAGCTACGACTTTTTTAAAAATTTGACTCATCACTCAAATAGTAGGTGGCAGATCGCTATCAAATTTGGTATAATAATTGCTCTACGAAAACAGAATCTTACCATTTATAAAATTTTTAAAAGCATTAACTGTAAAGATTATTTCAAAATATTGAAAATTTAAAAAACATTGCTCAAAGACTGGTAATACGAGTTTTAAAATTTTGTATGCTAATAGAGCTACGGATGAGCCACAATTTCGTTCGTGTTCCAGCCCGTTAATTTTTCTGTGACGCCTTCTATGAAGTTTTGAAAATTTAAGTATTAACGCGTATTTTTTCAAAAACGAGATCGGTATGCAATTTGTTAATGCCCTAGTAGTTTACAATGTTACTATGAGAATTTTTAATACTAGTAAAACGATAAAGTGAAAAAAATTTCAATATTTTGACATTTCAAATCATATAGTTCTCAAAAACTATCTACACGATTTTGAAGTCCCCATCTGCTAATTTATCTGTGAAACTTTCTATGAATTTTGATAAATCCAAAATTCATGTCTCTTTACTTAAAATACGTACAACGATAAAAATATTTGGTTCAAGCTAAGTGGTAGTACAATAAGATCTACAGCTTGATTTTTAGGTGCATGAAAAATTAGAGGAATTAATTTTTCCCCTCCCACCCGAATTTTGACAGACAAATTGTCCTTCCGTTTTTAGTTTTCTTTAATCCCCAGGGAACTTTTTTGGGAAAAAAATCAAACTTTCTTTATTTTCGGTTTCAAAATACAATCAGAAATGCCCATGGAAACCGTGGTTATCACTAAGGTAGGGGTTGTGGCTTAGTTCGTTGTGGCTGCACGTTATATTATGTTTTTTTCGTTGAACGCTTGGTATCTTTCGGTATCTGTGCGATGTGTTGCTTTTGCTCTTTGCGGAGTAATGTCTATGGGGGTTTCTTTTGTATCGCCACTGCTATGGCGCTGCAACGTTGTTCATAAATACTTTTAAACATAGGAAAAGTTAAAGTTTTCCAAGAATAGGAAAGCCCATGCGAACTGCTTCGCTCATGCGCTCGTAGAATATTGTATTGTTAAATTAAACCGTTGTTTCGGTATTCATATCAAATAAATCGCTCGGTTCGAATATTTTCTATTCGAATACTATTTTGGTATTGGTAATCAAATATTTTGTATTCGAATACTTTTTTTTTTCAAGTATTCAGTATTTGTATTCAACTCAGCTCTGCCTAATACCACTCGCTTTTGCAGAGAAAAATGCCCACTATATCTACCTTGTCATTCAATTCCCGCCGTTTTCTCCGCCATATCTATCGTTTCCTTTACGTTCAATTTCAGACTGGCTTAGAAAAAAAAAGTGAAAACAATCATGTTTTTATTTTACATTTTCTTTAAATTTTGGTTTTTTTAAATTTTCTGCTTGATTGTACACCAACGCCTATCGTCGTTCAAAATTTTAAATTTCTAGCTCATCTAGAAGTTGGTTAAAATTTACGGACGTACATACGTTGTGCTTTATACAGTGCGTTCCAATTTTATTGTTGGTAACTTTGGGGGTTCGTTCCGCACCGAAAACTATGAGACGCGTATTTTTTTATTTTCCACAATTTCAAATTTTAATGAGCGTACTGGCCCCCACAAGTGAACCCCTAAAATATTTTTTTGTAAATACTTAAGGAGACGTTTGACCGATCTGGATGAAATTTGGTATGCATGCTAACCAAGTGAATTTACATGTATTCCAAACGATCATTTTTAAACTTCCCTAGAGGGCGCCAGTCACGAGCAGATGCCTTCAGTTTTTCTACAGTAACTTTTTGTGTAATTTTTTTTTAACTTTTTGTGGTAGAATCAAATGCAGAATTTGATTCTCTAGAAAAAGTAATTTTTGTATAGTTTTCGTACGAGATATTTCAACTTCTATAAAAAATTGAGTTGCCATGAAAATTTCGATAGGTACTTTGTGGGATAACATCTCAGGGTGAAGTCAACACAATAAAAAAGTTTATATGAACATTTGCCCGGAAACGTGTCCTTACAGAGGTACAGTCTCTTTAACAATCAGCTTAAGTTTATAGGACCACTAGTTATACATATTACTTACGAAAATTACAAAGCAACATTTCCAAATTCGGATTAAACCGTGCTGGACGAGTTTATAGCTGAAATTTTAAACATAGCGAAATTCTTGTGTACTAATTTGAGTAAATCATCTAGTATCTACAACAATAATATGTTATTAATGTCATTGTTATATGTAGGAGAAAGTAATGTTTTGCCTGAAATAAAATCACTAATGAATCAGTAGGTACTAGGAAGTGCTTGTTATTGTATAACCGCTGGTATGTGAAGCGTATCGTAGCTGTCCTTCGCGTTTCGTTATTGTGAATGTCACCTAGTACGAATTAAATTTAATGCGTACACGAGAATCGATGCGATTGTTTTCATAGTTTATGGGAAATGTCCTGCAGAACAATGATTTTCGTTCGTGAACAAATATCACATATCAGGAGGGATCGTATAGTAATAGCAATACAATGTTCAGCACAGTCATGAATTAATAATTTGACATTAGTATAGTACTTTAAACAAACGTGAAATCATATGTATACTGATAAAAAAAATATGTTCGCCCCCGGCCCGGCCTCTTTTAAGAAAAAATGTTCCTTCTAAAATGCTTCTGGAGGGAGACCCCCCCCTAAAAGTGTCGAATGAAATTTAAATTTTATTTAATATTTCAGACGCCCTTTAATAATAAAATAATGAAATTTGGCATACGGTTTAGTACTATTAAGTGCCACTATCTAACATCCAAATACAGTTAATTAAACCAGAAGCGTCCCAAACAAGGGGACGTTTCAGTTTTATTTGTTATATTTGTAATCTTCAATTTTTTTTGCTAATTTAAGCCAGTAATATGATGCTACGTTAAAAATGCATAAAAATGGTACTCTTGATTATGTTTGTACGACTACCATTTTCCAGAAACAATCGATTTAAAGATTTTCCTTCTTCAAAATGAGATAAAACTTTTATTTAGTTCGCATTCATTTCTTCACTTTGGATTCACAAAACTTAAAGATAATGGATAACAACTAGCTACTAACCAATGACACAGCGTAACTTTTACAGTTCTTAGACAACCTAGGTTGTTTAAATAAAAATTGAAATCAAATTGCTAACAAACAACTTTTTGCGTTTTTAAAATCTACCGGTATGTTGTAATGAAAAGGTATTCTTGTATTTTTTCCATAAAACGTACCGTTCTTCTGTAAAATGATCCAAAGTTAATGTATGAAATTAAAACAGTCTTAGCTCGTTCTGAAGAAAAAAAATGCAAAAGAAATCAAGGGTACTACTGACTCAAATTGTAAAAACAATTGAAGATTACAAATATAATTAAAAAAATAACCGAGCGCTCCCCCTCCCAATTTGAGACGCCTCTGGTCTAAATAATTTCATTAGGGTAGATAGTAGCACTTACTAGTACTAAACCGTATGCCAAATTCATTATAATTATATTGCTATGATATTTGGAGTTGTTTGATTTGACTGGAGTATTGTAATTCCTGGAAGGCAGTTTTTGGGATGCTTGTTACAATTTAATTTACGATTGGAGGTTTGTGAAGACTGTAAGTATTGCTGTAATTTCTCGTTTTAGAATTCAAATAATGTGGTTATCTTTATATCATTTATATTTTAATATTTGTGAAGTTTTGTTTACTCTGAAAGAAAGAAGAACACAATCAAATTGATACGATTATTGTTTATGTTAATTTTAATTATAAATTAGTTCAGAAATGTTTAAAAGGTTTAATATATAAGTTTTAAACTTACTTGTTTTGTGCATCGTTAACTGTCATTTGTGGGGGTTATGGACGTGAACGTCAATTTGACAAATGTATAAAAGAAACACTCATTGTTTCATGAGATTTATTTGTTTAAAAAAATGGGAGATCAAGAGAGAAGACAAAAGCAAGTAAAAACTTATTAGTTAGTTACGGCTTGTCCTGAAAACAAAGATACGGGATTTTTCAGTCTTTGAAAGAAAAAGAGAAAGAAAACGAGTTATATGACATAAATAGTGGTTTTGAATCGAATAGAAGCTATAACAAAACGGATACAAGTGTTTCTCAACTAATTTTGAAAATATCCAAAAGAATAATAATATAAAAGCGGTCCAGTACGAGTTTTACAGTTATAATGGTAGAAAATGCCAATTCTTAGTCAATATAAAAGCAGTTCAGTACATATTGGTACTACAGCGGAGGAAGATTCTTACTAAAGGCGAGTGGTGTGGTTTTTGTGGAAACTGAAAACCAGAAAAGAGGGAGTTTATCATTCAACGATTGTCGAGTTAAGGATATCATTATAAAGAAGAAACAAAGATAAGTGTTCATTTTAAGAATAGTAGAATAAAAATAAATTTCTTGATTTTCACAAATTTAATCTCAAATTGACTTCTAAATAAAAAGCCTTTATAACGTTGATATTGGTTTGTGTATTTTTTTTCTTATTTATTAATACCATTTCTTCCCAAGCTTAATAACGACCCTGAAAAATTTTATAAAAGAGCCTCATATAAAATATAATTAGTAATTGCGTATATTGCAGGCATTTAGAGGATTGTTTTTCTAGTAAGTACATAGTCTCATATCATAGCAATATTATAGGGTGTCCGAGATATTAACTAAAATTTAAATTTGACTCGCCCCCTTAAGGGGGTCGTAGTTCCCTTCAGACGCATTTTAGGGCACATGTTTATGAGAAATTCATTTTTCTTAAAATGTCATACGAAATAACCTATTAAAGTTTGAAAAATAAACTTTGGGCCACCCTGTATATTCACAAACAAAATTAACGATGCAGAAAATAACTAGAGAAAATTTTAAAGTCTTACAAAAGAATAGTCGGATAAAAATCACAAACATTTTAAACAAAATAAACGCAATTATGCAACCGGACTTTTCCAAAGTTTTGATGAAACAATCTAAGTTATTGGTATTTGACATAAAGGCTTACTAGGAATTAAAGTACGCCAGAGGTAAATAAAAAAGGTTTCCAGACAAGAAGAGAGAGAGGGGGGGGGGGTGATCTACTCCCTAAATACTACTGCATCTAAAAACTTAAGTAAAAGGGTATTAAATTTCCAAATGTCAAAAATTCATAGAAGGCGTTACATAAAACTCGTCTAGCCATTTTTGAACAATATCTTTTTTCGAATTCTTAATCTTGAAAATTTCTTCACTTACACAGTTTTCATGGTTTCAAAAATTCGCTCTTGGATAGAAGCACTTGAGTTCCCGGGACTGTTACAACTAAACAGGTGTTAAACCCTAAATTTTCAAAAAATTTTATGAGCCGCCATTTTAAAGGTCGCAAAACATAACCAGATTTGCTAAAACACTTTCTATCAGATTCTGGGTTCAAAATTCAAAACTTCTGCAGAGGAAAAAATTCTACAAAAATATATCAAACTTCCATTTCCGGTTCCAGACCGTTATGAAAAGCTTTTTAAGCGGTCAGTTTTTGCTGTACTTAAGTAATTCAAATTTCGTTAAAATCGGTTTAACAGTTCTTGAAATTTCGAAGGTCACACGCCCAGACATCCACACATGCAGACAGGTATTTTTTAAAAGCTATTTTTATGATTTTGTGTATGTCAGAAATATGTATTTCTGTTACAATCTCAAAATCGGTCAGTTACCGATAATTTGTTGCAGATCTACGAAAGGAGTACAGGTTTGGTAAGCAATAAAAACCCGGCAAAGCGTAGCGTACGTAATATCTCGAGTGCGTGTCTAATTGCCGAAATCTTCTAGAAAAATTATGCGATATGATCATTTTGCGAAATTATCAGCAATGCGACACCCAAGAGGGGTGTTTTATTAAATTATTTTATTCATGCGTATTACAGCCAATCGGAATGCAGCATTACCCTTCCTAAATCAAAATTAGACCGATAATTTCGATAATTTTTGGTGTATATTATTTACAGTTGTTTACCGTGACAGCGCCTAGTTACTTCATGGTTACGCTATTAAACAAAGATAAGCAAAGTCCGCCATTAGTTTAATTTTGTATTTATAAAATAACCTTTTCGAATACCACTCAAGTTTTGAAGTTTTCTCGGTTAATTAACTCAAATTTCCTGCAGATCGACTTAAATCGTGCAAATTTGCAAATAAAAAGAAAAACCCTCCAGAGCTGCACTATGTCGGATGTTTATTGCTTGCCAAATTTGCACTCTTTTTGTTGATCTACACCACATTATCGGTAATTAACCGACAAATTCAAAACTATGTGGTATTACTGTCGACTATTTCCCAAAGAAATTTTTTCAATATATTATTTTATTTCGTTTGAAACTAGGAAATTTGTTTTATGAGCGTTATTTGAAATACTACAATTTTATCAAAGAAAAATCGTATCACGAGTCATATTCGTGTTGACTATATCACTCACATTAATTTTGACGCTATTTTGGTAGGTAACACTGAATTTGTCGGAAATGCTCGGGTGTTTTCGGGAATCAGCGCTTTTAGCATGGTATTGTTTGCTTGTTTTCAAATGTTTTGTAGCGGCGTCCTTTTGCAAATTTAATTCTTTATTGTGATGTTATTTACTGTTGCTGTGTTACTGTTTTTGAGAAAAATCGTTCAGTGGCATTTCATAAAATTGTTAAGGTTATGTACATTATTTTGATCTACGATTTTGCTTCATATAAGCTGTCAACAAGATACAATTTTAATGTAAATATAAACCTATGTTTTTTAATGCATATATTAGCATGTTATTATTATATTTATTGAAGATGTACACTAAAATTTGGGTCGGTCACTATGATTTAAACATGCGATTCATGTTGGTTGACATCGTTATCATCGGCTACCGTCGACGTTTCTCGTATTTTGCTTTTTGCTTGTGGAGGCCAGAGACAGTTATTGTTTTTAATTTATAAATTATGTTTTACTTAAATATGATACTTACTTCGGGCCGAAGCAATAAACTATATTCAAATAATAATAAACATTAATCAGTATAAAACAAACGTGATTGGTTCATTCTATGAAAGGGGAAATTTCTGATTGGATTGATTGAAAGGTGACTGGTATAGTCCATTCAAAATTTTAGATAGATCTCTAAAGCTTGCGAATTGTAAAAAAAGGTGTTTTAAAAATGTAGAAGTAAAATTTACTCTCGTATACATTCCATGATGCATACAATTGCTAACCAAGTAATATTGACGAACCAGAAATTAGCATTGTTCCGTACTTCAATCAACATACCACATTCAGCATAAAAGGTTTTTATAATCATCGATTGTGTTTCTACAATATTACTATTATGATTCTCTAGACGATATACAGAACAATTAAGTATTCTAAGTGGAATTATAAATTCTAAGTAAGGGGGTTATTTATTAATGACCTATTTCTGAACCTAGATTTGTAGCAGTTAGTTTTAATAAAGCTTTGAATAAAGTGATGATAAAAGTAACGTTCAGTGATTGACCTAAATTTGTGTGAAGGTTAATTGAAACGCATTTATTTATTCATGTACACTTTTACTTCACTTACAACAAAATGCATTGATTGACCGCTTTTTCTCCATATTTAGATCGAGTTTTTCATATACGTATATTTTTTGGGGAATACAACGCACTTGCTTTTAACATCAAAAATACCAATAAAAATTTCAAATTAATTTAAGTACAGGGGAGGTGGAGAACGGTCAAGATCTGATTTTGGTCTTGGTGCTTATTTTTGCATCTTATTTTGTTGTATTTAAAAGTATGTTTTATGTTTTACTCTTGCAAAAGTATATTGAACTTGAAGGACGTTTTTTCATTGCTTATTCCCTCGAATTCAAGACATGGTGACGATCTCATCTTAATCCTGATCCAGTGGCGTAACTACAATTTGTGCTTCATCCCCCCCGCACCGATATTGTCAGGCCCCCTTTAAGAAGGGTCATTTACACGCCACAACCAATGCCGGCAAAATAGGAGAAAACTGAGCATCTTATGTGGGACTTTAATTTAACGTATTTTTAAATATATTATTATTATCATTGTATACTATTCAACTGAAACATTTTCTGCTTCTTTTTCGATGCTTTTTTGCCTTTACGGCGTCGCGTCGTGTTCCTCTCTATCCACTTTCGCTACTGGACACGATCAGCCGCTAGTATTCGCAACTGGCGTCTAGCCCCTTGGACTTACAGCCGATCTTACCTCACATGACATGCGCACCTCCTCTGCATGCAGCTGGAATGTGTGTAAACCACAAGTTCGTAGTGGCACAGATGGATGTTCGGGTGTACTACCTTTTTACTGCATAAGTAGTTGTGGGGTCGAATCTCGGTTGGAACCAAAATTTATTTTTTTATTTTATATTTTTTTTAAACACTGTTGTTGCGTTTTGCTGTTTACGCGAGGTTATTTGTTAATAGCAGTTATATTTTTAAAGAAAAAGTACGAAGACAAATTTGCATTCACTCACTGATTGACGGCATACTAACACGCAAGTCTGGTAATAAATTAAAAAAAAGGATTCGTTGTTTTCTATTGAACGCAATTTACTAGCAATGAAAAAAATCGACTTTAACAATGCAAAGCTCGATGTAAATATCACACTCGCACATATGCGAGCCAATATTAGATGATATTGCGCAATTCAGGATCGGTTGTATGTCCAAGGGGCTAGACGCTAGTGTATTCGCACCTCTCTTAAGTTCGTCCCTCGTTCCCTTGAATTTCTTTCTAAATCCTGCGCCTTCCCTCGGGTCTCGCTTCTAGCATTTTTTTGGGCATCTTCGGTGGCTCATTCTGACCAGATACAGACCACTGTATTTGCCTCTTTTCGACTTCTTTTACTAAAGGTTCTACTTGTAACTCTTCTCTGGTTATAATGTTTCAAATTCTGTTCCGCCTGGTTCTGCCACATTAACTTCTTAGAAACTTCATTTCGCTTGCGGCGGTTATCTTACTCCTTGTTTTGTAATATATGACCCAGCTTTCACAACCGTAAATTAAAGTGAGGACATAAATGTTACCATAAATTGGTAACTTTGTTTTAATATTTTGAATTGATTGTGTGGTAGGTACATGGTGAAACATTATTAATAAATATTTAACTATTAAAAATTAATAGTTTATTAATAAAATAAAACACTTGGTAGACGTTTCACAATTTGTTGGTTTTTATTTACTCGACTCGAGTTTCAACCTTCTCGGTTATCTTCGGGAGTTTACAAATAAAACTAAAACTAAAACCTAAAGATGTACAAAACTACCCATTTCTAGAATTCTGTCGTCGCCGCCGTAAAAAACGGATACACGGAGCAAGTTTTAGATAACATTTTAAAGAAAAAACAAAAAAAAAAGTAAAACATTTTTTGTACAGCGGGCAAAAGACAACAATTGAAAAAACAATATGGTCAATAATCAATTATACATATAGGTAGAGTTAAAGTTTCTAACAGGCACAAAAAATTAAATATTAACGTAGCTATGCACAATCCGAACAAACTCCATAAACATCTAGTAAACAATAAAAACACAATAGAAAAGTATTCAAAAAATGGTATCTATCAAATAGACTGTTCGAATTGTGATGCAATATATATATAGGACAAACTGGCCGCAATACAAGAATTAAAGAACACATTAGGTCAATTAAATACAATCATAAATCAGCCGGCATTTCCCAACATTGTATTACAAACAATCATTTTTTAAAACACATAGATACAAAAATTTTACATGTAAAAAACAAGGGCAACCGTTTAAATAAATTGGAAAATTTAGAAATTAAAAAGGCAATAAATAATAATAAAAATATAGTTAACGACCACACCGATTTAGGCAATTCACCCCTCCTTGACCTACAGTCAACAAAGCATAGAAACACATGTGTTTACACTTAAAATCAGGGCGGCGACAACAGAATTCTAGAAATGGGTAGTATTGTACATCTTTAGGTTTTGGTTTTAGTTTTATTTGTAAACTCCTGAAGATAACCGAGATGGTTGAAACTCGAGTCGAGTAAACAAAAACCAACAAATTGTGAAACAATTACCAAGTGTTTTATTTGTTTTAATGTTTAATTATTTCTTTGATTATTGTGGTCTTATTTAACGCGTAATATACTTTACTCGCTTTATTTATTCTGGTTAGAAATTCTTGTTTTTGTGTTCCTGGGTTAGTTATTATTGTTCCTAAGTACTCGTAACTTTCTATCGCTTCCAGTTGGTTTCCGTTGTGTTATTCTAATATTATCATCTATTTCTAATCTTGTTATACCCATTATCTTACTTTTATTTTCCTTTATCTTCATGCCCTATTGCTTTATCACGGAATTCCATTTGTTGACTACTTGTTTTAGCTTACGTGGCGATTCTGCTAGAAGAACAATGTCATCCGCATATACCAAACATTGTATCTTTATTAGTTCTAGGTTCCAATTTTCCGCTTTTGCATTAAATCTGTTTTCTTTGGCTTCTTTCATTGTCTGCTTCATTACTGCTATGAACAATGACGGGCTTAGCGAATCCCATTGTTTTATTCCTCTTTGTTTTGGAAGCTTTCTGATTCTATTCCTTTAATTCTTACTCTTCCTTTCGTTTGTTCATAAACTTTTTTAATGGTTTGTGTGAGTTGTTGTGTTACTTTTACTTCTGATAAGGCCTTCCGTATACTTTCTTTCGGAATTCTGTCGGATGTCGATTCGATATCTACAAACGCTAGGTATAGCGGTTTGTCTCTTTCTGTTCTTTTCTCTATCATCATCTTTAAAATATGTATGTGGTCTCGTGTCTGTCTTTGCGGTCTGTAGGCGGCTTGTTTTTCCAACAGTGATTATTCAATCTTTTCTCTCAGTCTTCTTTCCAAATTTCTTGAATATATTTTTGGTGTGATAGAGGATAGACATATCGCTCGATAGTTGTTGCAATTGTTTGAATCCCCGTTTTTATGTATTGGGACGATTATGTTCTCCTCTCAGTCATTTGGTGTTTTGTTTTCTTCCCAAGCTAATTGACATAAATCTTCTATCCATTTGTAAAGCTGTTCTCCTCCATATCTGAGCATTTCGGGTGTTGTCCCATCTCTCCCTGCTGGTTTGTCCAGTTTGATCCGCTGTATTGCTGCTTTAACTTTTCATATCTCAATGTTGTTTTCTTCAATTTCGTTTTCAAGTTCTTCTTCGTTTTGTGAAGTTCTATCTCTTAGTCTTCTTTCCTCTCCTTTTAATACGATGTCTTCCTTAAATTTTTGTTCATAATGCTCCTTGTAAGTCTGTAGAATTTTCTTTTTTCTGTTTGTATTTATTCCTTGGTCATTTCTTATGTTTCACACTCGTTACCCAAATTTTCCTCTTAGGTCTTGTAAAACCCTCCAGAAACCTATTTTTTTTATTGTCTTTATATTTATCTACCGAATGCTCTCCAACTGTTCTCTCCAACACCGTTTCTTTGGCTTCCTCTCTCTTTTCTACGTATTGCTGTCGGTTAGCTTCAGTCTTCTTCTGGATGTAGTTCTTTCGGGCTCTCTTTTTTGCTTTTACTTTTTCTTGAACTGCGGTGGTTCACCATCTTGTTCTTTTGCGGTTTTCTTCCATTTTCATCTTTCCACATACTCTTCCTGACTGCTCTTTCTTGGAGAGCTGCACCTAACTGTCTTCGTATTCTTGGGTTACTTAAGGTTTTCCCAGTTTTTTTGTTTTAATTTTATCGTATTAGGGATTCGTATCAGGATTACTCCTACCCCTTCTCTTCCCCGTATTTCCGAGCCCTAGTGGAAAAGTTAGTATCCTCTCGTTAGCATCCTTGTTCCGTTGCATTTCTTTTTTGGTTCGCATATACCTGGGGTTTTTACTCTATAGTTTATCATCTCTTCTGCTGCTTCTATCTCCTTCCCGTTCATTTCTCTTATGTTCCACGTTCCTATTCCTTGTCCTTGCTTCGCGGACACCATTTCCAAAGCTAATGTCTTGTTTCTAACCGCTATATATCTGCCTTGTAGGTGATTAGCCCAACGAAGGTGGGTCCCGTACCCTCGGGACAACTGGACTAGGTTATATCCTCCGATGCTGGGTTGCCAGGCCCCGTTCGTTTTCTAAATAATAATAATAATAATAACTTCAACTTGTTTGAGAGCCCCCTGTGGTACGTATAGAATGGAACAAAATTAATTTCGAAAATATGAAAACGATCGCAATGGCACTTCTCCACAATTTTGAAAATTCTCAAACAAACATTATTCAAAAACTGCCGACACGATGTGTTTTAAACTTTGTAGGCTGCTAGAACCGAACATTAGCTACAATTTAATTTTAGCTGAAAACTATAATTTTCTATTAATTTTTGAAAATCGAAAATATGTAGGTACCCCTTATTTATTTATCCGAAAAAAATATTTTCTTAAATAGAATTGCCGATCTTGACTAGTAGAACCAAAATCTAATGTTAGTTTTTAGATACTTTAATGCTTGGTGTGGGGGGGGGGGCTGTACAAAACTTCCAAGTATTTAAAATTTAAAAATAATAATTTTCAAAATATTCCTATAAGTTTTTTTTAACTTTGTAGTCTTATAGAGCCGAACATGAGCTGCAATTTACTTTTTTTCCTGAATAATATAATTCCACTGTGACACTATGAAGTTTTGAAAATCATAAATTGGTATGTCTTTATTTATTAAACGGAAAACAATAAATAACTTCTGCTTAAGAAGAATTACTCATCTTGATTAGTAGAACCAATCTGTAATGTAAGTTTTTTTAAAATTTTATATTTGGTGGTGCTACACGTCCCCCCTCCCCTATTGTTTTGGCTGATGAATTTGCGATTTGGTTGGCTACTGTAAAAAAAGTAGCTTCCAACTATTTGTAATTTAAAAAAAATTTTGTCACAAAGAAATGTTTAAACTTGGACACGCTAGGATGCGATCCTAGCAGGTATGACTACTAAGCCGGCACCATTTTTGCTGACGTCGCAAAAAACGACCTGCTACAACTTGTTTCACAGCTCTTTGAGAGTGAAAATGAAAATGTGTTTCATAAACTGGACTCGAGATTTTTTTTAAATGTTATTTCGATAAAGCTGAAGACGCGCTACAATTTGAACCTGAATTTTAATCTGCAAGATTGCGGTTACTTTGTTCTTTTCATTATCTCTTTCAACCTCTCTGGGTCAGTAAAGTGACAAAGCGATAACTTCTCAGACTAAACTTCCAATTAGATTCCAACTAAATTTAAATATTCAGAATAAGAAACTAACTTAAACAGAAACTAAACTTCCACACATTGTTCCCAGTATAGAATTTTTAGCTGCAAAAGTTTAGAGACGGAAACATGGCCTGGAAATGAATTTCCCATTGTTCAGCGCGAGAAAACTGCAGCTGCAAAGGAGGCACGAGCTGCTACGACAGAAAAAGGTCGAAAAATGAAGCTTCGTGAATTTGGCGCAAGTAGGATGAACATGGCGTGGGAAGTATATAATATAAAATTTTAGACGTGTCTCTAATGCTGAATGATATTACGTGGGAGGAACGAGTAAAAGCTAAATGCAGAACAATTCAGGGCACGTCAGCAGTTGCAGTTCATGCTGTTTTGTTTGTGAGTAAAGCTACCTTTAGTAATTGAGAGGAAATAACACCGCCGCATTTGTGCATTGGTGCATTTGGCACGCAAAAGCAAATAATGTTTATTATTCTGTGAACAATGGTGTCGGTGCGCCATAATAATGACGTGCAAAATTCCTAAAAGCGGCCAAACTTGAAAAAGTGTGTATTACTTGCAACTTGCAGTTGTCAACAACCTTGCTCTAAATCAGAACGAATCAAATAAAATATTTCCATTTGTGCTATCAGAATTATTTGAAAAGTTGTACCTATAACCAGATTACTCAAATTTTTGATCATGGCAGTTCTAAACAAAACTCATTTTAGGGTTTTTTTCTACGATATGGTTTGCTAGTCAATATTTCCTTAATTATATTTATAATTCGTCAACCTGTTTTTACTGCCAAGGCTTATCACCACTAGACCTGGAAATTTTCCCTAGCCGTTGTCTTTTCAATACAAAAAAAAATTCCGCTGTCAGATCGGGCCGGTCCGGCTCTTAGTATAATTGTGAAGAAAATATGGTGGCCATTATCTATCTAGCACCGTATGTTTCTTAAGTAGGTGAAACTATTAATGCAATTAGCCTGGCGTTAACGATTTATTTTGGCTTCGTTTAGTCATTTAATTCGAAATAAACAATTAATGAAAAACAGTTCGGGAAATTCCTACACTTGGAGAATACACAAACAAGATGAGTAATACTTTATTTTCTTAGATATTTCTTGGTATTTTTTTGGCTTTTACTTCCAGATACTTTTACTATAGAGAAAGATGTATTGATTACATAAAACTGTTCGATTTTGGGATTTTGGAATATGGGGCGTGGCCTATTTATCACTTACAACGGCGTTGTATTATATTTGGGAGAAAAATCATTATTTTTTTATGGAACATATTATTAAAAATTATGATTATTAGATATTAAAAAAAAATGTGTTTAATGAAATCTAAACTACAATTTTCAGTTACATAAATTTTCCTAAAAAAATGCGTTCCTTTGCTACTTTGCTTACGTCTTTCCTGCTCTTAATTTCTAATTTTTGTTAATAAAAACATTAAGAAAAGTCTCGAAACTTCTTTATATTATTAATGTTTTTACCGGCCGGCACCTTAAATAATATTCAAAAATTGATTATTAAACACATTTGATATTTCGTTAATAATTGTTGACTTAATTAACTAAAGCAACTTTTAACAGCGCTTTTGTGGACGTATTTTACACAAACTTTCAGATGAACGTAATCAAAAACGCCCGTTAGAAATCTAAAAACGATCATTTGGTTCTGCGCGCCCGCAGAACCAAATGCACTTTAAAATTGCAAAATAATTACGTTGTATGCTAGCTTCTGATTGGTCAATTAGAGCTCAAGCGGGGGTAAATTGGTGCACAGATCTACTAGACGGGTGCGTCTGGCGTTTTTCAGTCTAGGCTTGCTGCTGGCGGCTTTTGTTTTAATGCTTTGTAAATTAAAACCGTGTCGAGCATCACAAAAATTCGGACCCCTTTTAGCCCCCGAGCATGTAAGCCAATTTCGATGGGCTTAGAAATGTAGAGGTACATTTTTAAAAACATCCAAAACTAGATACAGAAATTAGACACGTTTTTTGTTTTTTTTATCAGAAAAACAATTTTTGTAAATTTACAAGCGGAGAAGAACGCTTTCCGCATAGCTTATAGCTTTTACGTCTTATTACTGAAAATCGAGTTGGGTAGGCCTAAACTTTAGTTATTCTTATAGCTTTATAGGGACACAATGTTACTATGTGCAAGATTAAAAAAAAATCAAAATTGACGTGAAAAAAATTTCAAAACTTTGGAAATTTGCAAAAACATATAGCTCACAACATATAATTTGGTTGTTGCCCGTTTCTTACTTTTTGTGTAACGCTTCCTATGAATTTTTGAAAATTCAACATTCATGCCCCTGTGTCTAATAAACCAGGACCGATGAAACATTTCTGTTTACGCAAAATTTTTCTTCAGTAACAGTAGAAGCATATTATGAACTTAATTTTTAAGTGCAGTAAAATAGGGGGCTAATTTACCCCTACAAACCAATTTTAAGCTGAAGAGTTTCTTTTTTGTTCTCTGGTTGTCTTTATTCTTTAATCTCAAGGAATATTTTTTCCAAACATATGAAACACTTTTTCCTCACAAAAAAACATTGGCTTCTAACTTCAGTCAGATATTGTGAAGTCGGCGCTGAGACATCATATTTAGAGATGCGGTTTTTTATTTCTTAAAATTTTTTAGACAAAGACGCTTGTTAGTTTATTACTATAGGCTACGGCATTTTCAATTTTTTGTCAAGCAGTTTTGAAGTTTCCAAATGAGTTAAAATTAAGTGAATTAAAAATTTCAATTTTTTAATGTGTTTGGAATATTAAAACAAGGACTTTAAATACTTAATTTGGATATTAAAGTTTTTTTTTAAATCGGATGGCACATTATTGCTAAAGTTTGTCAGTGATTTAAAAATTTCAATTTTGTTAATGTGTTTGGAATATTAAAACAAGCTACTGACCTTAAATACTTAATTTGGATATTAAAGTTTTTTTTTTAAATCGGGTTGCACTGATAGCACATAATCGCTAACGTTTGTTTTATTTGTTGATAATTTCATGTTGTTCTGTTCGAAATGTGTGTGGGTACCTGAAAGTTAAAAAGGAAGACTTTTTAGAAACACTTCAATTAAAAGATCTGACTAGGTTAAACAAGTCGGCGTTTACATATTATTATTTACCGCGCAATAACATTTTTTCGGTTGATGTTGACAGCTAATCTTGTACCGTTTGAAAACATAATTTTTGTAGTAAATATTTTTATGAGAGACGATTATAACAAGACAAAAATTTAGAGCTATTTAATTACCTCCCAATGAGGTCTCTACATTCACAACTGTAATAAATCTTCGCAATACAAGTTACTGCATAGCTCAACATGTTATTTCTCAGAAAACAGAGTATGTTATATTTTTGCCCGGCTTGCCCTATATAGATTTTCGGAAAACGAAACCATTTCTTTAACTTCTAAAATAACCTGGAGAGAATTGAAATTCTTATAGAAGATAATATATTGCCAACATGTCAACTTTATCTCTATTTTTCACTCTTTTCCCCCTCTCTGCTTCTATTGTTTTTTTATCTACTTTCATTAGGTAATATCAATATTACAATACTAAAAGGCGTATCGTAATGAGCTTTATTACGATACCGAGTTTCTATTACGACACCATAATGAATTGTAATATGAAAATAACAGTATGATACGAAATATTAATTATTTCTTATAAATTATATTAGAAATCAGGACTAAAATAGCCCCATTAGCTAGTGCTTCAATATCTGACGGCAGACTGTCATCATCCATTTCCAATCATTTATCTCAATTTGTGCAAGCGACGTAATTATTTTGCAACAAACGGCAAACCAGATGATAAAATAAAAAATGAAACCTAGATATTAGTGAAAATTGAATAACAGCCTACTAATAATAATGAATGTCACTAATGACTTTTCAATGACAATAGAAAATTTATTCTTTAATTTAAAATTTCATGAAAGTAGAGAAAACGTTGTACAATATTCTTATCCTAGCATCATATTACTATATTCGATAGGTTATCAAACTCGGCCTTACGGCCTCGTTTGACATTTTTCCTATCTAATATCGTAATATGATTCATTACGATACTTATATCGTAAATATCTATTTTCGTTTCAAACGATCACTACTCCAACTATAGCAGTACCGTAACTTCAGATTTTGTCCCCTCCTTCGGGCCAATGGTTTTCCGGGACCCCTTTGTTTTAATAATACTAATAATACCTACCAATACTTTTAATAAAAATACACGTCTTAATTTTTAAATTTATGTAATAAAGTCTTATTTTTCACATAAAGATGAATATATGCAATTATCATGTTACATTATTTTGTTTTAATTTACTTACCAATATTATATCCATTTTACTACTTTGCACCGGGGACGTGAACCGAAAAAAAAATAACGTTTCGGTTTTCGATTACGGTTTAATTTTTTTTAAAATTTCGGTTACAGTTTACTGCTACTAAAAATTTCGGTTTCGGTTACTGTTACCATTATTTTTTAGTTTTTCATTATGAAAACAAAGAAAATTCTGGTAAAGATTACGCGGAAAAGATTATGCCATGCAATTAAGAAAATGTTGAAGATATCACTGAAAAATAGCAGCACTAAACAAATGTTCGTTTTTGTCAAACTGTAGAAAAACATGCTGTTTATACTAATCGTCATTAGTAATACGCAATCATTTGTTAAATGTAGTACTATTTTTTGTAGCTGCATTACGGTAAGCGCACTATATTGCAAGTCAAGTTGACATTTTGACCTCCTACAAAATGGCCGTCTGGCTTCACTTAGTTGTAGAGACTATGCCAGGGCTTTTTATAAAATGCTCGATTACACTTTCTCCCTGCTTTATATCACAGTGACTAGCTGACCGGTGCTGTCTGGCGTTTATTGTTGTTAATTTAAATTAAATAAAACGCATTTTCTCTATTTTCTTTGTCTCTTTTTAAAATAAAACCAAGATAAAAATTTAAATAAATTGTAGGCATAGGGCAGTAAGAGATGTAAAAAAATTTTAAAAATGCAAAGAAAAATCAGGTCTGTCGCGGGATTCGAACTGGGGTGCCGCTAGATTGCAAGCCCACGCCTTTACCGCTAAACCAACATGTTCAAAATTTTTTTATCACCTGAGTTAAATGGGCTTCGTTTGTCCAGTGACATTTTTCAGGCACGTTTATAAAATGAAATAAAAAAATAAGAATAATTTTTTCGTTGCAGTTATTAATAAATGAAGATTAATATGAAATTTGGTGCCTTATCAATCCAATTAGAAAAGTAAATATAAAAAATATCTTATTCAAACGGGATTCGAACCCGAGACTTCTAGGTGTCTAGCTATAGGTAGCTCAGTTGGTAAAGCATTAGGCTAGACCTCTAGGTATCGAGTTACCAGTAGCTAGAGGATAAAGTTGGTAAAGCATTAGCCTAGAGGTCTCAGGTTTGAATTCCGATCGAAAAAAATATTTTTCATATTTGCTTTTCTACTTTCAGCGATAAGGCCACGAAATTACACATCAAATATTTATAAAAAAAAATAGAATAATTTGTGTGATAAAGTAGGTGCTCTCTATAAGCCCCACTAATATTTTTATAACACTTCCGGTTATATCGGAAAACGCACAATTTTAAATTATTATTTAAATGGGAAAATCGCTAGAATTGTTTCTTCTCTTTTCAATCACCTAAAATAATGTGCGGAAAACGCAGTTTTCTTGATGGGGAAAAAACATCGTTCATATGGACAGCTTATCTACAACGTTTAGCAAAAATATTTTTTTAACAGTCAATAAATGAACAAAATATTTAGTTTGGCTGTTTGTTAGCGTAACCACAGCCTCCTGGATTATTATCGACTTAAGTCTCTATACGCCTTGCTACATGAGCTGTTTTGCAATAATTTCCGCATGCTGCAAAGGTACTACTAACCGGTGCATGAAAAATATCATAACTGAGGTTAGTTTAGTGATCTGTTACCGCAAATACGGAAAAACTTCTTATCATTCTTTGACAGATGTTTCCACGCAGAAAGTCTACAATAGTTTCTTTTCATTAAGTGCAACGGATATCCAAAATAAACATTTTGTCATATTGATAAACGACTAAACTGGAGGCGTTGTTTATATTTTTAAGTGTTAAAATAATACTGTTTTGAAACGCATTTAAGCTGTTCTAAACTGTCTTGATAAGTGCCATATTTTCCTTGCCTCTAAAAGACTGTTTTCCCTTTTCTTGGAAATTTTCTAATGTAAGCATATTAAAATTTTATATGATTAAAAAGAGGAGGAAAATGCAATTGATTTCCAACATCAAAAGTATATGACGCTATTTAAAAAAAATAAACATTGTGCAATTTCAACAAATTTTTTATTTGGTATCTGTACAAATACCGACCAACCAAATACAAACTTATTCTTCGTGAGGGGTTGCCGTGAAGCACCCTATATATTATACATCTCAAAATGTATTTCTTGATTGCAATACATAAAGCAAGAAAGAGCTGAGCCGTGTTCCATTCACAGCCTGAGAAGCTACCAAATTGTTGGGTCGTGTTTTTATATGGACCTTTATTAGGTACCTAGTTATTTTGTTTGCGTTTGTTTTAAATATATTCAAGTGTTTCTGTGGCAAAAAGTTTTATTTTTAACTCGTACATCTACTTTATCGAAGTACCACAAACATAGACATCATCCCCCCATGCCTCGTTTTTTTTAGATGCTTTGATTTTTTTTCAAATTTTTGAGAGTATCTCCTTTTTTTACGGTTTTTGTTGTGCTGGTAACAACTTCGACAACGTATCAGTGGCGGTGCGTCCCATTAGGTAGGGTAAGCAGTGCCTACCCATAATTTTTCAAATATAAAATAAAATTCTAAATTTAAATTAAAAAAAGCTACTTTTACATACAGTTTTTTATTTTTACTTTTTAATACCACCGCGTAATATTAAAAATCAGACACCAAACAAAAAGTGGGAGTAAATGTATTAACCAGCATGTAATCAAATTTTACTTACAGTTAAAGCTACAATATCAGAATAGTTCTAAAACAAAGCCACCGCAAATAAACAAACAAGCGTTTAAAACACCGTTTTGCTTACGCGAGGCCCAGGTTATCGGACCGAATTACTCCAGTCTATTATTCTTAATACGTTTGCATGTGCATTAATAAAATAATGCAATGATTAGATGGAAAGAAATAGTAGGAATTTCAGAACGTATTTAGCATTGAAAACGCACGGCCTCACTCGGTTCTTTAAATTACTAGCGTCGGTCAGCGGCGTTCACGTCCAGCGTGAAGCTATTGGTTAATTAGTTTTTTCTGTAGTTTTTACTTTACTTGCGTCGGTCAGCGGCAATCAGGAGTAGCGTGCAACTATTGTGTGATTATTTATTTCATACGTAGTTTACAAATTTGCAGCAAATATGGAAAAACTCGTTGACCAGCTTTTAAAAGAAACATTTAATGAATACTCTTACAAAAAACAAATAGAAATTTAATAACATTGGCGATGTACTCCTAAATTACTAGAGCTGTTACGGACAGACGGTAGGAAGAAATTTAGATCGTTTAATACGGAATGGTATAAACGAATGGACTGGCTGATTGCTAGCAACATTAAAAATAAGTTATTTTGATGGAATTGCTATATATTTGCATCGATATCTAACGACCAAAGAACATTTATCTGAAATTATTTTAAGAATATAATTTTTCGTTCCGACAAATGTAGAACCGACATTTGTTTATTGTAGCAAATAGCGATAGGTATTTATTATTTAATCGTAGCAGTTGGCATATTCAGCCCTTTTGCTTCACCCTTAGGGTTATAGCCAACACAATGATTAGGGTTATTGTTTCCCAAACTCGAATGCAAAGTTTTTGCCGGTATGACATCATCGTATAACATGATATGAATACTTTACTAGCGGGATACATTTTTTAGTGAGCCGACGGTGTGCACATAGCTGCGTCTGCGACTCTGCCACTATCGCTAAATATTCCAGGAAACATAAACAGTAGCATGTCACCATGTACGCAACAACAAAAAATAATAATAAAAAATTACAATTTTAAAAATTTTGCCGCACGGGATTCGAACTCTTCACCAACCTATGCCTCACAACGCCGTACACGCATTCTGGCACTGAGACACTGCGTCTGTTGATAGTCGATACTAGAATATAGAACACATACATAAACAACGCATCTTCTGTTGGACAATTTTAAATTGCGCGTAAACTATCACGATCACGGTATACTGTATACCGGTTGCCAGCCGGTACCGGCCGGCTAGTCAGTGTGATATATGGTAAGGAGATAGTGTAATTGAGCATTTTATGAAAAGCCCATTTGTTTATTGGTTACATACATATCTTAGGAAAATAACAGTAATACAGATTTATAGCAACAGGCATAGCTAACTACTTACGAAATAGAAATAATTGAAACAAAATTCTTATGATAATTCTGATGACAGGTGTCAAACGGCAACGTATTTTACAAATATTTTGTTATTATTTTAAGCTAATTGCTGCCGTTAGTGGGAAAAATATAATAAGCAACACGTAATGTAAGACGTTACCTTTCCTCGAATGTTAATACGTTTTATTCCTTATATTCCTTGTAGCTTAAATAGCTTTCATGACTTATTTAAACAATGTTATGTTCCGGGGTTTCTATGTTTCTAGGTTATTGTCGAAAGAGAGTTTTTTCATTGATTCAAAAAAATTCTTTTATTTCAAAAAAATTTTTTAGTGCCGCCAAGTTTTCGCGATACCTTTGCCATTTTTTTCAAACGTATGTCATAATTTTTTCCACTTAATCTTGTTGAGAATTTCCTTTGTTTTCATCACGAGATACCGGGTTTATACCGGTAACCGTACCTAACCGAAATTTTTAGTGGGCAGTAAACCGTAACCGAAATTTTAAAAAATTTGAACTGTAACCGAATACCGAAACGTTATTTTATTTCGGTTTACGTCCATGGTCATTAGACGCACAAAAAGCACTCGACAAAAAGTTTCATTCGGTTTGCTCCCAACAGTCTCTTTTACATTCGCATCTTAATTTAGCAACTCTTAACTGTTTAGTTCTTTTAACGAGAAAACACCAATGAGATCTTGTAGCTCTCGCTCTTCCGTTCCCCCATTTTTCCTTTTCTGTCTCTCAGTTCAGAATTCTGTATTTTAAATCTTCAAATTCAAAACAATCCCCACTCCTGACTCCAGCTATAATTTTAATTCACTTATAAGTTGATTTTATTCGCCCCCAAGCTGGCGTCCCTAGTTTAAAACAAATTACGCATTTAGGGCTTTAAAATCTCTGACCTTGCAGCTCCCTTCTGGAGCCATTGGTGCGTACGCTCGGTGCATTCCAAGACCAAGACTGGTAGCCACAGGGGTGAAGCTGGAACCTAAACTCGCGCAACACATAGTATGTTGGCCATCTCGGCGGGCCGGGGTAACGGGAGGGCTAATATCCCGCCATTTTTACCATTTCACTAGTTGTGAGTTTGTCTTCTGTTTTACCGGCAAAAACAAGTTGTCATTTTCCGTTTATGTTCTTTGTTGTCATTCGGTTTTGATAATTTTTATGTGATTAGTTCCACTTACAGAACATTTACTAAAAATAAACTTCTGGTTATTATAAAGTTAAGTATTATACGAAACTTGAATACTACATTCCATTAAATTTATCGCTTTTTCTTTTCAGGAAAAATTTGAGGTTAAACCAAAAGTCAATAAACTTCCTAGGTGTAACTCGTTTTATTGCGATGAGAATGTTAATGAGCTAAGTATTTGACTATAGGGATACTATACAAAACTAAAATTATTGTTTTTCTTTTCAGGAAAAAGTTGAAACAGATACGGAAAACATTTACGAGTTAAGTACACACTTCTTTTTACCGATACTACACTAAATAAATTCGCTACTTTTTTTTCAGGTAAAGCTCCCTAGAAAGTAACAGATTTTGGTTTGTGCTGTACCAGTTCATCTGCATATTTTAGCGATGGATGTTGGTCGTAAGAAGTATTATCAAGTACCCGTGGTGCAACAACTGGTACTCCTCCAAGATCTCGGGGAGGAGTTAGGTAAATACATTTTTATTTATACTTGTACAGAATTTCATATTTATTTATTGTTATTTAGCATTAAGTGTTGATTTATACAGAATAATTATTTTTAAATATACTTAGGGAATTTCAGAGTAATTATTTATTTAGTTATTTGTAAATGCAGAGTAAAGAGGTTTATTTTTTCAATAAATATATTTTATCTTTTTATCTGATTTTTCTTGTAGTTCTATAACCTGTCATTATTTGTTTGTATAGTATTTTCTGTTTATTAAAATTTATAATTCATTTTAAAAAATGAGTTATGAATTTTAATAAAATTGAAATGGAAGCGGAATAACTACACTACATCAGTGATTTAAATAGCCCGCGCTTGTTGTTTAGTTTGCCACTAGATCGCCAGATGGCGTATGAATAAAATGGTGGGTTTTGTTGCCAATATTTAACATGGGGAATTCGCTTCTAAAGGTTTATGTTCTGTGCTGGTAGCTGCGGTCGGTTGAGTTCAACACTTCAACCTGGTAGATCGCGGCCTTCCTTTCACGACTATTCGCGAGTACACGCGGACTCGGCGAGGCTCCCTGCCCCTCCAAAAGAGAACCACGACGACTCGTCCGTACAGCAGTTGGCCGAGAACGAGTGTACTGGCGTTTCACTTATAGAAATGGGCGCGCGTTTGTAATTTCCGTTAGAATACATTTTCGAAAAAAGAAATGTGGGTTTATATTGCATCGGTGTGTTTTTTGATGTGATCCGCGAACGCAATTTTAGTAGTTACTAATTTTCTGCTGAAAGTAATAAAAGTTCGATGACTTGGAAGTCGTGGAATTAAAGCGCAATGCCAGCTGCTGCCCACGGGAAAAAGTGAAATTTAATTGTTGTTTGTTGGCGAGGGTTTCTCTATGGTTTCCTGTTGACGCGACTAGGTGGATGACAAATATTTATGTTATTGGTTGCAGAGGAAGTTAATAAATGTTTAAAGACAGTAGTGGTTTTGTGGTTTTGCCGGCCCAAGGCGGTTGGTTTGTCAACAGTATGAAAAGGGGGCTTTTCCTCTAAATGTATGTATTTTTTTGTTTTTTAAATATTTGGAAGTGGTTATGGTGGTAATGTGGTTGTAAAATGCAACCTTGTTGAAATTTTTTTTTCTGCCGGCCTTTACAAGCTAGTGGCCATTGGCCCGAGAGCTAGTAATGCAAAGGTTTACGGTTTAAATCCTCGCCAAGGCACGAGTGTTTGTGTCGTCTTGCGCTTTTTAGATGGGGCCATATGACCTCAGCAGCTTGTGTAAGTTTAAGAAAAATTTTGTTTTCGTTTAGATAAGAAAATGAAAAAACAAAGAGAAAAATACTCATTGACTTTGTATATGTTTATTACCACTATTTCAGATAAGAAAACTGATTATAAACTCGTAGTGTACAATTCCATTCTGCGAAAAGCACCAGACCTGAAACACAATAGTATTGTATGCACTTGCAGTGCATTTTTATAAAATAAGTACAAAGGTGAGCTCTTAGTCATTAGTGGTGTAACCATATTCCATAAAAGTGAAATGCAACAATTTACGACTTACATAATTTAAATTATATACGGAATTTTCCAATAAACAGAAATACATATTTTGGTTTAAATATAATAGCAGGAAAAAGGTAAAACCTTTAAAAACCTTTCCTTGGTGGTTACGCCACTGGCACATTTGGAATATTTATATAATATGCGATTGAGTGTTAGGCCCAGTACACATGACACAGGGCTGACTCTGGATAACGTGGAATTCTAGGAAAAGTCAGTGATTAAGAAGTTCAACTTTGGAAGTCATGGATTGTAGGCAAAAACTGTCCGAGTTTTTGATTTTTCCTTTAAATTTTATTAGAAACCCGATTTTAATGGTGTGGAATATTCGAAAAAAATTTTTGTTTGGAGAAATTTTAAAACTTTCGCGCTTAATGAAATTTTAAAATTGCCGCTAAACCTGTTAGACGTAACCACGTACGTCTTTATAATGGACGTATGTCGTTTATATCAGCTATCTTTGTTAAATTCGCACGAACTTTTCATTGAGTACGAGCGAGACTGCAAAAATACGGTTTTGTTATAATTTTGCCCGCTGGTATTGCCAAAAGTGATTATAATTTTGTCAGACATGGATATTGTTGAGCAGTATTTTGCTTTGCAAGACTCTGTACAGGTTTTCCACAAAAGACTCAAAACTGCGGTTGCTTAAAAGCACAATTTTGCAAGACTATCCTGCAGAAATTATTATGGTATTTGGATAGATTATTTCAAGATTAAGAAACGAAGTTATAATCCTTCATTGCATAGTTGCGTGTGCTCTTGTGATCAGAAGCGTGCGTTCGATTTGCATTGTCGCTAGAATATTACGACTACTTTTGAATTTTATCAGCTGAGAACACAACGGTACTGTTTTCTCAGTTGAAAACAGCATGTTGCTGTTTTATCAGTTAAAAACGAATGCGATTGGCAGACATTTTATGAATTGTGGATTCTGATTGGCTCCTTATACTAAGAGTGGAGCAATATACTTTAGAAATTTTTTCAACCAGATAAAATCTGTATCATTCGCGCCTGTTCGCAATGCGACTCGCTTGATTGATACTCGTGTCGGTTTTTAACAACATTTTAAATGTTACATATTACAATAATGACGAACAACTCCTAGACCACTGGTAAAAACAGTTTTCGTTTTAATTTTAAATTTGCGCGCGAAAATTTAAAATTCTGCACTTAGTACCAATCGAATCGACGATGATGAAGTGACGCATAAAACCCTAAAATTTAGCTGTTATGTTTAGTAGTAATTTGGCGAATCGACGGACGACGACTATCTGGATTCCCAAAATGGCAATAAAAATCGCTATGCGGCGATTTTACAGGGCCGCATGTTATATCCTGGAGTTGAACAATTCACGCACCGCAAGCTAGCGCCATGTTCCTTCGAATGCTCGCGTTGTTGATACACATGATTACTGAGTCTTGTAATGTAGCGCGTAGTAACTGCAAAATTACGTTACAGGGGCGTACGAAACATTTTTAGGGTTTTGGTAATTCCCAAAGAATAATATTTATTTCTAAATAAACAATAAGAAGAAAATGAGAAATTTTCTATTCCTCTGCAGCAATCGAAAAACGAAACGAAAGTAATCTAAACCTATCTCATCAGTTACCAAATGAACTACAGTGCAACACGATAATCGGGTTATCAAGAAACCGCGAAACTTGAAATTAGGTTCATTATATTTTATTTTTAAGTTCGAGCTTTACTTCGTTGAAGTTGATTTTCATTTGTTGTAAATAAAACAATTCTTAACTTCAACAATTTTTTTTATTTTAGCTTTTGTGGTGATGAACATAAGTTGGCCATACTAGAAGCATTTGAAATTTACAAACATTTAAAATCTGTACCTTTATTAATGAGCAAATTGATCTCTTACATTCACCATTATTGGACATTTTGGAATGAAAAACCAAGTCAAGTTTTGAAGATTAATTGTTCCTATAGCAACACTACTGTTTACTTTTAATCTTGCCTCTGAAAATGACATGTCAACATGTCGAAATACATATAGGGCTAAAATTAAAACCTGTTGACGTTAAGAATTGTTTCATTTACAATAAATCATTATACAGAGTGGCTAGGAAAACCCCGGCCACTTTTCTTGCGACGGTCAAGAGATGGCGCCTTAGTAAAGAAAAATTAAATTAAAATACTGGCAACAACGCAGAATCCAAGACGTTTTAGTTATTAAATACGCCCCATATTAAATCAAAACAACGAAAACGTCTTGGATTCTGCGTTGTTGCCAGTATTTTAATTTAATTTTTCTTTACTAAAGCGCCATCTCTTGACCTCCGCAAGAAAAGTGGCCGAGGTTTTCCTAGCCACTCTGTATAATAACCGAAGTACATTAAAATGATATAAACAATAATTAATGGAGCACAGAATTCCCTAGGTTATATTCTTTATTATACAACTTACATTTTATAATCCTATATCATCAGCAACAGGTGCTCCTAAAAATCACCTCTTAAATTTTGCTTTGCATTAAAATTAGCGAACCGTGTTTCGTACAACTAGAATACAATAGGTAGCTTCGAATGATTAACGCATGAGTGAGGAGTATTTATAATGCTTATGTCGTTTACTCTTGATAAATATGGGGGGCCAGAGCAAGTGGATCTTGACGTCACACCGCGTCACACTGTATGTTTCAATCAAACGGTGGTAGCGCTAGATCACTTAAATTATTGAAACGAACCCCACGGCTATTTTAGTAGAGGTATTTCTTTTCAATTACTTTGCTGTTTTCGTAATGAAATTGGTTTTGATTTACGTCGTGCACTTTTAGTTGCCCACCAAAAATTAAATCTAATTCTAAAATTCTGTATTTCGTTGTGTATTTATAAACATTTATTACATTTTACTATAGAACGCAATTTCACTTTTTATTGACAGCGGTGTTTGCAAAATAAAGGCAAACATTTACATAATTTAAAAATTATATAATAATTTGTAATTATTCCAAATTATCTTCGATATTCATAAATTTGAACAATTATTTCTGAAATATTTTATCGCCTACATATTTGAAAATATCTGAGAGATTATTTAAAAGAATTTATAACACCCTCGTGTTATGACTGAATAGTCGACCTGCGGTTATAATAGTTATTTTTAAATTATCTCCAAGGTATTTTTTTGTATAAAACTTTCATTCGGAGTTTTGTAAATAAACATATTAGCGCAATGTCCTAAGATATTTTTTTATTTTTAACAATGGTTTAGTTACTTTTAATAAAATAATATCTTCAAAATATTGATTGTAATTTAATTAATTAAAAATATGTGTTAAATGTTTTCGTCGTTAATGAAATTAGTCAAGAAGTAGTTCTATGAAGTTAAAAATCTTTACAACTAATTTATTTCAGTCGGTTATATTATAAACAACTTAGATATTAATATTTTACTTGAAAACACTTCTGTAAATTTTTAATGTTTTAATACAATCTATAGGATATTAATAAACAATTAAAAACGTGTATTGGATATTTCAGTTTAACTATTTGGGACTATCTCAAATGTATTTATCTTGTAGATATTTTAAAGTATAAAAAATATATTGTTGCTATTTTAAAACAATTTTATTTTAAATAATCTTAGATATTTAAAAAAAATTTTTTTTAGGTGTTATATATTTGAATATTGGTCTATTTTAAAATATCTTAGATATTTTAATAATGGTCGTTTTTTAAATATCTAAGATATATTAAAACAAAGAAATGATTGTTGCATATCTAAGATATTTGGAAACTATCGCCATCCATTTATAAAGTTTATGCGTCTGCTAAGTTTCAATCCTAAGCAACGGTGAACAGCTGCAGACTTGAACGCGGACGCGGCACGCTGATAAAAATAGAATATTTGTTTAAGTTTACATATGGCTAGTGCACATAACCTGTACAACAATATGTTTGTAAATTTTTTTTTCAGTCACAAAAGATACCAAGTGACCACCAAAACATACGTAACAAACGACCAGTTTCTCAATTTTGAAATTATTAATTTAAAATTTTTGTAATATACTCATAAAAATGCATATTACGACGTAAAACAGTGTTAATTTGAACTTTCGGTTTAACAATTTTTCGAGGGGTTAATCATTTCAAAAATGAGTGTACACCGAATACAGATTTCACATGAATACAGCAAGTACATAATGAGTACGACCGAATACCTGACTAAGTACATACACAGCAAAGAATTCGTTTGTGTACTCAAGAATACCTATGAATACTCGTGAATATATGAGAATACAAGAGAATACATACAAATATTGGATAGAGTACGCCTAAATACGAGAGCAGAATTACTGCAATCCAGTTACAATCACGATAAACATTTATGTATTAATATTTATTAGGTACAGGTAAATGCTGTAGTACAATATAGTTGTAACAATATTTTATATATATATATATTTATTGAACAAAAAATAAATTATACATTCTGCAAAGAAATAAATAAAACTTTGACCTTGGCAATACAACTTAAAGTTGTCACAATGTGTATTATATATTTATTAAACAAAAAATAAATTATAGATCTTACAAAAAAAATAAATAAAAAACAAATAAAACAAACACAAAAATGTGTATGAAAAACTTCTCGAAAAACATTAGCGATATCATTAGGTGTATTTAATTTTAAGTTATCACTGCTGCTTTCCCTGTCGGGAAAATCACAGTCTTCGTTGTGGGCTTGGCCATCATCAATCTCCTCCAAGACTACATCAGAGACCTCTGAATCATGATTATCACATGTATTTATTAGCGATATAACGTCACTTTCAAATATCTTCACTTTTAACTGAAAAAACATTTCTTCAGCAGATTTTTTGGCAGATTCAATAGCGTTTTTGAGGCTGTTGCAACAGACTTGGGCAATGAATCAAATGAATTATGTAGCAAATAGTTTTTCATACCAAATATCTATACATATATAAAAGCTCAAAGGGTATTTCTCTCCGGTTCCTCAAGCGGCTACCGCTTCACCAATTTGGACCATTTTTTTTTCAATGAAAGGTCTCTATCCTCAGATGGAACATGAAACATTTTTATATTTTTATTCTACGTCGATTTTTCAATAATAATTATTTTAATTTATATATGAAGGTCTGCTAAACGCGCTTTACTTGAGGCGACATCTACACCAACGCCGCGTCTCCTCATGGAACTAATGCATCACAAAACTTAGCATTTAGCCGGCTCAGTCAACGCTCAGTCTGTCAGTGCATTGTGCGCTGGCGTAACACTAGTAAGTTTTATATGACCTGGCAAAATTTTGAAATTAATTATATTTTGGTGATAAATCCCATAAAAGTCCGACCGAGATGCATTTTCCTGAAGGAAAGACTCCATATCTTTTCTGCCAAACCCTTCCATGGCTTCGATGTCGTGATTTTCTATTCCTTTATCGATACGGGCGTATCAAATCCGCAAAATGTCATTAAATTGATCACATACCTTGGAAACGTGCACTTTAAATAATATTGGAGACGCTTCCAGAAGTCATTTTCTGAATCATTATTATTGGCTTTATTAAGATGACCCTCGCAACTGTCCTCAGATAAGGGTGCTATACCTCGAGTTGTACACTAATCCAATTACATAAAACAGAATATATTAATAATGATTTCCTTTTACAGAAAGCTTGCCGGTAGCTCGCCATATCTCTAATATTTTCATAGTCCGACATTTCATTTACGATTTATAGATACTTCGCATATTACGGTTTTAATGCTTTTAACTCGGTATTTACTGTTTGTTGTTCACTCGAGTCTTCACTGCATTGTTGCTCACTCTACTTTCTCTACTCACAATTGCAGCTGATGTAAGTTCTGACTATGCTCAATTTCTTCAAAACTAGTCTAGTCTAATCTGCTAAACTCGGCCGGAAAAGTTATGATTGGATTAACCAACGTCGCACAAATACAAGAGAATGCACGATGAATACGCGAGTACACTAGGAATTCACGCGAATATGGTTGAATACACAGGAAGATGTGAATGCAGATGAATATGTATTCGAATGCTCTGCTAGTGTACACCTGAATACGTAAATGATTCACCCCTCGCAATTTTTTTATTTTTAATGGAACTCTTTGTATATTTTGGATAGACCTTTGAATTTCCTTTACAGTTATGCATAATACTTACCTATTAACTTTTAATTTTGCCCGCCAGAGGGCGTTTTAAAAAAAATTTAAGTGCCTAATAATGATTTTTTTGGTTGGCGTAGAAAACAAAAAAATAATAAGTTTTAGTGCTTTTTTTTATTAAAAAAATAAGACTTAAAGTTCATTATTCTTTTGTTTTCAAAGCTAACTTAAAAAAATTAATTATGAATATCATTATTAGTCTATACAATTTTTTTTAACCCTCTCTGGCGGCCAAAATTATAATTTAATGAGTAAATATTATACATAGCTGTAAAGGAAATTTAAAGGTGTATCCAAATACGCAAAAATATACCGGGTGTTCCAATAAAAATAAAAAAAAATTGCTATTACTATTTACTTCCAGTTAAAGCGAAAGTCTAAATTAACACCGTTCTACGTCGTAATATGCATTTTTATGTGTATATTACCCAAAAAAAATTTGAAATTAGTAATTTAAAAATTGAGAAAATAGCCGGTTGTTACATATTATCTCGGTCAGCCGGTATAGCATTAATAAATCCATTATTAAACGAGGTTATAGTATAACCACCTACGTCGCAACGTTGGCAGACGTAGTTCGATTTAGCGATGGTACCTACAAACCTTATAGATGTCTGTAATTTCTGAATATCTTAGATATTTAATAATATTCTTTTATCTTAAAACATCTAAGATATTTCGAAATAGAGTAATTTTTAAATATCTAAGATATTAAGAAAATATATTTAATCAAAAATATCAGATATTTTAAATTTAAATTGTTTTTAAATATTATAATTTTCTATAGGATCTTTCTACACGATTAATTAAAAATATCCCGTAACCCTCTAAGCCCTAACAACCCCTACTTAAAAATTTCAAACCGGAAGATACCCCTTGTATAATACCTTCTTTCAAAACATTTTTATGCTGAATATAACAAAAATAATTTCAAATTTGTTTGACAAGTAGTGGAAATACAGGGTGGTCAGAATAACTCGCACAGCATGGGGATCTCGGCAAGTATAAGAGATACGAAAACGGTTAAATTAGATGAATGTTGTCTACTTACGGTAGCAATGTAATGCAGGGTGGCCACTTTTCTGGAAAACATGGAAAACCGGGAAAAGTCAGGGAATTTAGATTTTTTTTATTTTGGTCAGGGAAATCAGGGAATTTTACCAATTTCAACGTAAAGTCAGGGAATTTCACGAAACAGTCAGGGAAAATTCTGTAAAATGCAATTATTTTAATATTTTTATTTTTGCCTGCAAAACGAAAATTTTGTTACCTGGTATATGTTTATAAAAGTTATATTTGTTTCATTTGGTTTTTCTTTAAAGTTTAGATGTTGTATTTTGTTACGCTTGTTGAAAAATTTTCATTTGCTATAAAGTAATTTAAGTTTACTTTGCTAATTTTTATGTTGGGTTACAATTTTGTTTAAAAAAAGCAGTTCAAATTGAAAACAGTTTTGGTACCAATAAAATGAGTCAGGGAAAACTGAAGTTTATCAGTCAGGGAAGTCAGGGAAAAGTCAGGGAATTTGAAAAGCAGTTTTAAGTGGCCACCCTGTAATGGTGATTTTATTTTTCCTCAAATATCCATGGCTTACTAGATACGAGCGACAACCGAAAAAACGGAATTTCTTTAAAGTAAAGTATTTCTGTTCATAGTAAAAATAGAAAAACATTGTTAAGGAAAAAGTTGTAGATCTATTGAAGCTGTAATAAGAAAACATATTTTCAACATTGTGTTTTGTTTCGTTTTCGAGATATAACACAAACATGCATGTTTTTTTTGTATTATATTTCGAAAAGAAAAACAAAACACAATGTTGAAAATATTTATTCCTAAAAGCATTTTAATCAACCTGGCAAATCGCATTTGTATAGGTTTTCTTGATTTAAATCAATTGATTTAAGTAAAAATAAACAATAAATATTTGATTTCCCTAAATGTTTTCTGTTTTACCATAAAGTTTGTATGAAACAGATTGGCAAAGCTTATCTATTAAGTCTACGAACTTCAAAATTTAACTACGGAAAGTATATAGCCCTCTGATATTTACAATGCATATATTCAGTGTGTGAATAGTGCCAATCTATCCGATATGAAATCAATGCTTATTGGATAAAGTTTGAATGAAAATTTCAATACCCATTATTTACCTGCTAATTTAATCATTCTACTCATCTAGGAATTTGTCGAAACCACATAAGCAGGAAGTAGGTAGTTTAATTAATATGTTGAGAATATGCATCTATCTGCGGTCTAGTCATTGAAAAATCCAAGCTAAAAACACATCACGGTTGTTTATTTCAATCGTTCAACTACGGCATGCTACTTGTTTGTGGTACACAAGCGAATACCTATTAATACGTCGTGTTTGTCTACGTTTGTTGCGACGTAACATTTGTTGAAAATTATTTTTGCGTTTTTCAATGGAAATTCTTTTCTAACATAAAAATACTAAGCCCCGAATTCGAGGTTCGTCTTTCTTTTAAATTTTAATCGATGTACTCGTATTTTACGAACAATTTAAAATGTGTATTAACGTATTTTTGTATGTACGCCATAGATATAATAGTAATGTCGTCTGAAAAGTAAACCTGGCGTAGGTGGAAGGTCCTCATAGCCAGATTTGTTTTTATAACTCTATTATTAGCTGTGAAAGTGGGAAAGTTCAGTATTCTACTGACATCTGTACTTAATGGAACAAAATGTGAAAGTGACATCTAGCAACACAATGTGCGAAAAAAGGTTTTTGTTTTATTTTTATTTATTAATACAATAATACGTAAAAGAGATAACTTAAAAAAATATCATAGCCAAGTTCGGTATCAAGTACCAGTTAATAATTATGCTTTGTTTTTAAGTTTATACTTCACAACTGCTCTACTTACTAAGCAGAAAAAACAAACGATAATAGTTTTTAAAATGTGCCTTAACAAAGAATACTATTACGTTGTCGGTATGTAGCAAGATAATGATACATGATGACAGTGATTATAACATCATCTAATGTTTACTGATTTTCCGGCTAAAATATGCTGCGCTGTATTACTTAACAAGAACAGTCAATTGCGCTGCGTCACTTAATGTGGAACATTTTCTGCAATTACTTTTCCATGTTTTGTACAAAATGGGGTTTCAAAATAAGTGGAGTTTGAACCGGAAAGCTTGCTTATCTGTACAATTTTAAAAATGAAGTAATTTATGAGTCAGTTTTGAATATTAGAGTTTGTTGATTAGAAAATGCGCAACAAGTTTGGTCGGACGTTTCTCTAAACGTTTTTTTAAAATTACTGTTATTTTTACGTCTAACAAAAAATTGTACATTAGCATTATATTTCCACAAGACAGTTGCTGCTATGTGCTACAATTTATGTTCTAGAAGTTTCCATTTGCTCTCTAAAATATATACTTAAAATAGACAGTTTGTTTTCCTATTATTTTATTTTACTTTCACATTATTATTGTTTTAGTTTTTTCTCTATGCTCATCATTTTCTTATTGTCTTATTTTCTATAATTTTATTTTTTTCCATTCTAGGTATTACATATCAAGTGTCGACTGGGGCCGAACTAATGATAAGTTGGTACATTGATAATCGGTTATAAATCCATACTTAAGTTTTGGCCTTTGTGCCATTAAATACGCGTTTTGGGGCTCAACGAACCCAAAAAAGTGGTTTTCAAAAAATGTCTGTCTGGGTGTGGGTGTGTGACACCTCTACAGGCGATTTTGATTTTGATGAAATTTTAAATTTTAAAAAGAGGTATATCGAAAATTGTAGTTCTAGTTAAGCTTTTCATAAAAATCCGAAACCGGAAACGGAAGTTAGACATGTTTTTTTGGTAGCGCTGTTTTCTAAAACTAAACTTTGGAAATTTGAGCACGGGATGTGAGAACAGAACTTAAGGCAAATCAAAAATATTTTTACCGAACCTTCCAGCTTTAAAATGGCGGCCGCTACAACTTTTTGAAAATCTCGACTTTAACGCCCATTTATTCAAAAAGTAGTTGTCTGATCGAGATTAGCTAAAACTTGTTTGAGAGCCCTTCGTGGGTAGTAGACGAAGAAGTAAAATTAATAAATATCGTTACGTGATTTTAACTGCACCTATAAATTAGCTCTAGTTAAAAAAATATATTTTTCATTCTTTGCATATTTTTAATAACCCTTTAAATAAACCATTTATATCGACTTTTAGTCCGGAATCCGAAGGGCATTTAATTAGCTGCAGGGCGGGCGATTCCGTTCTTAATATTCTTATACGGTATGCTACATCGTAGGGTTTGCCTATATAAATTGTTTTCTTAGAAATCTAACATACGGCGAAATGAGAGAAGAGCTAAAGGTAAATCAAAAGCGTTTTTACCTCGGTTTTTACCGAACTCTTTAGCTTTAGAATGGCGGCCGCTACAACTTTTTGAAAATCTCGAATTTAGCGCACATTTACTCAAAAAGTAGTTATCTGACCGGCATGCATCAGCTACAAATTGTTTGAGAACCCTTTGTGGGTGGCATACGATGAAACAAAATTAATTTCGAAAATCTGAAAACGATCGCAATGTCGCTTCTTCAAAATTTTGGAAATTTGCAAAACAATATTCAAAAACACCACACGATTTGTTTTAAACTTTGTAGGCTGTTAGAATGGAAGAGTGGCTACAATTTTTTTTTCTGAAAGCTTTAATTTCACTGTGGCGCCTTCTATGAATTTAAATGGCTGGAATGGAGATATAGCTTGCTTTCTTAGAAATCTAATAGTCGGTGGAATGTACAACGTTATAATTATAAAATTTACACATTTGCAAACACAGTAAGTATTAATATCTAGTATGGGAAAGTCCACTCGGAAGTCCACAGCTTTTTTCTCACTCATTCACACTTTTCCTGATTTGTCATTCAGTGCGAACTCTTTGATATTGTTTTTATTCTTCGATGCGTATATTTTTTCGTATAATGTTACGTTTACAGTACTTTGCTTTCTTCTTCATCGCCATTTCTTGAGATTGGGAATAAGTACAAGTATTCTCTGTATTTTTTTTATTTGTATAGTTTTATCGTACTTCCTCGCACTTCCTGTTCATACGTTTTGATTGTATTAACACGCTCTTTCAGAAAACATAGCAGGTACGCTACTGACTTATTGCAGCACGTTCTGATCGAGCCCCAAGTGTTCTCTGAAAAAGACCTTAATAGAGCTTCCGGTGGTTCGTAATCCACCTAAAACTGTAAGTCCCCTTTGTCTAGATGTTTAACGTAAATACAAGAAGTTAGAGTGGATAGTTACGGCAAATTATACAGGATGAGTCATTTAAGTGCCGCCTCACTTATATCGCTTAAACTATCGGGAATATGAAGTTTTGTTTTCACTAAAGTTGATAATTAGCTGTTGTATAACCAAAATTATTACCAATTATGCTGGGTGCTGTTATTCATGTACGTAACAGCACGTTATTTTGTTATTTCGAAAAGCACAACCGTAGGTATATATGTATTATTGCATTTTTACTTTCTTATACTTTCGGTTTAGGGAAAGTACTGATTTCATGAAAATTTTCGAATTGGATTTGACGGAAATATATGTTTTGGAGGACCCCAGGAACCTAAAAAATGACTGTCTGTGGGTGGGTATGTGGCTATGTGCGCTCCATAACTCCCAAACCAATGGTCAAATTTTCATGAGTTACGAAATACGGGGGTATATCAAAAATTTATCGAGAAAATAAGCTTTTAAAAGAATCCGTAACCGAAAGCGGAAGTTCCATGTTTTGTTTTTCATTTTAGCTCATTATTACTCAAAAACGATTTCACAGATCGGAATGAAATTTTCTATCGTAATAACCCTATAGGGACAGAATATTAATGTGAACAAAAATTTTTGAAAAAATGAGGACTAGCAAATGAAACATATTTTCAAAGTTTTGAGACACATCACAAACATTTTACTCAAAAACTGGCCACACGATTATTTTTTTAAATTTTGTAAGCTGATAGAGGTTGAAATGAGCTACAATTTGGTTCATTTCCCAGACTCCTGAGTTTTCTGCGACACCTTATATGAAGATATTTTGGTTTTAAAGCCTTTTTACTCAAAAACGAATTATCAGATTAGAATGAAATTTGATATTGGAAATGCCCCAGGGTTACATTACCTAGCAGAATTTTTGGAGCTTCTAAAACTGGTAACTAAAACAAAATTTTAAAATGTTGACATTTTCAAAAACTAGCAACAGAATTTTTTTTTAAATTTTGTAGGCTTTATAGAGCTTAGGATGAGCTTCAATTTCGTTCGTGTACAAGTCGGCTAATTTTTTTGTGACGATTTCTATGATTTTTAAAATTGAAAATATGTCCCCTTTGTTTAATAAACGGAAGACGATAAAAAAAATTCTGTTTAAGCTAAACTGCTGACGAGTGATATTAGAATAAGTTTCGCAGCTTAATTTGTAAGTGCAGAAAAAATTCGATGAGTTAATTTTCTCTCTCCCACCCAATTTTTCCGACGAATTTGTCCTATCATTTTTAGTTTACTTGTTTCTCAAAAAAACAGAAAATCGAATTTTTGTTCTCGTAGAAAACTTTGGAAATGATAGGACTGGACCATGCGACATTATGCTGATGCAGCCGCAAGCAGTGAATGAGGTGATGGCTATGGCATAGCTCGTTGTGAAAACAAAACAATAGCTCTATTTTCTATCGTTTAAAAAGTGTCACCTCACCCTTACTATTTCCCAAACTATTGAGAGCATCAATTTTTATCTTAGTAAAAAAAGTTTGTTGCCTAATGAACTACTTTCTGGCACATTCCAAAATTTTCTCTACTGTTTCACGTGAATGAGCAGTAATCTTCTTACTTGGAAGTACTTTTTTAGGCAGTCAGATAGCGATTTTTTTCAGATACAAAACATTGGTACCTAATTGTTGTAATATCGAAAGTTTTACGTATCATTGAAACGTGAAAAAAAATCGCTACCATTTAAGTTGCAATGAACACTCTGTATAACCCAATACAAATTTAAACTATCTGGAGGATTATACATTGTCTTGACTAACATGCGACATCAATAATTTGTTTAATTTATGAAAATGCAGCTCTTGAGATTTTATTAGCGAGGTTCGCAAATATCAATTGTTTTCTAAAAAATTAAATAACCTGGCAACACCGCAAATGGATTAAAAAAACATATTCAAAACGGCAATAAAAAGCCGAATAATAATATGCAAAAAATATACAGGACGTTCCATAAATGTTTGGTATAGCACTCTTATACGGACCCCCGCCAGTGTAGAATTGAAAGTAATTTTACAATGTGTCTATAATTTTTATTTGGGTTACTTTACTGTATTTTAAACAGTGAAGGAGATATCGACTACTGCGACCTTGTTGACTCGCCCCATATGAAATTTAAAATAGGTCTAACAGAATGAACCCGATGAGAATTAACTACACACATTACCTTCACATAATCATCAGTCATAATTATTAATAAAGGTATATTTTACCTTTACATTTTAAATATAAAATTTGTCAAACGCGACCTACAAAATTCTAAATATAGAAAGCATATATTTGTTTATTTTAATTACCAAAAACATTTACCTAGTCCAAAACTATATTTACCCAGCCGTAAATTCATTGCTCCCTAACCTGATAAAATCTAAAATGTACCCCCAACAGCACAATTTTTAAACACGAATTGGCCACGTTTTAGATAAGTGCCACACCTTCATTTTGACTAGGCAACAACAAAAAATTATTTACGTCGCACTAACTTTAGTCTCTAATAAAAATACTAAAAATAAACCCTCATGAGAATTCACTCGCCCCCTTTTTAATAACCAGCGGCGTCTGGGGATCGGCGTCATGAGGCGCGGCCATGACCATTGTAATTGACCGTTCAAGGTCTAGTTCAAATGTTTGATGCTGTTTTATAAATATGAAAGCCCATTCAGAGATCTCGGAAAGCGTTCTTTTACGAGATAATGGTACAGGAACCCACAAAGTGCAAAAGTACTTGTCAAATAGGACATAAAAGGTTTACCAATTATTAACTCCATCATAATAAGATAAAGGATGCTTGCTATTTACGATTTACATTGATAATAACAAAGCAAATTGCTACTTGGTTGGAGTCGCACGTTGCGTATGTTTTAACCATTTAAAAGCACTTAGCATGCATGTCGTGTAGTACAAAGTTAAAAAGAAAACACTGATAATAGTAACATGTTATTTAGGCTTGTGTTAAAGTAGTTTAATTAAATGCAAAATGATAATTGAAATGGGTTTGTTTGATTGAGTATATTCTCTGTGTATTTTTTTAATGGTTGTAAATCGAACAAGTTCCAGTTTGTTGTACTTATTAACACAAGCTCGCATGTCTTATTTTGCAAAATTTTAAAAATTGGTTTAAAAATAGAATTGACGTAAAGCCAGCTTTTGTAAACAAACACCGTTTGCTAGTATGTGGTGTTTTGTAGTAGCTGTGCTAATACATGTTATTGTTTAGCTCAGAATTGATTACATTTGACGCACAATTTTTAATTGGGTTTTGCCAGGGGCGTGCGGTGGGATTTAAAGAAAGGGAAGCAAATTTAAAAAACTTACTTATTTATAGTGTAATTCGATCCTCCTGTCCTTTTTAGCAAATTCAGTAATAACGTTGTCTTAAAATCGTGGATCTGCAGACATTTCCTTAACGAGATCTTTTTCTATAGATAAAACTGATAGTTTTGAAAGTCTATCTTGGCCTGTTGAATTTCTTACAAAGTTTTTAATGCGTTTTAGTACAGAAAAACTGCGTTCAACTGAAGCACTAGTGGCGGGAATTGTCACCACTAACTCGCACAATTTAATCACTTCCAAATACGCCTTATTTAACCCTGTCTCGTTTAAAAAGTTCAGTAAGTCACTAGCATTATTTTTTGTATTTACTTCTTCAGTAGCATATATTACGGTAAGTTCAGACCGCAATGCAACTATATCAAAATTATTTCCATAACTGTCAATTAAGGATTGAAAAGCTTTTTCCGGAAAAGGTTTATTTTTAAATTCACTAAAATTACATAGTTCGAGAAATTGTAAATTATTAATATTTTCAAATCTATTATTTAATTGTTCAGAAATCTGGTCTATTATTTCAATCAAAAGTCTTCGATATGAAGTTTTAAGGTCCCCAACATTGTCAGTTCGTATTCGTTTTCTTTGGGGTTGTAGATGTTCCTCGGTGTTAACTGTATTTTCCCAAAATTTATCAAATTCATTTCTTTGTTTATTTATAATGTTATTAAATTCCTCCACTTTTTCACGGAATCCAATGTCATTTGATTTATTTTGTAATATATTAAATAAATTATCAGAAAAGGGAAATATCTCTGAAAAAATATTTAACAAAAAATTAAAGTTAAAGTCTCTTTTTAAACAATCTAAATAACCTCTAGAACTATTCAAGGTCTCAGTGTTCCAATCACAACTGTTTTCTAAAATATTTTCAAATAATTCAATTAAAGGATGTCGATATTTACACACCGTTAAGAGAAGCCTTCCATCGTGTAGGAGCAACTTTGGGCAATCTTTTTTGTACTATCAAATCTAACGCTCGAGTACGTTTTGAAGATCTTGAGAAAAAAGCAGCCATTCCACTAAGGGTCGAAAAAAGATTTTACATTCCTTAATGTGTGCTACTGACTGCGACAGAACTAAATTTAACCGATTAGCAAAACAATGTACAAATAAGGCACTTGGAAAAGACTTTGGTTTGAAGACCCCCTAATTCTCCAGCCATAACTGCCGCTCCATCATAACTCTCGGCAACGAGTTTAGCACCGCATTCAATATCTTCGACAATATCACACACGATTTTGTATAAAGATATTGCTGTCCTATCCGCTGTTACGTCGAGGAATCTTAAAAACCGTTCTTGAATTTTCCCATCGGTTTTTACATAGCGTACTACCGCAGAAAGCTGACTAATATTTGTAGTGTCGGTTGTTTCATCTAGGACAATTGCAACAAAGCGTGCTTCTGTTATTTCTTGTTTAATTTTTTCCAAAACAACTGCAGCAACAGCAGAAATTAAATCATTTTGAATGCGATTTGATGTTCCGCGAAATACGCTAGACTGTTCTAAATGGCATTTTAAAGGTTTGTCATATTTGGATAAGAACGTAAGTAGATCCACGAAATTTCCCCTATTTGCGGAACTACTAGATTCATTATGACCTCTAAAAGCAAGTTCACGTTCTCCAAGAAAACAAACAGCATCAATTAAACTTTTTAATATCAAGACCTTTTAAACTGGTGGTAACGTTCAACAATTATGAGCACGTTTTTCGTATTTGAAGAATTTGTACAATTAATGTTAGTTCAATCATTAATAACAACATATTTAACAACATAAACATTGCATAATTTATTGTTCATACAATAAAATTTTCTCAACATTCTCTTGACAATGTAGTTTTTAGTCTGTTTTGTTTAAGCGTTGAACGCTCCCACTATGACCCTGCTTTGCGCTTTACTACCGGTGCAAACGGTCTTGGTGTCCTAAGTCGGCTGGGCTCACCAAGGTCAAATAAATATGACAGGTTAACATTAAACGTGACAGCTTAAAATTAGATGTTGAAACATTTACCTAAATCTGTAAGGATTTATTTATGTCGGTAAAAATTTATTTAAATCTGCGAATATTTCTTAAATATTGAAAGATTTAAAACAAATATTTGCAGATTTATCTAAATATATAAAGCTTTACTAAATATTTGAAAATTTAATATAAATGTTTTAAGATTTATTTAAAACTCTAATGCTTTATTAAATATTGGAATATTTAAACCAAATGTTTAAGAATTTATTTAAATCTAGAATGATTTATTGAAATAAAAAGCATTTAGCTAGATGTGTGTATATATAATAAATATTGGGACAAATTGCATTAAATGCCGTGAAATGCACAGCAAATTTTCACTTTACACTTGGCGCCTCATACACGGGTGAGTTAACGATTGCTCTTCCTTCAGAAATATTTGTATTCAAAATCGGTAGATAAAGAATTTTTTGAAACAAATTGTAGTATAACTAAAAACATTTATTTTAACAGTACGGTGCAATACACTCGCCCAGATCTTTTAACAGATCGGCCGATGCAACCAGGTCCCATTCTCGAAAAACACCGTGCAGGCTTAAGGTGGTTTTACATTATCATGGTAACCCTTGCTGAAAAAATATACAATATGACTTAGCTTGTGGTAAAACATTGATTACAAACATATAAGATTTTACAATTTAGAGTTTACATAATAAAATAATGCATATGTTTTGTACGGGTCGTTTCGTATTAGTGTTGCAATTCACTTTAAATATTGATAATATTAAAAAACTTGCATTTGTACTAACCTTACCACCACTTATACGCAACTGCAAGGATGTATTGGTATTTATTACAAATTAAATCGAAATTATTGTCAAGTTTGAATAAATTTCTCCACTCTGCCAAGCTGTAGCAAAGCAATTGTCAAATCTGGTTTTCACCTTAAGAAGCATTTGTGGTGTAATAGTTTGCAAACTCCTCCTGGATTTTAATTAGCAATGCGCCCAATGTGGCTACTCTTTCTTCCTTACATCCATACATAAATATAACCCCACAAGAAGAAAGCTAAGTCCGGAGATCTAGATGGCCACAGAATTAGGTCACGGGTTCCAATTAGACGATTGGAAAACGTATTTACTAAGCATTCCCGTAACGCTAAGTTATTGTGGACAGGACAACCATCTTGCTGATACCAAATTTCACCCAATCTGGTGCTTGAAACAAAGCAGGAGTGATTCGGTTTTAGATGAGATCAAGATATTTCGGCGCATTCAGGTTTCCTTCAATCAAAATTGGACCAATAATGTTATCGCCTAGAATTCCACTCTACACATTTAATTTCTGTGGAACTGGGTACGACAGTTAGTGTCTGTGAGGGTTATTTCGTCACCAGCAACAAGTAACTGATGGATTATGTCGGAGATTTATTGGAAATGCGTATTCGTTCATGAAAAGAATACCAAAGGAAATTTACGTTATTGTTGGACTTTTACACTGTATTTTCAAAATTCCATTCGTCTTATATGGTCGTTGGGGTACATTGTTTGGTTTTTTGATAACTTGTACGAACGGTACCCATTTTTTATTAAATATTTAAAACAGTAGTAGCATGCTGCAAAGCGACCCGTTCATCAATGCGTCTGGAAGACTGTTACGGAACATCTTCAACAGTAACAAAAACACAAATATTGTAATAATGTGACAGCTACTTAACAGTACAAAAGTAGTATTACAATCATCAAGGTGCATGGCGTGAATGCTTAATTGTTTTGAATATGTGAATGTTGGCACTAGTCCGCCTCTGTATGACAAAGTACTATTATGGTGCTTAGATACATCAAACGTTCATCATTCAGATATACATTACTACATTAGGAAAGCATGATCAAAATATGCTACATACGGAGGAACTATTTCCCCGTGGAAATCCCACGTAGCCTGTAGTAGCTAACCATTTGAGCGTATTACGACAATTAACTTCAGAGCACTAATTTGACGTACCTAAAAACCTGTAAGGGGACAGGACGGCCTACAACGCCGGATACCGATAATACAATTGTTAACCCGATCACTGGATTTTTAATCCATGCCGTTGTGCACACCATACAAAAGCTTCCCTGACAACACAAGGAATCCGATGGGAGTGTGGGCCTCTCAGCAGGCACTCCAAGGTACACATTTTGGGGTCATTAGTTAACAGTCTTTGAATTAACCAGGTCGAGAAATCGCAACTAGTCTCGCCGGACTAGCTAGACCCAAGGATACAACTAGTTGTCTGTACGAATTAGAACAATTTTCTACTACAGCAACAGTAATGAATAATATCAATGGACGCATTCTTAAGCATAACGTGTATTCTATAACATTAACAGATATAAAAATACAGTGAAGCGTAAATATTGCAATATAAATTCTCCTAATTAATACCATTCAATAAAACGCATTTTTACCAGACTATGAACAAAAAATAGGTGTAAAACAATCAATTAAATCGAATTTTGAGTTTGAAATCAACTTTTTTTTATTTCAATTGATTTTTATTGATTTTTATTATTTAATTAATTTTTTATGATTTTTTTATTAAATAGAATCCTATTATTTACAATTTATGTGATTGTTTTTACTTTCCTATACTTTCAGTATAGGGAAGTATTGATTTCATGCAAATTTTCAAAATCGAGATTTTGACGGAAATACATGTTTTGGGCTTCCAGGATCCTAAAAAAGTGGTTTTTAAAAAATGTCTGTCTGTGGGTGGGTGGGTGGGTGTGTGTGTGTGTGTGTGGGTAACGCTCATATCTCCGGAACGGCTGGACCGATTTTGATGTGCTTTGGAATGAGGAGTTATATCAAAAATTCATCGACAAAATAAGCTTTTAAAAAGAATCCGAAACCGGAAGCGGAAGTTAGACATGTTTTTTTGGTAGCATTTTTTTCAGAAACGGAATTTTGGAAATTGGAATAGTGAAAATTATAGAAGGCTTTAGAACAAATCAAACGTTTTTTTACCGAACTCTCTAGCTTCAACATGACGGCCGCTACGAATTTTTGAAAATTTCGACTTTAACGCCCATTTACTCAAAAACCAGTTATCTGATTGGAATCAACTACATCTTATTTGGTAGCCCTTCAAGGGTACTATACCATGAAATATCATTAATTTTGAAAATCGAAAAACGATCTCAATGGCACCACTCCAAAATTTTTGAAATTTTCAAAAAAAAAGATCTCAAAAACTGCCCACACGTTTTTGTTTAAACTTTTTAAGCTGATAGAGCTGAGAATCTTTTACAATTTATTTTTTTGCGCATTGCTATAATTTCACTGTGACGCCCTCTGTGATTTTTTGAAAATTGAAAATTGGTACCCTTTTATTTATTTAACGGGGGGCAATAAAATATTTCTGTTAAAGCAAAATAGCTCATCATTAGTAGCAAAATCCGAATATCATAATATTTTTTCGATAATTTAATATTTAGGGGGGCTACTGTTCCCCCTCCCCCCCAAAATTTTCGCTACAAAGTTAAAAAATTGATTTCTTCTTTTTTTTGCTCTAGGAGAATCTTTTTACAAAAAATCAAAAAATCGAATTTTTTGCCCCTTAATAATCTTTTTGTCCTTAGAAGAATTTCACATACTTTCTACAGCAGTTGTATTCTTGTACGGAAGTGACTAGAGTTTTGAACCTTCTATGCATTTCTATTGCGCACGCATTCAATAGGCACTTATTTAACGATAACGAGCAGATTCGGAATAGTATGGATGGATATGCGGGTGTGTTCGAGTGCACTCCCGTTTTACTGCATAAGTAGTTGTGGGATCGAGCCCGGTTGGGGCCAAAAATTTTTTTTTATTTTATAGTTTTTTTTAAAACACTGCTTTTGCGTTTCTAGACAGGTGTATATCAAAAGTGTTGGAAAATATTAAACAATGTTAATTTATAAGTATAGGAAAGTCCAGGCGAAGTGTTTCGCTCATTTTTACGAATGCGTTCGTGTACGGTACGTCATTTCGCTGATATCTCACGAACCCGTATTTCGATTTTGATGAAAATTGGAATGCAGAGCTATATCAAAAATTCATCGACAAAATAAGCTTTTAAAAAGAATCCGAAACCGGAAGCGGAAGTTAGACATGTTTTTTTGGTAGCATCTTTTTCAGATACTGAATTTTGGAAATTTGAGTAGTGGAGATTATAGAAGGCCTTAGGACAAATTAAACGCTTTTTTACCGAACTCTCTATCTTAAAAATGGCGGCTGCTACAAATTTTTGAACATATCGACTTTAACGCCCATTTACTCAAAAACCAGTTGTCTGATTGGGATCAACTGCATCTTGTTTGGTAGCGCCTTGAGGGTACTATACCATGCAATATAATTAATTTTGAAAATCTAAAAACGATCGCAATGACATCACTCCAAAATTTTGGAAATTTTCAAAAAAATATTTCTCAAAAACTGACAACACGTTTTTGTTTAAACTTTTTAAGCTGATAGAGATAGGCATCTGCTACAGTTTTGTTTGTTGCTCATTGCTATAATTTCACTGTGACCCTCTCTATGAATTTTTGAAAATTGGAAATTGGTACTTTTTTATTTATTTAACGGGGGGCAATAAAATATTTCTGTTAAAGCAATATAGCTCATCATTGATAGCAAAATCCGAATATCATAATATTTTTTTGATACTTTAATATTTAGAAGGGCTACTGTTCCCCCTCCCCCCCAAAATTTTCGCTTCAAAATTAAAAAATTGATTTCTTATTTTGTTTGCTCTAGGAGAATCTTTTTACAAAAAATCAAAAAATCGAATTTTTTGCCCCTTAATAATCTCTTTGTCCTTAGAAGAATTTCACATACTTTCTACAGCAGTTGTATTCTTGTACTAGTCGTTTAATGTTCAGTGTAGGCTAACTTTTTTATTTTAATAGATAGACTCGCAAACCCAAGAGCAAAGTTGTAGGGCAAATTCTTCTCGATTGTATTTAAGAAAAAAACTTGAGTTTCCAATTTTAATATGGCGGCCACGGTAAAAAATAACTTTTTTTTAAATGGAAACGTGGCATTTTGGCTTTAAAATCAGAAAGGTTTTGAAATTCTAAATGCAAATTAATAAGAGTAATTTCTTGCTAAAAATAATACTTCTCGAGTTATTAATATATTTTCAAATATCAATTTCCGCCCTTCCGTTGATTCAGTCCGAATATTTTACCCAACCTTATGCTTGCAGAGCGCAGCGGTCGGTCTTTCTTCAACCGCTTCAAGATGTTACAACTTATAAGAACTATTTCCTTTAACTAGTCGTGTCTAGACAGGTGCATATCGAAAGTGTTGGAAAATATAAAACAATGTTATTTTATAAGTATAGGAAAGTCCAGGCGAAGTGTTTCGCTCATTTTTGTATATTTCATTAGATGTACGTGTCTCATGTGGGGAGGTCACGTAAATTTTTTTTTCTAAACGATTTTTGAAGTATGATCTCTAAACTCTTGATACAAGAATACACAAAGGTACCCTTGTTAAAAGTCACTAAATCTTAAAAAATTTGTTTTTTGTAAAATTCATTTGCCGTAAATGGCTAAGCGTTTGCCTAAAATGTCCAAATAAATTTCACAAACCGAACTAAATTGATACTCTAATCTTTGGTTTGTTCGCATTTCGGCATTTACTAGAAAATTTGGAAACGATTCAAAAATGATTTCGATAACATTAATGCTGAAGTATTGGTAAAATTGCTATTATTTATAAATTTACTGTCATTTTCAAGCTGGTAAACTAACTTGGGGGCTGCTATCTTAAGTTTTGTCCAACATTTTTCTTGATTTTTAATGTTTAGACGTTTAACCTAAAATACGAAGACAGGTTGATTATACAGTGTGTCCACTTAACTGCGGAACATAGGAAAAATGCATTGTTAAATTTTGCAAACTATTATAATGCTGTTTAATTATAAACAAATTTAACACATTCTTGTTTTTTTTCTAAGTAAATACTAAGTCATTATTGTGTAAAAAACCTGTTTTGCCGATCGACAGCAGAACAGGGACGTATTTTACATTTTTGTTTTTTTACGTAGAATGTAGACAACCCCAGTAACGCATGTTGTGTAATACTTGCATAACATATTTAAATTGCTCGTGAATCTTTTCCTAAAAATAACATAGACTGTTACCTATGTTCCATGGGTTTATGGACACACGGTATACAGTTATTTACAGACATACTAGATGTGTATTATAGCGTCTGGGGGCCTTGCGCGCTGATGCAAATGAAGATTAATAATAATTCATCCATATTTATAGAGCGCTGTTGAACTTTTCAAATAAACAAGAAATACATCCATCAACCCACAGCTGTTGACAGTTTGACAATAAATGTGTTTACAGCCATCATGCCAAACATATCTCGTAAAATAAGAAAAGCGCAGGAAATTTTAAAAATCTTCAAAAAAGAATATAATATACTTTTAATATTAGTTAAAGTTTCATGTCGTTTATTTACCGTTGAAATTGCAACCGCATTTCCCATAATATTTCTGACCCACGCCCACGTTGGATCTGTAGGGGAGTAATTCCCACCCTTACTAAACGACCCATTTATTTTTTGCTGCGTTTCTAGTTTGCAAAATTTTTGTTTACTCGCAAAACTATACATTTAATGCAATTTTTTGTAAAATCTTGTTTTCTTATTAATTACAATTTTTGATGAATATACTGGTCGGTTATAAATTCAGGGTCAGTTGATTAGCTCATTTATTATAAGCGATCCAAAAAAAATTATTAGTAAAAGATATACGGTTTATATACTGACAAGTATTTTGGGCATGCAAAACAAAATGGCGGACCTTCGGTTTAAGAGGAACCAACTATATCTTTATTTCTTAAATGACACACCCTGTATTTTTTAAACAAAATGGCTGACTTCCGATTTAAAGGGAAGCAACTTTATCTTTATTTTGTTCTAATGGACCACCTTGTATTTTTTAGGCTAATTCGACGGTATGATAAATTCTGTTTGAAAAACTATAATACAACTGTAGGCCTACAGCTACTAATAGACAAGATATTTTGATTTAAAGCAACCGATGTAACCAATGGTAATGATTCTAAACCAAGTGATCTTAGGGGACTGTTATAAGGAAATGATGAAACCAATAAACAAACTTGTAATTCCTGTTAAAGTTAGACATCGGTTGTTTATTATATTTTAAGAATCTACAAACAAAGAATCATGGGAGTTAGGTCAGGTGACAGCTAAAAGCGCATTGATTGGCAAATTAAAAGAAAAGTGACTTAGTTTATCCACAAACTTTATCGTAGCAGGTGTTATATGTGGCGGGGGGGGGGGGGGCTAAGTGTAAATTGAAAATTTGCAGTGCATTTCACGATATTTAAGGCAATTTATCCCAATATTTATTATATATGCACACATTTAGCTAAATGCTTTTTACTTTAATAAATCATTATAAATTTGCATAAATCCTTAAACATTTATTTCAAATCTTTTAATATTTATTATTTAATACATCTTTGTAGATTTGAATACATCCTTAAACATTTATTTTAAATATTCCAACATTTAATAAAGCACTAGAGATTTAAATAAATCTTAAAATATTTATTTGAAATTTTAAAATATTTAGTAAATCTGCATATATTTGTTTTAAATCTTTCAATATTTAATAAATATTTACCGATTTAGATTAAGTTTTACGGATTTAAGTAAATCTTTACTGATTTAAATAAATCTTAACAGATTTAAATAAATGTTTCGATTATTCATTTTAAGCTCACATTTAATATTAACCTGTCATATTTATTTGACCTTGGTAAGCCCAGCCAACATAGAATTCCAAGACCGTTTAGAACGGTGGTAACGTTCAGCAATTTTTCCGTATTTCAGGAATACGTACAATAAATACTAATTAAATAATAAACAGCAACGTATTTCAAAACATGAAAATTGCATAATTTATTATTCATCTAATGTAAGTTCCCTCAAAATTCCATTAAGAAAGTAGGTAACTTTCCGCGAAATGCACAGCAAATTTACACTTTACACTTGGCGCCCCATAATGTTAGACGTTTGTTTATCACTTTTATTATTTTCTCAGCAGCTTGCTACGATCAATTGCAATGTATTTAGAATCGTTACCATTGGTTACATACGTTGCTTTAAATCAAAATATTTCCCTTGTTATTAACTGTAGCCCTACAGCTGTATTATAGTTTCTTAAACAGAATTTATACTAAAATCGAATTAGCCTGTATGCCCAAAATACTCATCACCTTAAGCTTATAACTTTTGTTTAAACATTTTTGTTTAATCGCCAATAATAAATGAGGCTCTGAATTTATAATCAACCTGTATAAAAAGTAAATAAAATGGAGCCCTAATAAATCTTGGGACGGGCAGTAAGCGAACGTCTATGGCGTAACAACACGCCACATAATTTGGCATTACTGGTTAGCTGACGGATACTCAGCATACTTTTATAAACATCGTTAGGGTTAATATTAAATTAGGCTGTTTTTTTTAAATTTTGCTTATAGTCAGACAGTACGCGGAGAGATATATTATTATTAATTTATTATAAACAACACCGTTTTAGTGAAGGCTAGGTATGATAACAAACTTCAATTTTTTATACTTTATGCTAATTTTAACAAATAATTTAGTCCTTTAATTCTGTACTGGAAGAATGCTACAAGCTTTACACATAAGGTTTTAAACACTTGACTTGCTAGTTACATTTAAGTAAATATTACTCTGGTTGTGATCTGGAATTTGATCTGTAATTTCCACAGAACAGGTAGCTCTTTTACCAGATTGTGTCACCGTGAGGTGCGGCACTTGACAATAGTAGTTAATTATGATTTTCTATAATTATTATTGTGCGGAGTCATAATCGGCAGCATTCAAAGTATTAAAAACAAGGTGTCATTAAAAAGTAAGTGTTATTCAATTGTTAAAAACATTTTGCCTAATAAAATTATAATTGTCATGAATAAAACAATATACAGCAAGTTTTGTAGGAAATGAAATCAAAATTTGATGTCCAAACGCTTTCACCGTAGGTGTAGTTTTTGCAACCAAGTTGTACGTCCTTAAAATTATTAAACGAGTTCAAAAGCGGTTTAATTGGTCTTTTTTAAACGGGATTTGACACAATTACACAATCAAATTTGCAACGGTCCAAGGTTGTCTGGAAGTAGCAATTCGCAACAAGTAAATTCAATTTTTTGACCTAAAAATGAAATAATAAAATGAAAATAGGAAGTGTTAAATTTGAAAGCAAGTAAAAGGCATGGAACTCTTCAAACGTAACTATAGAGGCAAGACGACTGAAGTCAAACAGGTGAAATTCGTGATTCAGCAATAATTTAACGATTAAAAATGGCGGCTTCCATTAATCTGTACGGGATCCGGTTAAATTGCTTTTGCCGTCATTATGAATAATTGCGGGAACTATGTGCGCTGCTGTAAAACACACTTTTATTGCAACATTAAAAGATTAAACCGTTTAACCGCATTGTTTTAGGAACTTTATGGTCTTTTAAATAAAGATTAGGTATGTACGTGTAATTTGGGCAGTATGTTATATTGTTATGTTCCCTCAAGTGAAATCAAGACAATAAAAGTATATAATAATTACAGTTTTCAGAAAAACTACATGACCAAGTAAAGTGACACTAGATGGATTTAGGAATTTCCTTCGGTAAAATAGAATGTACATTAGGCCTGGCGAAAATGTAAATATATAGAAATTGTACAAAAAACGTAAACACAGTTGTAGTTGATTAAAATGTTTATTTACTGTAACTAATTGTTACTGAGCGCGCTAATATGAATTATCAAAAATTTTCCTAAAAATTCAAAACTTTTCAATTTTGAATAAATTCAAGTCAATTTAAACCAACACTGTCCAGGATGTCGTAAAACTCGGAAATTAACTACTCATTGATAAAGTTAAATTGTTTTAGCGCATCTTATAACGTTATTAATATTAGTTTAATAATCAAACACTTGTGTTGAAAGTTAGAACGTTATTGGAGCTTGTAGTGATCATGTTTTAATTAGTCGCATGCACATTACACAATATCAACACAATTACTTTTTTTCATTAATTAACAGTTAAAGCAAAGGTTGGGGTTCTGAAATGCTATAAACAATTATGTAATTATTTGACCAGTATAAGACGCCATGTGTGGAGCATAAAATTAAAAAAATTCTTAGATTTAATAATAATTCAGCTTTAAAAGTTTTTTTTCTGGTAAATAATTTTTTTATGATAAACAAACATTTTTGTAAGAAATAAAAGTATATTTACAAGTAATAACGTTTTTGTGAAAATTAAAAACTCTCGATAAACATTTTTGTAAGAAATAAAAACCTTTCTGATCATTAAATTTTTATTATGTTGTAATTTTAAACGACAGATGGCGCAATGGCGGAATGAATATGTACTTTGGTAAGTTTGGCAACGTTGTTAAGAACACACGTGTTTAGCAGGCTCGGCGCCAGCTTCTATGCCTGTTGAAAGCTGGGTGCGAAAATTTAAATCAAGTTGATTTAAATCATGGTTTAAATCATGATTGAAATCAAACAAATTCTATAGAAAAATCATTGGTTTAAGCCAATTGGTTTTTGAGTGGGGTGTCGTTTTCATGTGGAATTTTCCAAGTGGTACAAAAAAGCAGTAAACTTGAATCGAATAGAATATACATACAATTAAAATCGCAGGTGCAGAGGTACCTGCTCTTCTCATTTGTGACTAATCGTTATAAAGTTTAAGGGTCGGGTATCACTGTAGGACTAAGTGTCATTCGTCATTACCTGGAAGAATCGACCATTTTTGAACTGGGAATGAAAATCCGCATACGATTTATTGTTCAACTAAATTTTGTATGACAAACTTAGTTTAACAACACCATATGCAGAATTTCACCCGAATTCAAGAATTAAACAGTACACAGGGGGTTCCATTTAAAATAAGTTGATGTCACCTCCGATGAAACCGGAAGCTCCAGAAAGTCGTCATCTCCGTCAAATAATACGTGCCTCTGTATTGGTGTAAAATTCATAATTGTATGTTTGTATGTAAACTCTATTTTAGTGTTAACATGTATAAACTGTATTAACCATTCCAAATTTTACTTAATTAAATAATTATCTTAATAAACAATGAAGAAATTGGGGATGAACCCGTTCTGTGCTGCAAAAAATATATTTAAATCAACTACATCGATTTTTCATTTCTTTATAAAAATAACGATTTCCTTCGCCATCGCGCCCGCGCCATTTGTGGTTAAAATTGTAACATAAAAATTTGTTTATCAGAATTTTTTACAATAATTGTTTCTCGGAAATATATTTATTTCTCCCAAAGAAAAGTGTTTTTGTAAAAGTTTTGAAATTAAAAATAAATCATAATAGTTATTTATGTTACTAGTGGGATAAAGGCGTTATTATAACACGAGTTTGAAAGTTGCATGACGAGATCGTAGACCGAGGGCCATAATGACGCATTATCCCACGTGTGACATACATTTTTTTGGTTAAATATCGATTTTTTTTTGCCTGAAATGATATTTAACATTTCGCATTAATTTATTTGCTAATGTCAAGTTACTTTAAAAATACTTTTGTTTTAAATCAAAGGAACGAGCTAGATTTGATTTGTTCAATACTATGGCAACTAGCTAGTTTTCTTATAAACAATACAAGCTTCAGTTTTGTTTGTATGAATAAAATGAGTTACCTAAGTAATGAATCTTTTATCTCACGAGTGAGATAATGAACTTCATTACCTAACGCAAATGAATGGCATAATAAGCCCTTATCCGAGCTGTCTTAGATAAAGAAATTTTATTTATCGTAACTATTTTTGTTTTTTTTTACTTTCATGCTTGATATTTCTAATTTCCCCTGCGATCGCCGAACCCGATATCCTCAGACAACCAATGCATTAGAAACAGATGGAACAAATACGACAGGACTAGTTTTGATCACTGTGTATATTCTACACTTGTATTATTAAAAATTTAACTTTTAATTTGAAAATCAAGGAAGTGTTAAATATTAAGTTGCAACAAATGTTAATTTTTTTTCAATTACTAGTCAACAAACAATTGAATGGCTTTATCTGCCAATTGTATTTTTAGGAAAGTTTAAGAGCCCAACATTCAATAACCAATTAATCAAACCTACTTGTAGAAATAAACCCGCAATCACTTTTAATTGATTCACATCACGCCATGCTGGCATATGTATGTAGTTACAGGCATAAAAATAGTCTGTAGTTAACCGACTTAATTACTTTTGTTTGCTTGCGCACGACGGAAACCAAATTTAACTTAATTTGAACTATTTTTGGTTGTACGGTTAATTTAATTTTTCGAGAAAAAAAGCATGACGTAAGTGGTATTCTTGACTGAGCATTCCATTGTTGTTTCAGAATGGTATTGGAGCCGAAGTTTGCAGATTATGGAACTATCCACTCTATGGGAGACGCACCGCAACCAAATTTGCATCAACGCAACTCATCTCATGCACTTATAAGTCCACACTCGGTACTATCACCTTTGGACGACGAGGAATCTCCCCATACTTCCAAAGGGCCTGCAATGACACAAGGTATTTTTTTACAACATTACATAAATCTGTGCAGAAACTTGTTCAAGAAACATCAGAATAATGATATCTCACCAAGTGAGCCCACAACCTCTTGTAAATTGCCCAACATTTCCAAAGAGTCTCCTACACAAGGTAACTAAACATAAATCTCCAAAAATTCCAACAAAACTAAAAATGATGCGAACAGACGAACAGGTCGGAATAACCGAAATCACAATAACAAAGACATGAAAACAGTCAGAAAGGTTATTTTGTACCTCTAAATCAGTTTCCTAACTCCTAAAAAAGGAAAGGTTTAATATAGATAACTCTTTTGTAATTTTCAATTTTTTCTTTCCCATACTTACGGTAAAGGGAAAGTGTCGGTTTCAAGAAAATGTTCGATGTCTATATTTTGACAAATACACACAAGAACTCAAAAAAGGGTGGGTGGGTGACCCCTCATAACTCCCGAACGGATGAGTCGATGTCGATGAAATTTGAAGCTTGTGGGTATATAAAGAATTCACAGATAATTGAAGTCAAACTTCTTTGACAACGGGTGCAAGTTCCCCGCAAGTAACCTTCTAGATTCTAGCATCAGTGTGTCAGTACTTGAGTACGGAATTGATCAGGAAGTGGGTTGCACGCGGAACACAACTCTAAACGAGTGTGTTATGTTGCTTTGCTTATACAATCCCGAGTCAAAAGATACGGGTTTTAATATGTTTCTGCTATTTGAGAAGATAGGTAAAAAAGTTGATAATAAAAGTTGTGGGAACCAACACGCACTAAAAATTGACATGAAAATTTTATACAAGGTGTGTCATAACATAATTATTAATAAAATAGTACCTACTTTTCTTGAATTGATTTTGTTTCTCACGAAAAATTTAGAAATTAGGTTACGGTACTAACGCGGCCCTTGCACATTTCTTTTTCAGCGCATAATTGCACCATAACACAGTACAGCACCCTCGTACCAGGTGACTCGATTCATGTCGCTCGCAAAACAGTTACAAAACCCTTCGGTAAATCGGTAGGCTGAGATAAAACATACTTCATTTGAATAGCCAGGCATAGAATATTATGTTAATGTAACTTACCTCTTGGGCCTACAACGTTGATGCAAAAATACTTTTGCTAGTAACAAATTCTAAAGTATAGAAAAGTCTAGGCAAGGTGAGTCGTTCATTTTCTTATTGACATTATAAATCAAGATTTTTACAAAAATCCACGTATTTCGGGGATTAACAACCCAAAAACAATTCAAAAATTCATTGACAAAATAATATTGTAAAAAATCCTGCACCGAAAGCGGAAATTTTACATTTTTGTTTTTGTTTTGTAAACTTGAGTTTGTAAACGGAATCTTAGATGACTAAGACAAATTCAACGCTATTATTTTCGCACCTCGTCCTTCATAGATCATTTGGTAGTAACTCCGACTTTAGGCTAGTTCCCACAATTTTAAAGTAAGAGGGCTAAATTTCCTGGGACGGATCTGTGCCTGCTGGTATTGGTAGTGTAGAGAACTCATTACTTCTTCTTGTGCGCTACGACCCACACGTCTCCGCGCTCTGTGCCGTCTAACCACCTCGCTGTGGTTGTTTTTCTGTGTAGTACAGTTGTCAGTGATACCATTATGGGTAAACATAAGCATGATAGGGGAAAGAGCCCAGAAATTCGAAGAAAAATACGAAAGTTGGAAAAGAAAATGCATCGTCATAGGGCTGCAATACGCCAACATTCGGATGACCAGCGCAGTCATCGCCTGGCGTGGACACCTCCCATTTCATTATCATCACGTTCGCAGACATTCAAGGTCCTGTTCAGTTTCCCGACAAAGAGATATGAATTTATCGCCACGCAGTAAGTAAAATAAACTAAATAAATTACAACGTGTTTTCCAGAAGTGACCGACTTACTCATATCAAGTTACGGCGAAAACACTTTCACACCATCAGGACCGTATCTTCTCAAAAGGAGAATGTGATGAGTTCTTCTTAGTAGCCCGCGCTGTTTTTTAAAATTAAAAATCAGCCCGTCTTGCTACTCTTACAGGAATCCCTTTAGTGCCTATTTTTTAAGATAGGGCTAAAGCTGATTCTTCCAGTGCCTATTTTTTAAGATAGGGCTGGCCTGACAATTCTAATGCAGCAATCTGTGTGTCAGGGTAAGCCAGCCCGTTTTGCTACAATGTGTTTTCCAGAAGTAGCTGACCTACTCATATCAAGTTACGGCGAAAACACTTTCACACCATCAGGACCGTATCTTCTCAAAAGGAGAATGTGATGAGTTCTTCTTAGTAGCCCGCGCTGTTTTTTAATATTAAAAATCAGCCCGTCTTGCTACTCTTACAGGAATCCCTTTAGTGCCTATTTTTTAAGATAGGGCTAAAGCTGATTCTTCCAGTGCCTATTTTTTAAGATAGGGCTGGCCTGACAATTCTAATGCAGCAATCTGTGTGTCAGGGTAAGCCAGCCCGTTTTGCTACAATGTGTTTTCCAGAAGTAGCTGACCTACTCATATCAAGTTACGGCGAAAACACTTTCACACCATCAGGACCGTATCTTCTCAAAAGGAGAATGTGATGAGTTCTTCTTAGTAGCCCGCGCTGTTTTTTAATATTAAAAATCAGCCCGTCTTGCTACTCTTACAGGAATCCCTTTAGTGCCTATTTTTTAAGATAGGGCTAAAGCTGATTCTTCCAGTGCCTATTTTTTAAGATAGGGCTGGCCTGACAATTCTAATGCAGCAATCTGTGTGTCAGGGTAAGCCAGCCCGTTTTGCTACAATGTGTTTTCCAGAAGTAGCTGACCTACTCATATCAAGTTACGGCGAAAACACTTTCACACCATCAGGACCGTATCTTCTCAAAAGGAGAATGTGATGAGTTCTTCTTAGTAGCCCGCGCTGTTTTTTAATATTAAAAATCAGCCCGTCTTGCTACTCTTACAGGAATCCCTTTAGTGCCTATTTTTTAAGATAGGGCTAAAGCTGATTCTTCCAGTGCCTATTTTTTAAGATAGGGCTGGCCTGACAATTCTAATGCAGCAATCTGTGTGTCAGGGTAAGCCAGCCCGTTTTGCTACAATGTGTTTTCCAGAAGTAGCTGACCTACTCATATCAAGTTACGGCGAAAACACTTTCACACCATCAGGACCGTATCTTCTCAAAAGGAGAATGTGATGAGTTCTTCTTAGTAGCCCGCGCTGTTTTTTAATATTAAAAATCAGCCCGTCTTGCTACTCTTACAGGAATCCCTTTAGTGCCTATTTTTTAAGATAGGGCTAAAGCTGATTCTTCCAGTGCCTATTTTTTAAGATAGGGCTGGCCTGACAATTCTAATACAGCAATCTGTATGTCAGGGTAAGCCAGCCCGTTTTGCTAGATGTTACCTTACCGCCACGCAGTCCGTACCGTCAAATAAGGATATGGTGATGACGAGTTCTTCTTTTTAGTAAGCGGTGCTTTTTTTTAAAAATTAAAAATCAGCTCGTTTCGCTACAACACAACTCTTACAAGAATCTCGTTAGTGCCTATTTTTTAAGATGGAGCTAAAGCCGATTCTTCCAGTGCCTATTTCTTAAAACTAAGATTTCAGGGCTGGTCTGAGCAATGCTTCCTTCTTAAAGTTAGATTGCTCTTGTAATCAATTATATATCTGAGATGTCACCTTACCGCCACGCAGTAAATATAACAAACAAATAAATACAACGTATTTTTCAGATGTTGCTGGCTTACTCATATCAAATTACGGCGAAAACATTTTCGCATCAACAGGTCCGTACCGTCTAATAAGGATATTGTGATGACGAGTTCTTCTTTTTAGTAAGCGGTACTGTTTTTTAAAAGATTAAAAATCAGCTCGTTTTGCGACAATACAACTCTTACAAGAATCTCTTTAGTGCCAATTCTTTAAGATAGGGCTAAAGCCGATTCTTCCAGTACCTATTTCTTAAGATTAAGATTTTAGGGCTGGCCGGAACAATGCTTCCTTCTTAAAGTTAGACTGCTCTTGTAATCAACCCAGCAATCTGGATGTCAGGGTGATAATTGCCCTTTTTTGCACCCGCAGGCGGCTCGCACACATGTGCTACTCCCACTCCCCCAATTAACCAAACCGAAGCGGCAATGGTTCGTGAGGAGCAACATCTTCATGAAGACATAAGTATCTTCGTTTTGAAAACCCAGCAGCTCCGGATTTAAATCCGGAGGTGATCTCAGCGGTAAGCGGAGTGGCCTTAAAAAGAGCTCTCGCTTAACAGACGAAAAAATCAAATAGGGGCTTGCATTGCAGCTCTGGAAAAAGGATTTTCTTGTGCTTAATGAAAGAAAAAAAAAAGGGGGGGGGGGGCAACTGCCTCTCACTAAAGTATTAAAGGGAAGTATTAAGTGATGCATTGCGATTACTCGCAGACGCTCATCACACTAGGTCCTTAGTGCAAAGATCTCTGTTAAGCTTCAGCCTAAATAAGACTGCAGAGGAACCGTAACCATTGGTGTCGTGGATGGCTTCTTATTTGGAAAAACTCTTGGTGAAAGGGTAAAACCCGCCAAGGAACTAGAGAAATCTTGACATGTATTAAAGATTCCTATACTAAAAAAGAAGGGGGAGACACAAAAGACGCTATCCACGGAAAAGAAAAAATGTTATAAAGGTACGCCTTCTGGCAAGCCGATTAAAAGTCTTTCCCCCAAAATGGGAATCGATTTACTCCTGCTCCAAATATTTTATAGTACGTAAAAGGCTACAAGCTCCCTTTTACTAGGGTGCCAGTACTATCCGTGGCCCCATCAGAACATGCCTGGTCTAAATTAAAAGAGACGAACTACAATTAGCTGTTAGTAATCTCTTACATTCCAAGGTATTTTCTATATGCTCTCATACTAGTGGAGAATTTATCTCACGATTCTTTCTTGCCCCCAAACCAGGTGGACAAGGTAGCTTAATTCTCAATGTCCAAAAATAAAATTAACTACCTTCCCCTTGATGTTAGCTTGGCTCCTATGGATTTCACAAAAGAATGAAACCGGTAGTAGGGCTACGGTCTAGAGGGTTTCTTTCTGTTATATATTTAGATAATTTCCTTTTAATAGGAAATTCATACTTAGAATGTCTAACAGACGTCACGACAACAATTAAAGTCCTAACAAGTTGGGGTGTTGTTTTTTACTGGAAATAAAGCCATCTAACACTTTCACAACATTGCAAATTCCTAGGGTTTCTATTTCATTCCAATGCAACGTCAATAGAATTGCCAATGGGAAAAAAGATTAAAAAATTACACGTATTAATTCGTGAGTTTCAAATACAAAAGAAATGCAAGACCCGGGACTTTGCACATTTTATTGGTACTCTAGTCTGCTTGTCCCGCTCTCGATTGCAGTTGGGGTCAACCAAACTCTTTGAAAGGATAACATTTCTATCTTTTAAAGCTCAGAATGGGAATTACTACAAAACTGAATTTTTTGATTAGTCACTGTCACATGACTTCAATCGGTGGCTACGCAGTATTAGCACTAAAGTCCACACCATTAAAACATTTGATTTCAAACCAGAGATATTTACAAACGCTTCCTTATCGGGTTGGGGGGGTGTGCTGTCAGGGACAAACGACGCATGGCTTCTGGACTGAATCAGAAAGAACTGAAACACATAAATTACTTGAAACTTTTATCTGTTGTCTTTTGGAGTAAGATGGTTTGCTTCTGATTGTTTCGACTGTGAAATTTTGATCAGGGCCGATAATACTACAGCTATCTCCTATGTACATAGAATGAGTGGTGTCCAACATCCCAAACTAAATAGGTCGGCAAGAGAAACATGGGAATGGTGCGAACATTAAAGGATTTGGGTTTTTGCATCTTATATAAAATCCAAAGATAATTTTATGACAGATAGCGAATCCAGAAAACTAGTCCCTGAAACAGAATACAAACATTCCAATTGATAAACGTACCTACTTTATCTGCAGACCTGCTCTCTTTTACCATAGAATTCAATAAAGGAACCTTATATGGATTCCTTAACAGTCTCAGGTCAGCTTTTGCATTAATTCTAGAACCCGAAACCTCACAAAACAGGGTTAAGAAACTATTTCAAGGAATTTTTAATAAGCGACCTACTCGGCCGAAATATAGCAGTACCTGGGATCCGTCATTAGTACTGACCTATTTAAAATCGTTAACCATTGCAAAAGAGATTACCTTAGAAAACCTGACCCTGAAACTTATTTCCCTGCTTGCTGTAACCAGGGGACATAGAATCCTAACACTGTTTTCAATAGAAACTGATAACATGCAAGAGCTACACGACAGAACTGAAATAAAAATTACAAAAATAATTAAGACCTTCGGCAAAAAAAAAAAAAGGGGGGGGGGGCAACCAGTTCTGATGCTACCATTCTTCATGATCAATTAGAAATTTGTTTGTGTTGCATCCACTCTGCTGCAGTACCTCTAAAAACTAAAAACCTGTGCAGAGCTTCCAGTTGTTTCTTTTTATCATATAAAAAGCATCACCAACCTGTCTCTACCCAAACCCTGAGTCGCTGTATAAAGACAGTCATAAAAAACAGTGGGATAGATACACGTATATTTTCTGCACACAGCACAAGACGTGCTTCAACCTCGGCGGCAGAAAGAACCGACGTCTCCATTGAGACAATTCGAAAATCCGCTGGGTGCACTGGGTGCACAGAATCGTTCAGGTTTTCGCAAGATTTTACCTAAGACCAATGTGCTCCAACCTGACCTTTGCATGATCTATTGTTCATGCTTAACAAATATACCTACCTCGTATAATCATCATACAATTATGTATTATATTTACATATTATTTTATACTTTGTTTCTATACAGTTAATAAACACTTTTCTGATTAGCAACTGCCACAAATACTTTCAACATCTACCAAATGATCTATGAAGGACGAGGTGCGAAAATAATTATATGATCAAACGAACTTACCTGTGAAGTTCGATCATAATTATTGTAAGCACCTCGTCCGAATAGATCATACCCACCCCTGATTTTAATCTGCAGTTGTTCTACAGATTTTAATCCCATCCCTTTAAACATTTGTGGCATTCACATCTTTCAAACTAATGAGTTCTCTACACTACCAATACCAGCAGGCACAGATCCGTCCCAGGAAATTTAGCCCTCTTACTTTAAAATTGTGGGAACTAGCCTAAAGTCGGAGTTACTACCAAATGATCTATTCGGACGAGGTGCTTACAATAATTATGATCGAACTTCACAGGTAAGTTCGTTTGATCATATAATTTTACCGAACTCTCTAGCTTGAAATTCTGACACCTCATAACGCAAAAACGAGTGGGCAGATCGCTATGGAGGATAATTTCGTAATAGCCATAGGGGACACAATTTAGTATCTAAAGTAATTTTTATCAACCACGAAAACTGCGAAAATTTTAGATATTTTTCAGAAACTGGCCACACGATTTTTGAAACTTAGTTGGCTTATACTGTTACAGCGCTAAGGATGCGTTACAATTATTAGGTTGGTGTATGATGAATGTACTAATTTCTCTGTGACGTCTCCTATGAATTTTTGAAATTTGGATAAGAACGCCCCTTTATTTAATAAACGGGATACAATCATTGATAGAATAGGATTTTAAACTTAATGTTTAGATGCAGCAATATTTAGGAGGACTAATCCCCCCCCCCCCCGCATTTTTGACACAATTTTACAGGCTGATGTTCGTTTATCCTAAGGAATCTTTTTTTAATAACAAAATAGGGTTTTTATGAAAACATTTCACTTTGTAACAACGGCCGTATTCAATATTGGGCATAATTAAATGGTTCCAAAAATAGAATGATAGGTTCTCTAATAATTTCAATAATCAATATATTCGTTTGAAATTATCATTCGTATCCAAAATGCGCGCGCATCAAAGCAATTTAGAAGCACAGCAATTTTACTGCTACTGAATGCAAATTTTGGTACCTTATCCTCATCGTCTTTCCTTGGACCGCTCGGAAGAAACATATTGCTATGAAATATTCACAACATCCTGCTACTTTACAACTTACTATACAAGTGATAATTATTCAAAATGCTCGGTCCTAGTGTTCAAATCATTCTTGTCTGGTTGTTATTCAAGTTTACTCAGATTGTGCGTTTCCAGCTGGCTATCGCTTGAAAGCTTGCCTTCGAAACAGCCAAAACTAATACTTTATACTAGCGAAATTATTCGAATGATTTTCTGTAACCTCTAGAGATATTTCGATAATCGAAAGATTTGATTATTTTCATTCGAAATATTCCATTATTATTCAACGCCTATCAGAACTTGACGGCGGTACGTGGGCGCCCGCGGTTGATTACCAAGCGCTAGACTGTTAGTTATGTAGGAATATTGTGATCTGGTACTTAGATTGGGGCTACAATAGTGATACAAAAATACTTTTGGAAATATGATAACTAAACATTTGTAAATTGTGGAAAAGTCCAGACGGAGTGCTTTGCTCATTTTTTCTTTAACTTGCACCATTTATAGTTGATAATTTACAATTTATTTACAGGTGATCTGTATCAGAGACAGCCATTGCTTCCAACCCCCGCAAAGGGCGACAAATGGGGAAATGGAAGTCACCCAACAGCTGCCCAAGAATACTACGTGGAAGAAGATGAAGATGAGGTGCTACGAAAAAGCGCGGACGCCAATGGCGTCATCAAAATTAGCATACCACCTCCTGTTAGGGAAGAACCCCGATTTCCACAGGAAAGATGGAAAACCCTCATAGGTAAAATAGTATTTCTGAAATGATTAAATAATAAAATAATTATTTTCTATTAATTTCAGCTGCAATCGTAATGTTTTTTAATTTTGTGCTCACTCTGGCATCACTCGCAATGGTTCATGAAAGGGTACCAGATCGGAACACATATGGTCCTTTGCCCGATATATTTTTGGACAGCATACCAGCCATCGACTGGGCTTTAGATGTATCGGAATACATCATTATTATTTCTGTTAATTCGGCTTTGCTGTCGATACTTCTACATAAGCATAGGTAATCACTTCTGTATTTTGATGCTTATCTCTGTTGTTCATTGTCCCACCTGTAAAAATGGCAAGCCCGTAACTTCATAACTATTGGATTTATAGGAAAGCTGCTTTAAATAATGTGAAATACCATGAAAAGGTCTATAAAAATGGTGATATTGCAATCTGTAGCTACACTTCCAGTTTTACCAATAGTAAAGAAAATAACAAGTTAGAAACAAGGCATTGCCGCAAGCAGGTAGCTAACGAGAAACGATTATTTGGATTAGTACTTCCAAGTGTGCTGAAAACAAAAGTTTGTGTTTGATACTGACCTAAACAAATGAATTTCAATAGAATCAATTCGTTTCAAAGAAAATTGAGAATTTGACTATTAAACATAAAACAAACAAAAATACACTTTTTAATTTATTAACATTTTTTGTTCCAAACTTTAGACATGGCATAAGAATTGAATTTTAAACACCTTTTTCTAATAATTTTTTTGATATTTTCTCAAATTAGGCGATTTTTTGTCAATTCTTAATTTTTTTGATTTTTTTCTGAGCTTGAAGCTATCCCAATAAAAGGTTTTTAGAAAATTCTAATGATAAAAATTTTCTCCATATGTTGCAAACATTTTTCCGGGTACTGTATATATTAATATAGAACCAAAAAATTATAAAATTGCATTATAGAAAGAAAGCAGATATTACTTCCTGTAAGTGATATACTTTTCTTTATTTCCGTTACTTATGAAGTTATAAGCTTACCTAATTGTCCGTAGATTATTAAGTTATAAGCTTACCTAATTGTCCGTAGATTTACTGTATAAACCAGAAATATAAAACCAACTTGGAAATAATTTGTATATAAGAAAAAATAACCAAATTTCTAATTACTGATTGGCTTTTTCAGGTTCATTGTATTTAGAAGAATATTTTTAATTATGTCGTTACTGTACATGTACCGAGCCATTACAATGTACGTAACTGCAATGCCGATTGCCAGCAAAACGTACTACTGCTCACCAAAGACCAATGAAACAACCCCATATTTGGTGGCCAAGCGAATAATTACATTGTTCTCCGGCTTGGGCCTATCAGTGAATGGAAAGCACACCTATTGTGGGGACTATATATACAGCGGGCATACAGTTATTCTTGTGCTCAGTTACCTATTTATATCCGAATGTAAGTAGACTGTATTGAATTAGCTACATATGTTTTTGATCTTACAAAGGAATTAAATGAGTAGTGTTATTAATAATTAATTTGTTGCAGACACACCAAAAAAATTATATCCCATCCATTGGCTGTACTGGCTTATGGGTGTTGTGGGAGTGTTTATGCTTCAACTTGCTCATGGGCATTACTCCGTTGATATCATCATAGCTTATTTTGTTACTACGCGTATATTTTGGACCTACCACACCCTCGCTAATAATGCTAGTTTAAAAGTAAGTATGATAATTGTTAAAATATTTATAGACGGCAATAAATATAATAAGGGAACAAGTTGAAATAAATTTTGGTATTTTTTATTAAATGAAACTAACTTTATTTCCGACCCGACTAAGTATGCGCTCAAAATGGCTAATATTACTATTTTTTATTTTTTTTGTTTCAAATAGGACTGTATTTTTACTCATGCCGTTGAAAAGAGAATTTATTCTCTTCAAACGATGTAGCATTTTCATCTGCTGGCATGAGTTTTTTTCGTTTTTTTGTGAAAATCTAAACATTTTTAAAAGCATAAAATAAATAAATATCGTACCTCTGTATTATGATCAGTAGTAATTAGTTTAAATAATTGGTTAAAATTCATTCATTCAAACTATTTATAATGACAGTATTATGCTGCTATAAATTAGTTCGAACACAATTACATTGAATTATCAGGTAGCCTAAGAAAACCTGTCATGAATCAATGTACAGCAAGTGCCATTTAACCTTGCAAAAAAAATGACGATAAGTTTAAAAGGCGAGAAGCCGTTACACTCTCAAGCAAAAGCAACGGTTTTTTATTACATTTCTAGTTTCTTTGCTGTATTTTTTATAAGTAACCTAAATTATCGTTAATCCCTCCTCAAAGCAAACTGTTTATAATCTTATGGCGCACGGCCTTTTAATTTGTCAAAAAATCCACAATTTTTCGTAAACCATAAATAAATTGACCTTCACTTTTTAGTAGAGTGTACCACACTGTCCCACAGCCAATTAGAGCTAGTTTAAGTGACGACTACCGACGAAACAAAGCGTAAGTAGTCGAATCAAAGCCCACTAAAATTTGCAAGGTTAGGTGGCACATGCTGTAATTATCTTTTCACGCTACCGGCAATAAGCAGGCCTTACATCCATAGCTACAGGGATCGTAAGTGGCTGATAACATTCGTGTACTAGTTACCCTTGACGACGGAACTTAATAGTGTCACTTACACTCCTAGGAAAATAATGTTGATTTTAACTGTTTGTTGATATGGTAACAAGCCCAGACAACTTAGAATAATGGAGCTTTTAAAAAATAATTCCGATGACAGCTGTCAAAACGAACTTTTAAAAATATGATTAAATTTCTACCTGTAGGCCTACTTACATTGCCGGTAGCGTGAAAAATTTAATAAGTAACACGGAATGTATCGACTAATAACATCCTCGGCAGGCGACAAGCTTCGGCTCCGCCTCAGCTAGTATTCGCGTACCTCGGATGTTATTACGTCCTTACATTCCTTGATACTTAAATAACTATTAAAAGCATTGGGAATTAATAGTCTCTTTCAAATGATGTATCATTTTCAAATGCTTGCATAATAATATGTACGAATAAAAGATTTTTGTGAAAATCCTTAAAAATTACTAAATAAGAATAAAAATATATTTAAAAAATCGTATTATTATTAGTAATAATCAGTTGCTACCTGATAATTCAATGTAATTTTGTTCAAAAAGATTGCGAACTAATTTATAGCATGTTAAAGCATAACACTGGCATTATATATAAATAATTTGAATGAATGAATTTTAATCAGATGATTTAAACTGGTTCGTACTGATAATAATACATATGATTTTTATTTTTAGAAATTTTGAAGGATTTTCACAAAATGTGCTATTTACCGAAAAAAAATCTTATGCAAGCATATGAAAATGGTATATCATTTGAATGACAAAAATCTTCCTTTTTTAATAGTATGGTTACAACTATACAGTATTATTTGAAAAAAAACAAATAATTTAGAAACAAAATTACAAAATAGCGTAGTTTAGAAATGGCTATACATTTTAAACAATTTATTGTTGATTTAGGATAAGCGCGGAAGGCTTAAAATATTTTGTAACAACCTTTAAAACTGTATACTTAGAACCTAAATCGGATAAACCATTGGAATGAT
>OY284495.1:18923251-19108570 GCA_958336395.1 Ctenicera cuprea | reverse complement strand
AACTTACTGGGCGAGAGGATATTGTGATACCCCAAGGAGCTTATGAAATTAACGACATCAACGACTACATACAAACTAGTCTGAATCCAGCTAACCGAGAATACGTTTTAATAAAAGGTAGTAACAGCACGCTGAAAACGATGATTAAGTCGTCGCACGAAATAGACTTCACTGCGGATAACTCGATAGGAGATTTACTAGGATTTCTACCTCAAAAATATAAACCCAATGTGTGGCATTCGTCTGAAAATATAACTAAGATAATGAAAATAAATTCCATATTAATACATTGCAATATATCGTTGGGATCTTATAAGAATGGGGAAGCAGGTCATATAATTCATCAATTTTTTCCTACTGTACCGTCTGGATACAAAATAGTTGCGTCTCCAAATCCAGTCATTTATCTTCCAATCAGCACTAAAATAATTACCAACATAACAATTAAAATACTAGACCAAGAGGATGTTCCTGTCAGTTTCAGTTCAGAAACCGTGACGGTTAGTTTGCATTTGAAGAAGCTATAATGGGTTTCAGATTCAACACCACTTACAGCAATTTTAGCTCAGACACATCATCTACAGCACCAAAAGGATATAACATGAGACATACCAAACGTTCCGCAGTCAGTAAGAGGTCGTCAGCCGATCAGTTGACAAAGAAGAATAAAGCATTTCTTAAATCGTTAGGTTTTCAAGTGTTACAATGAGTATTTTAAACATTAGTGAAAAAGTTCTTGTTGACAATTCAATTGTTAGCAATCAAATACATACCCATCAACCCTATACGAATCGCTTTGAAAATAATGACGAAATCCGGATTCCGATTCAAGAAGATATGTCAACACTACCCGGTTTAAGTTACTTGTATATACAAGGAAAATTGTTAAAAACAGCTGGAGGAGCTACAAACGCAACATTTGTTAACAATGGAGTTGCCCACCTATTTAGCGAAATTCGCTATGAAATGAATGGCGTTGTGGTTGATTCGGTAACGAAACCTGGTATAACATCTACTATGAAAGGTTATGTTTCCTACAGTTCTAACGATATTAAAAAGCTTCAAAACGCTGGATGGCTTCCCAACGCAACAAGCAAAATAGTTGATGCATCTGGTAATTTTAACGTTTGCATACCCCTCAGCATGCTGTTGGGCTTTGCGGAGGATTACGGAAAAGTGGTACTAAATATCAGGCAAGAATTGGTGTTAATTCGAAGTAATACAGATAACGATGCGATATATAGTCCAAATATAGATGAAGATGTCAAAGTTACAATTGAAAAACTTTATTGGAAAGTTCCCCATATTACAGCAGGCCTTGCTCAAGAATTAGCTCTAACAAAATACATAGATAAAAATATCGACACTCAAGTACCGTTTAGAAGTTGGCAACTTCATATAATCTCAGGACTAAATCAAGTTACGCAACATTCTCATGCGATTGCCACCAGTACAAAATTACAGACTCCGCGACAAGTTATACTGGGTTTCCAGACAGATCGTTCTGGAAAAATCGACAAAAAAATGAACGAATTTGATAATTGTAGTATTACAAATCTTCGAGTTTACTTAAACACCGATAGATATCCATACGATAATTTGAATATCGATTTCGCAAATAATCATTATGCAACTCTATACGAAATGTATTCACACTTTCAATCAACATACTATAACAAACATAACGAACCTCTATTATCCCTAGAAGAATTTAAAAAAATTGCTCCTCTGATTGTTGTGGATTGTTCGAATCAAAAGGATTACTTACAAGCTAATGCTGTTGTGTTTAGACTCGAATTTGAAACGGCAGTCAACATGGCGGCCGATACAATAGCGTATTGCCTGGTTTTGCACGATCGCGTGTTTACATACAACGCGCTAACAAAAGCAGTTAAACAGCTGTAAGAGTAAAACCAAATGGTTAGTTTAATCAGTGCCTTAGGAGCAACAACATGTTTGTTATAATAGATCTCCAAGGTTTCATGATTTCCGAAAAAAATTTTTCACCAAAAGAATTAGCTGCATACGATGGAAACACCATTTCACATTACATTTTTAGAGCTCCGTTTCATTTTTCTGCGTTACCCCAAAATTTACAACAAAAAGCTAACTGGTTGATGAAAAATCATCACTGTATTAATTGGGATGAAGGATTCACGCCTGTTTTCTTATTTCCAAAAATTTTGATGCGACTTGTTCAAGATGCTGACGTAGTCTACGTAAAGGGACATGAAAAAGCTACATTTTTAAGAAGTTTCATCGATAAACATATAATTGAAATTGAAGAACAACCAGCACTGAGTGCATCAAAACCATCTTGCATGTATCATGTGAAACCACTATGTTATTGTGCATTGTCTAATGTTTATATTTTATACGAACACTATGTAATGCAATAAATTTCAAATAAATTTTTTTATGTACTTACTAGTTTTATTTAATAAAATACAGGTTTCGTTAAAACGATAGATATATTCGTTAATAATACATTGTAATGCAAAAACATTTCTAACATACTACAAGCTATCAACATTATTAATAGTAATACATTTTAATTTCTTTATAAAATTATGCAAAGCGTTCTAAGTATATCTTATTTCTATGGTTCAAACTTAAAACTTTCACAAGCGTTTTATGTGTATCTTCAATTCTTCTTTGAAATCTACATCGATCTACAGCTACAAATTCCCAAAACTTAATTCTACTTTGCCGATATGCGAAACTCCATACTATCATATTGTGGATTTTATTTTTTGACATATCAAACTTCACTTGGCGAACCATTTTATGACATTTATGCATGCACTATAAGGGGGCTTTGCAAAGTTAACGTCAACATCAACGCTTGGTAGCTATTCTTTATATTATATATAGCTGTAATCTCATCGTCTACCTTCAGGTCTACTCCAACCAAATCAGTGTACTTAATTTCTTTGTCGTTAATATAAAGTTTAACTTCCTTCACCGAGATTCTTACATTTGTAATGGTTCCCCTTATTGGACACTTATACACGCGTCTGTCGCCTTTAGCTTCATCTCCAAGAAAAACAAAATTGGCGTTCTCATCGGTCCTAAGAGCCAGTAATAATAAATTAGATTCGCTTCTTAATTCCGCCTCACCCATTTCTGCAAGAAAAATTTGAGGGTCATGATGACTATGCAAATGTCTTCCAAATTTATCGATCGGCATCTCAACACCTTATAGAACTTTCACGTAATGATTGCCTGCTCTTCAACTGATCGTTATATATCAGGTTTTAATGTTTACCCACAAATATTTCAACTTCAGCAGTAAACTCCTCTAAATCAATATCGATTAAACTTTCCAGAAGGAGCTTTCCACATATTCGGTTCTCCAAAAATTTCCGACATAACTTGATACCCTTCTGATATTTTTTTTCTAACTCCTCAAGCTCGCTGATAGTTCCGAATCGTTCAAACCCATACACGCTTTCGTGTCCAGCATCGAATGCCAAGTCTTGAAGCAAACTCTGAAGACTTATAACTGCTGTGTGTAAATCTGTAGCCGCAGGACGCGATGCTGCAGAGTATACCATCCACATTCTGACACCTTTTGTTAATTAATCTTATTTGCAAAGTTTTCAAATTCAACGTCACATGTAATTATTTGTTCACCAAATTTTAACATCTCCAACATACACACAACATTTTCAGACTTTATATTTAAATTCATCAATACGCTATGAATGTTGCTTTTTATGTCGCCAGACATACAGGCAACCCCTTTGATAACGCTTGTGTAAAACTTTTCAAACTCCAAACCTTTTAACAGATCCAATCGACAATCAATTAAAGCTAGGAGTTCCCATAATTCCACAAGAGACTCCAATCCCAAATAAATTTCAGATGCACCCTGGTCCTGTATGATTATCACTTTTGTTTTTGCAACTGTTTGGAAGGAAATTGTTTTTGAAGGACTTATGCTTACGGGTTGAACTTCAAAATCTCTTGAAAAGAAATAGTTTGTTATCACCCCTTGATTGGCCAAGAACACTTTCCATTCTTCTTCGTTGAAACTTGTCCAGTCATTTTTACAACCATACAGTTGCACTACAGGCCAATGCGGTGTATAACTTGACAGACCAACCGCTACAAACTTGCTTCGCGATTTGTTTAGAGGATAACTTCTGCAATGTATTAATATTGGATACGGTGCGGTTTGTTTAGCGTTTGCATTCACAGAACTAACAACTTCCCCCGAATTCATTCGCACTTGGTTTTTCACTTTTTCGATACTTTTTAATAAATTATCCATCACTTTTACGAACTCGATCTTCTTTCGCGAACTAAACAAACTCAACTAAATATCGAAACAAGCATGCTCTTTATATTGCAAATCAGTCAAGGTCGCACTTTGTAGTGGTGGTGGTGGAAAGTAACGCTCATAACCTTGACTTTCACGGTCATATTTCACGAAGGCTGCATATTTTACTTTATATTTCGTGTAGAAGCTTTACAGCATCAGTTATCGTCTGAGTCTAAATCTGAAAAATCATGTCACTTCACAACTATTCCGACGAAGATGTCTTCTTCCAACCCCCAAGGACCAGCCACTACCAACGGTTCCAGCAGTTTGTGGAAAAGGGAGGAAGCTCGTTCGAGGGTAAGAAGGTGTATGCGGTTGCCACGATCGAGTACGATCTAGATCTGCAAGGGGAACTGCTTGCCGAGTTTGCAAGACTAAAAACGTTGGAGGCACCCTTGACGAAACCCTTGGACGAGTGGTACAGAAACAACGTGGTTCGGCAGGTGTTGCGCTTTACCTCACGATATAGGAACGGGGAACTGTTGTATATTAATTATTATTGGCAATAAATATTTATACTTTTTAATTTTAATTCTTTATTTTAAATGTTTAAATCCTCACAACCTTGAACCTATTTAGCCTTGAGTTGACTCCACCCATCCCCCACTCTTGTACCTGGGATTATATAACCTTGTTTGCAAATCCAAACTTCAGTTGCTTAGTGACAAGTCTGTGAAGATGTGGTCTAACCCGAATTACCAGTCTTATGTTAAACGACTAAAAACATTCGACAATTGGCCTGGTGAGCTAACCCCAGAATCGCTTGCTGCTGCCGGTTTCTACCACATCCCCACTGGTGTTGACGATACGCAATGTTTCTGTTGTGGAATTAAAATATATTTATGGGAACCCGCTGACGATCCCCTGTCTGAACACCTTCGATGGTCAAAGCATTGCTCATTTGCGAATCTTATAAAATCCTTGAAAACTACAAAGGGACTACTTGAAGAGACAAAGAAGGCTTTCGATGGTTTGGAAAGGCTAGTTAAGTTTGATGGTGTCGATGTTGCTGGAAATGGTGTAGAATCCGAAGACATTTATGATCGTCTATCGGCAAAGAAGCTACTACTACAATTTTTCCATTCTTTGTAGAACTCGCGTGCAGTTAAAATACACATCGCACATATTTATTTCCCCATTCGCAAGTTTGACATACTCGTATCAACATGGTGCGTGAAACGTTGACTCTTGAGTACGTATTAGATGAAACAGCAAGCCAAGCCAAATGTTTCAAGCATGTCAGTGAGAAACTCAAGCCGCTAGTTATTAGTAATATCGATGAGATGCAATATTTCTCACATCAGCATTATATAAAAATTAGTGGTAGTGCAACATTTATTCGGAATAGTGTAGAAAAGGTTATTATTCCCCTTACCGAAGTAAATTATCATACAAATTTGCGCGAGTGGTACCAACACAACATATATAACATTTGTGTTCCGACGGATCACTTGACTAGTTTATATCTGGAGGTTACTGGAGATTTTAAAACTACAGACTTTCATGGTGTCAACAACTGCAAGAAGATCCGCTTGATTTAAATTAAAATTATATATTGCGTATGTGCAAATATTATGTAATTTTTTGTAAAATAAAAACTATAAAATTTATTCTTTTAATTTTGTGTACAAAAGTACAGCTTTTCGTTATATATTGGTCAATTAATTAAAATATGTATATTTAATTAATAAATATATTTGAATCTATTTTGTGTTTTCTTTTGGAGCGATGAAGCTGGTGGACGCCGTGGCCGTCGGGTCGGGGTAACCTTGGAGATATAGGGTGGGGGTAGCCTTGAGAATCTAAGGTGGGGGTAACCTTGAGGATCTAGGGTGGGGGTAGCCTTGGAATATGACCTTGACCTTGGGATTCAAGGTTAAAGAGTGGGGGGTGGATCCAGAACTGTCCATATTACTCTACTAATAAATTATAAGTGTTCCATATCTTCTTGTTTTATTCACGTGACGCAACGAATCTAAGTGTCTCCAAGCAGGCACGACAAATATTTGGTGGCAGCGGATTGGGATCTTGTGTCAAATTCATTTGGTTTTATTAAAAAATTCATCCGGAACAACCCGGTCTACGTCCATCCAGTGAAGTTCATCTGGTCTATTATCGAAAATTCATCCGTAACATCCCGGTCTACGTCGATCCAGAGAAATTCATCTGGTCATTTATCAAAATTCATCCGGAATTCAAGCCGGTCCAAATCTACATCCATCCAGAGAATTTAGTGTAGGAACGAGAAGATTCCATAACCCAAGGAATTACTGTAAGTTTGCAATTTTATTTTCGCTGTATCCTTTTACTATTTCCTATTATCGTTAATGAAAATTGGCAAAACTCCAAAAGCCATGTCACATATATCCTTTGAAATTTGTGTAAAGTTAATTCCGCAATTTGACGGAACGAAATCGAAATTTCCAGAATTTTTAAATTGTATTGAAATAATAAAATCTCGTGGTAATCCCGTTGAGGCACCACTTATATTAGATGTAATCAAAACAAAGTTAACGGGTCCTGCATTTAATGCCATTCGTTATAAACAAATTAAAAATATAAATGAATTAATTGATGTTATGAAAACAAATTTTTCCGAAAATCGTACAATATCTCAGTTAGAAGCACATCTATCAGCAATTCGTCAAAAAGCTAACGAAAATATTACTCAGTATAGTGAAAGATTAGAAAGCATTATTAACCCGTTAATTACAGCGTCTTGTGAAAGCAAGCCTGCTGAAGCTTGTCCGGTTATTGAAGAATTACTTAAAAATAGAGCTTTGCATGCATTTATATTTGGTTTAAGTAATCCTATCAAATTATTAATTGAAGCACGTAATTATAAAACTCTAAAAGATGCAGCAGAAGGTGCAATTCAAAAGGAAAAGGAGCTATTGTTAGAAAAAGAAATTCTTAAACAAAATTCTAAATTTCACTATGACTCTGCTGGTCAGAATGTTACTGATACTCTTCCTTTTAAACCTAAGTTTTGCGAATACTGTAGGAGGACTAATCATACTACAGAAAACTGTCGTTTTTTGAATAACGGACAGTCAAGACCATATCATACAAGTTACAATTCACCTCCAAATTATAATTCGAATGTTCCTACTCTACTTAACGTCTACAGTAACAATGTAGTATGTAATTACTGCAAAAACAAGGGTCACACCATCAGTGAGTGTCGTAAGCGTCAGTTCAATAATTCTAAGCGATTACAAAATAATTCTTTTTCTAATAATCAAACAGGAAATTTCAATCCTCAAATTCAAAACTTAAACGGAGCCGTCAAGCAGCCAGACGACTCCGACCTCAACATTCAAATCGGTTGCACAATTCTAAACCAAGATCACGCAAAATTTGTATATTTAAAATTAGACATTGGTGAAAATAACCAACAATCTCTTTTAGTTGACAATGGTGCTGATATTAGTTTATTACATGTAAACATTATTAAAGACGAAGTACCGTTGCACACTTCTAATTCAATTACATTTTCGGGTATTGGTAATACCAAAGTTAAAACATTAGGTACAGTAAATGCAAATATTCAATTTCAAAATCAAATTATTTCACATAGCTTTCACGTGGTACCAAACAACATTATATTACCAGACGATGGAATTTTAGGTCGCGATTTCTTCATTAAACATAAAGTTTTAATAGATTACAGCAATAATTCGTTAACATTAGGTGATACTCGACTAACTTTAAATCCATCCACAAAATTTTTATCTTTACAGGGGCGATCCGAAACATTTGTAAAATTACCCACTGATTCCCAAATAGAAGGAATTCTTGAAAATTTTGAACCTCATCCCGGAATTTTTATTAGCGCATGTCTAACTAAGCCTATAAACGGAAAATGTGTTGCAAGTATTTTAAATAATAATGAAGGTTCAGTAAAGATTCCAATACCTAGAGTAAAGCTCACTCCTTGTAATTCTATTCAATCAGGCGATTGTCCGGAACATCAAATATTTTTCACCTCTGATTCGGTTAAACTTTCAAATCAGTCATGTCGACTACAAAATCTACGTAATTCAATAAAAACCGATCATTTGAATCAGGAAGAAAAATCTTCCATTATGGAAATTTGCGAAAATTTTAGCAAAACATTTTATTTGCCAGGTGATACTTTAAGCTACACAACTGCAACAACTCATGAAATACCAACAAAATCAGAGATAGTTCCTATTCATTTAAAACCTTATCGAATTCCCGAAGCTCAAAAACTTGAAATTAATGATCAGGTTAATAAAATGCTCTACGACAACGTAATTCAGCCTTCAAAATCGCCTTGGAATTTTCCAATTCTTTTAGTTCCGAAAAAATCGGATAGTTCAGGCAAAATTAAATGGCGTTTAGTAGTTGATTCCCGAAAATTAACACCGTCCTGGATAGGGCCGTTTAAGATTGTAAAGAAGCACAACGCTGTCAATTATTCAATAAAACGACGACACAGTATCCTTAAAGTACACGCAAACAGGTTAAAACATTTTGTAACTTACTAAAAGTTTTATTTTATTATTTATACAAAAGCTCTTTGTTTCATTTTGAAACTTCAAACTTTGAATAATATACCAATTGCAAATTTAAAAAGAAAAGGAAAAGAAAACTTAACAATAACATTAATCTTATATACGTATGATACCTTCCTACTATTCCTATCTTTTCCTGCAGTGAAAATAACGGCAAATTTTACACAATTTAGCTACTACACCAAATTGGGAGCAGCTGCATTTTTATTCTCTAGGATCCACCAAAATCTAATTGGAAAGCAGCAAATCAGCAAAGCCAACGATTTCTTGTGTAGTGTGTGAACATTGTAGTGCATTCAATCTTACTGCGTTTTTTTGAAGAACATAGTACATTTCTTGTGCTATAATAACTTTGTTACAAACATTTGAAGACATCGATCAGTGTTGCTCAGTTTTAATTAAGAAATATTACTAACAACTATTGTTTCCTTATTCAATTTGTTTTACTTGTTTTACTAACACTATTTAGGTAACATAAATTATGTTTAAAAATTCATTTAAAAAAAAAGAGGATCAATTACTTTATCATAATATTTAGTGGACAGGTTTGCTAGAAATTGTTCAATAGTATTACAAATTTTTTATTGCAAAATATTTCACGATTAAGGGAGCGAGGATGTTATATCCACATGTTAATGGTCATTTTCTCACGCCCTTATTTCAAAGAAACTGCCTTAAAATGCAGATGCCAAATATGTGTGGTTAATGGTCATTTTCTCACGCCCTCATTTCTAAGAAACTGTCCTAAAATGCAAATGTAAAGACACCTGTGTTAGCGGCACAGAGTAATATAATACAGGGTCAGGTCATAAAAGACTGACCATCCCTCGGAAATGCAGGATGATGCAAAGTTCTGCAGGTGAACAGAAAAACACTTTGGGTTTCCGACACCGACCTGATCGGTTCAACTTCTGTATTCAAGAATTGTAATTAGCAAACGAAAGATTAAATAAATTATAAGTGTTCCATATCTTCTTGTTTTATTCACGTGACGCAACGAATCTAAGTGTCTCCAAGCAGGCACGACACTCTTTTATTTACAATAAAAAATAATAGCATCAATTTTCCTATACACACGCACTATATGTGCGCTGGCTTCAGCACAGCTTTAGAAGTAGAATAACAAGAACATTTTATAGTTGCAGAAACGGCTTATATAACTGCTTAATAAAACCTGTACGTCAATGTTTTTTAGAACATTTTTTACAACTAAGATTATTTTGCATTGCAGGTGGCCAAATAATATAAAGCGAACGCGCAGTCCGCACCCATTTACTATTTAACTTGTGTCACTGTATTTTAATTTGTTCAATGGCTTAAAAAATCATTATTCAAAACACCAAGAAATTATAAGGTTATGTAATAATAATTCAATAAATGTAGATTCATTCAGCGCAGAGTTGTAATCAACTAATTTACACTTAAACCACCGTTGGGTAAAACTACAGATGAAAATTTGCAATTTTTTTAGTCCTAAACTGTCTTTGGCAAAGCGAAAGCTTTGTATAAAATTTTTAACTTTTAGATCTGAAGATAGGTAAAAGAAATGATCGCTTTCCAGTTCAAAAATAGAAAATGAAAAAACAATTTTGCATCTTTTAATAATAAAAGTTTAAATGCATTGTTATGATTATTTTTGATAAAATACCGCAATGATTTCAGGCTTTGGGTTTGACAATTTGAGTATCCTTACTAAGCTTAGTATTATTATCATATGGTTTTCAGCAAAGTTTTTGAAAGAACGTGGAATTTTGGTGGAAATTTAAACCCCCAGGTTTATTGTACAAAATGTTGTCTAATGCTATTAAAAACAAGATTTACAGGTCGAAAGACCTTTCGATCTGTAAATCTAAACCTTAGTTTGTGAAGGAACAATTATTAAAGTAGTGAAATGTATTGTTCCACGACCGGGAGTAGAAATCGGTTTCTATGGCATCCAAATTGTGACAGAAGTAAAACATTTAGTCTCTAGGGACGAAATAAGACAACAATTTCCCTAGGGGAGTTTTTATTTCATTTCATATTTATTTTTGTAAACAAATGTCTGTTGTCATGGTACGTTGCATGGAAACATCCCAAAGCTTCTAAATATTGTAATTTTGCTCCGATTTATTATAATTCTTTATTTATGAAATTAGGTGTTTCTTCTCCAGATCGTGGAAAAAATAGTATATACACCTCGAGAGATACCGCCATTTTTCCCTCGATGTGTTTGTAGCCCTCTGGCTTCAAACTACACCTCAGAAAAAATTGTATAAACAATTCCCGGTACGGCCCTGGCAAATAAACTTTTGCTTTAGGTTATTATTCACAAATTTTAGGACATGAGAGTCTATAAGAAGAATCAAAATAACAACTAAAATACAATGTATGTTGATGTCGACAAAACTAATACACACTACCGCAAAAAAAAACTGGTAAACATACTTTACTACATTTTTGTTGTCAAGGTTATAATAACTGAGAGACTTTACAATTATTTATAGTTTCATAATAGTGCAGTTTTGAATTCGCTAATTTGCTTATTTGTTATTTCAAATAGTTAGATCTGTGATATTTTTAGAGTGAAAATTAATTATGTTAAGCTATTTTTTACTGGTTCTGGATGATATAAAAATATCGTCTAATTTAAAATTTGTATCTGCGACTGCTTGGATAAGGACTCATTATGTCATTAATTTGCGTTAGGTAATGAAGTACATTATCGCACTCGTTTAAAATGAGTAAGGTGGTGAATTCGTTACACAACTCATTTTATTTACACAAACAAAACTGAAACTTTGTGTATAAGAAAACTGGCTGGTTGCTATAGTATTGACAAAATCAAACCTATCCCGTTCCTCTAAGTTGAATACAAAAGTATTTTAAAAGTGACTTGACATTTGCAAATAAATTAATGCGAACTGTCAAATATCATTTAAAGCACAAAAAATGATTTTTAACAAATTTTGAGCAGTCGCAAATAAAATTTCGTATGTCGCAGGTGGGATAATGTATTATTATGGCCCTTATATGATTACACGACTCGGTCTACGACCTCGTCGTGCAACTTTCAAACTCGTATTATGATAACGCTTTTACCCCATTTCTAACGTAAATAACTATTACGGTGTCTTAGAAATAAAAATGGAAATTTTTATGTGGAAAATTCTATAAACTACTGGGTTCACATAAATATATAAAACTTCTAGAAAATCGGTCGTTAAACTGATCTGGGAGAATTATTTCCCCCAGGAAAAAATATCATTAAGTTCTGGCAAGTAATTGGTTAATTTAAATAGGATAGTTTACGTATCTCTAGTAAAAATAGAAAATTAAATAAATAATAATTTTTATCGGTTAAGTCTTAGATATACTTAGAAGGGTGACCACCCCAGTATGCCAAATAACACAAACTTTGGTAAAATAATGTGTTTAACTCAAACAGGACAATTGCTTCTCCAAGTTAAAGCTAAACACAAAATTCTTGCAATTTTTAAGTTCTGGTCGGGTTCTTTAAATAAGAACTTACTAGCTGGTAGAATAGGTCTGGGTTCAATTGAATAAATTGCAAGAGTAAATTCTGAGCAGGTTGGGGGAGGGGGGGGTTATAACCGGTGAAATGTGGAGGGAGGTTGTATGGGATGCAAGACCGGCGGCGCTCCGATGCAATCACTCGGCATGTCGATGTTCACTTGCAGCGCCACGGGCGCTCTTTCTTAAAATTACCAATATAAACCATTTTGATTTATCAAAATTGTTGTCACCAGGTTGACTTGTTACACATTCAGTAAACTGATGGTATTTATTCGAATTGCCGTTTAATTAAGTAACTAATTTTAATTTTTCTAGTCTAAGAGCACAAGTTCAAGTAACAGCTCTCAAGGGCGTTTTGATAATGCAAGTGTGGGGGAGGTCTTAAACTCTTCTTGTTGTCAGAATTAGAATTTCTAGTTACAGAAACTTCCAAAAAACAAGATGGCGTTATGTAATTTGCCCACGTTTTTTTTTCATGTTATAAATTGACTTGAATATTTGACGTCGCGTCGTAGCGTTCGACTTATGGATTTTAATAGTTGGACTTGATGGAAAATTTTTTGGTATAGCAACATCTCCATTTCAAGAGATGACGAGGTAAAATTCAATGATTCCGGAACTCATTGCAATCCTTTCTTTCTTATTGATGAATTTTTTAGGCAAAAATAGAACGTTAGTAACTATTATATTGTAATTCCTTGAAGCTTAAACCAGTGGCGTATCTAACAATTTTTGTGGGGAGGATAAAAACTTGCATTTTCAACGTTACTTATCCTTTTTTATTCCAATCATCTTCATTTTACAGAGTGATGCTACGGTCAAGCAACAGTTTTTTTGAAAACATCATTTATAAAACGAAAATCTGGGCACCCTAAAACTTGTATTGAAAGTTGAAAGTACAGTCAAAAATAGTCATAATGAAGTAGCCGAATGCATCGTCAATGGCGTTTTAGATGCAGAATAAAAAAGATGTTTGGTTGTGAACTTATGGTAAAGTCCTCTTAAGCAAACAACATGTAGCAAGCCTTGTGACAAGTTCATCAGTCACAAGCAACACTGCCAGAAGCTGAAAAAGGAATTCAGTAAAGTTATATAACAAAGGCAGTACAAAAAACAGTATACACATGCCATTTTATTGTTGATAATGCTTTTAAATAAAAGAGCTCAACTTTTGTAAAAACATACTTTTCTCCCTTTTCTCTTCTTTTTTCTCCTCAACCCATCTCTACCAAACCATTAAAAGCAACATTTACGTCACGAATTATGTGAAATGGTAGTCGAAGCTCAACACAGCAGAAAAACTTTCAACGTACCTATAAAAAATATCCGGGCTATGCGGCTGTTTCAACACTTTTAAGATAACCATATTTACAACTCCGAACTTGGAATAAAATATTTTAAAGCGTGTGGTGATTTTCACAATCTTTCAATTGTAAGCGCCCCATAACCTTACCATCTGCCAAAAGGTGAACCTCACTCTATTATTGAGGTTTAGTTGTAACACATGCATTTACTACTACAAACATCAAATTTTCGATTCAGTTAAATTGCAGTATAAAAATAAGCGTGTGACCGAATTACAGTACTAGTGGAAGAGGCACGCAGAAAGAAACCGCTTTTAATGATAGAAGCAAGCCACTTGGCACAGTTGTTCTTGTTACTAATACCAATTTAAAAGTATTTGACTCGCCGTACTTTTTGATTTATCCCTTCAGATTCAAACGACTGATAATTTTCTAAATATATATGTAAATTGCGGTATATTCGCGGGAAAATGGAATAATACGAGTTTATAAGTTATTTGCACACAAAATGGGTACATTTAATACAACCCTTCTCTTCCCCATCCTTACTATTGTTTCAAAGGCTTTAGGATATTTTCTGTTTTCTTTCTAATTGCAACTAACGTTTATCTCTTTATATCTCAAAATCGATGTTACAGTTTAATGACAGCGTTTGTTGGCGATCGACCAAACGGAAACCTCCCAGTGATGTTTCCCCAATTAAAAATGTTTTTTCTATGGTCATTTAGCATGATCATACCGATTTCCAGGCCAAAACTGGTAACTTTTCGAAAGAAACAAAAAATTAACGGGTGTCCAGAAAGTCTTTCAGTCACGACGGCTAGGGATTGTATAAAGCATGTCTTTTATTCAATCATATCTAAGTAATTTATTTAACATAAGTCAAAGTCGATTTAAATTAAAAGGTTTTTATTTTGAATTATTTACTTTCTGCATATTTCTTGTTATAAAATGTTTACGCAAGAACAAAAAACCTTTATCGTGAAATCTTATTTTTGCAATGGTCAACAATTAGAAAACGGAAATTGGAATTATTCCATCAATGCGTGTAAACAAGAATTTTGACAAAGATATCCAAAGATATACGTTATACAATCCATAGCCGCCCAGGACTGAAAGACTTTCTGGACACCCGTTATTTTGTGGGGGCAGTGAGGGTTGATAGGAAAATCACGTTTGCGCAGATCGACCATTCGACATGGGTAAAATACTAATTTAAAGTTTTTTTCCGAGCGCCTTTATGTTAAAGTACAGCCCCCTCCCCCATTTTTTTAGTTGCAACCAATGTTTATCCATTAAAATCTTAAAATCAACCCGTCCCCTTCTCTATTTTTTTGGCGGACCAATGTCATTTTCTTGCGGTGTTATCCTTTTGCAATTAGCAATCTTTCAGGCAAATTTGTTCTTTTAGTGCGTCTGGACTGTAGAGTGTATACACACAGGCAGACAGACACACAAACAGACATTTTTGTAGCGTCCGCTTTATCGGCCTCCCTAGGCCCTATATCCTGCTTATAACTTATTAGTAAAAATGTTTAGGTTAACAATATTCGGCATAAAAGTACCTTTCCTTTAGGCATAACTCGTATATCGTTCAGTAAACTGAAAGCGAAAAAAACTTCGCTGAATGAGCGTATTTGCTCCAAATCCAACCTGACAATTGCAATACCTTCTTCTATAGCTATACTTCGCACAGAGAGGAAGGTAAAAATAAAAATTGTACATTCTACACTCCATGTAGCAAGGAAGGTAAAAATTTGCCTTTCATTAAAACTGCATTATTTTATTACAGCAATTGTATAAAAAAAAATATATTTTAGGTCATTTGCCACTAAATAAATGTACAAACAATATAACTAATGGAAATAGTTATACTAAATCAAAAAAATGTTTATTGATGGCAGTTCACCGTACAAACAGTGCCCCAAACTCCATCACACCAGCACCTTTTGCAATCTTTGTTCCATGCAGTTCCTACTTCACACTGACGGAGTGACTCATCTTGGTTTGGGCTAAAAATAAAAAAAATTGAAGTATTTTTTAAATGAATGATAAAAATAGCTGTTTAAAATAAATAAGAAATACCTACCACATCTTTCGAGTACAAGCCAATTTCCCGATGGCACATTGGCAGTTATTGCACTCGTTTTCTTTATACTGAACACCTTGAACGCATTCTAAAAAATGTAAAAAAAAATAATTATATAAAATTTCTTTTAATTAACGAAATTGTAATTTTGGTGGAATGATTTCATCCACAATTTATTTTTTCTTGTTTTATTATTTTACGTTTATGAAAATAATTTTTTTATGTTAAATAAGATATTAATATAAATAATTACTGACCAAAATTTTCTTTCACTGCGTCATCACTGGCAGTTACCACAACACCAAGAACAAAGGCAAAAAATAAAATTGTCAACTTCATGTTTAACTTTCCAATTCTAGTTTTAATCAATGATATTTTTTCTAATTCAACGTCTGCACTGATTTTATTTGCTAGATGTCTTCTTTTATAATTACAGTAATCTATAAAATTCCTGAAAATTACATAAATTTGAGTATGATAACCTCCTAACCTGTATATATACAGGGTGTCCCAGAACTCGCGGAGGAGCTCTTAACTCTAGATTCTACTCTTTAAACTGACACTTTTTTTACCAAGACAAAAATTTCTACCCTCAATGGTTTTCAAACCGCAATGAAATTGAAGCTGATCAATAAGAGACGGTTTATTAATTGAAGATAGATTAAATGTATGCGTTTCTTAGGAAACAAGGATAATTGTTAGATTTTGCAAAAGTTATTTTTTAACATGAATGGCATTTAATCACTTACCCATATGCAATATTCCTGATTTGAACGCCGCAGGTTTGTGATGTCTTGAGACAATTAGTAACCAGTTAAAGAATCAGCATTTCACAATAATCTTGAGAAGAATACATTTTCCCCCCACAAATTTAACAAATTATTAAGCTAATTCAGAATAAACTGTCATGTTGAACGTCTTTCACTAAAACATTGAAAATTTAAAGTCGGCCAAATAAAAATTCGACTTATTTTATATGACGCTTTTAGTTCAGTTACCATATAAACAACCTTTTTTATTTTTTCTACCTTCACGACTAGTTAATTAATTCTTCTGTGATTGGTGGACTTTAATTAGCAATAACTCAGAAAGTATTCTAGGTGAAAACATTTTTCATGGACAAATCGAGTCTATTTAAGGAAAAGAATTCACAGTTAAGAGCTCCTCCGCCAGTTCTGGGACACCCTGTATATACAATTGTGAAAGAATATTAAATTAGGAGCTTGTTGAAGACAAATACTTCTAAGAGCAATAGATAAGTTCTAAGCCAAAACATTATTTTAGCAGGCTATCCAAAATTCCTAAAATGTGGTGTTTTATTTAAGACTTTCGTGTTGTGATCAATAAGATGACGATTTGCAGTAATTGCGTAACACCGTCGAGATCAAAGTGTATTTTTGCTTAAATAAAATTTATATTTAAAACCATAACATCAAACAATTAATAAAGAAAAATTATTGAAAAAATTCCAGTTTCTCACACCTAGCATTCAAACAATTGTAGTTCGGTAGCGTATAATAACAACAGTCAAGTTTTTTAAATTTAGCTTGGTTCGATAAAAGCTATCTTTTGGACACCCCTTTCTAGTTATAGTAGTTCCATTACGAAGCATTTTCAGAACTATATGTTTTAGTGATCTTTTCTGTTTATTTTTTTCCCGTAGAATTAGCACACACTTTTTGAACAAACAGTTTTTGGATTGTGGGAAATTATGCTCTTTTACGTAATAAGTAGGGGGGGGGGGCAATAAATCATCCACATCCTTTTTAGCATGGAAATGCCAATGCCAAATTTGTCATTTTAAAAAGCAACGCTATATGCAGGGCGGTCGCGTTAACGGCAACCACAAGCAATCTTGCTATAAACCACTCTTACCCAAACAAAGTTGTTAATAATAGTTGTTTAAAGTGTCGTACTGCGTTTTGTCATGTATTTTATTATTGCGCAGCTTACTGGGATTCTAGATACAGCATAAAAGTCTCTTTTTGAATAAAACCTATATATTCTTTATTATTATTTTTGTCTTTCTTTACGTTTCATGTATTTTTTTTAAACTCTAGTTAAAGATATTAAACAGTTTTAAGGAAAATGTTACAAATGTTGAATATATTACTCTGTTTTTAATAGTAGCCCACACTTTTTATCACGAATCCTGAAAAGCATGTCAAGTTAAAGGAAAAGGCGGATAAACAAATTACATAATTCAGATTAAAAGTTTAGACACAAACATAAACATTAATAATAATTTCTCTATCTATAGAAGGTCATTATTTTATTCTACTAATTAGTCTTGGCTTGTTTATTTAAAATAATGAAAATAAAATAACTTAAATATTGCTTAACAAAAATAATATCCATCGGTTTGATAGTTAGAAATAGCAACAAATTAACTACACAGTATATCCAAGATAAGATAAATTAATAAGATATTAACGGTAAATTAACGGGTCAAAGGTATTCAGAACTCTCAGAGAATTAAATTGTTCTTGCTCTTGAAGAAGAAAGGGAATTACCTAATAATATTTGGTTTCACCAGAACACAGCACCTTTCCATTACGCTCTAAATGCTCGGAATTTTTTTAATCAAATAAATAAGACGCAGTAGTTTTATTGAATGGCGCTCTCATTCTCCGGGCCTGAATCCATTGAACATCTTTCTTTGAGAATTTTTAATGTAACTGAAGGAATTGGGTATAGACTTGGTTGTTGCCAAGAAATAAATGGTGGGAGCATTTTCTCAAGTGATGTTTTTTGTTATCATGTGTTGTGTTTGTTGAATATCTCTAAAATTATTAAAAATTAAGGCATCAAACCTTATAATACTGAACTCGCAAAAAAGTGTTTTATCGATATATCAAAAAATATACAGGGTGTTCTATTTAAAATTAAATTAAATTTAAATATAAATTTAAAATAAAAACGTTGATATATTTACCGGCTGAACCGGAAGTTCTTTTAAACCGCCAATACTTTCGTTGTATCCGCCATAATTATATCGGAACCTTTATGCAGAAAATTTTGTTGAAATCGCGGTTGGTGTATTAAAGATATTTGCTCTGCTCCGTACTTTTGCCCAACTCTGTGTAATGATTGTACAAATTCTCAAATAATAATTTTCAACACAGACTACTATTTTTGCGTAACGGGATATAACATTTATTTTTTTAACGAAATCATGTATAAGCAAATATTGCTATTTATTTCTAAGCTAATTTTATTTTTAATTTAGGGGCTTCAGATATCCGAAATTGCCGTTGCGTAAAAGATAAGCTTTTACGTTGTTGCAAAATATTTTAAGCGTTAAACATTCATTCCAAACATACAGTAAAAGTTTTAAAATGTCTTTATTATAGAAATAATCATTTGCTGTACATACACAATTGCAAATCTGTCATTGATAATTAATTTATTATGATTGTTTCTGAAAGAATAGAATGTTAAAACTATTTTTAACACTAGTAAAAAAAAGATTTTTAACACTAGTGCTAATTAGTTTTCTGAAGTTTCTAATAAACAATTTTCAATTGTCACTGCATTAACGTGACTACATCACGACATAGCTGATTTCTGTGAAACACTTTAAAATAAAAAATATGAATTCGTTTTTAAATTAAATATAAGCAGTTGTATAAAAAATAGTGTACGTACATGTTAAAAGTCGCTATTGCTCGTTTTGCAAAATTCCCCGCTAACAAAATAAAATCTCACTGTTAACACGTATATCGTTAATAACTATGTTAAATATTATAGTGTATAACATGTTATGTAATAAAAAAAAAGTATTTATTTATTTTTTCTTATTTCATTGGGAGGGCAATGACTATTTGACCCAATAGAGAAACCGCCACTGCTGACGACGTAATAGTTTTGTATCGACAGTTAGTTATTCTTAATGAACGTCTTGATTTCAATGCGATCGTTTTAATTATTTATACATATTGCAATGATATTCGGAGTTGTATGTATTGACCGGAGTATTGCAATTCCTGGAAGGCAATTTTTGGGATGCTTGTTACAGTTCAATTTATGATTGGAGGTTTGTGAAGACTGTAAGATTTTGATATTCAAACTTATAAACTCAGGGTTGCGTATTATTGCTATAATTTCTTGTTTTTAAAATTCAAATAATGTGGTTGTCATTGTATGGTTTGTATTTTCATGTTTGTGAAGTTTTGTTTAATCTGAAAGAAAGAAGAACACAATCAAATTGATACGATTATTGTTTATGTTAATTTTAATTATAATTTAGTTCAGAATTGTTTAAAAGGTTTAATTTATAAGAAGTTTTTAGACTTACTTGTTTGTGCATTGTGAAATGTCAATTTGAAAAATGTATGAAAGAGTACTCATTGTCATGACATTTATTTGTTTTTTCAAAAAAATGGGAATCAAGAGAGAAGACAAAAGGATGAAATAATTGTTTAATTAGTACGGCTCGTCTTTGTAAAAAAAGACAGAGGATTTTATATTCTCTGAATGAATAAAGAAAAAAAACGAGTTTAAAGTAATATAAAAGTGGTTTTGAATTTAAAAGAACCTATTATAAAACAGATACAAGTATTTATCAACGAATTGTGGAAAGTCCAGAAGAGTAATAAATATAAAGCGATCCAGAACGAGTTTCCGGTTATGATATTAGAAAAGCCAAGTATAAAATAACATAAAACAGTCCAGAGGAGGATTCAAACTAAAGGCGAGTGTTATGGTTATCTGAGGAACCTGCAAACTAGAGAAGAGGGAGTTGGACATTCATCGTTTGTCGTGTGAAGGATATCACAATAAAGAGACACAAAGGTAGGTGTTCGGTTTTAAGAACAATAGTATTTAGTAGAAATTGTTTGAATTTTCGAAAATTTGATCAAAAAAATTGATTTATTGAATAAACCCTTTTGTAACGTTGATATTATTTTGTGTATTTTTCTTACTTACTTACTTAATCCTATGCCTTTCTACCGTTAGGTGTAAGGCGGGGTGGAGTTGGGTTTGTTATGTCGATGTCGTTCTGCACTTTTCTTTCCATCGTTTCCTATCCTGGGACACTTGTTTTATTCCTTCCCATCTTATTCCCTTGCTCGTTGCTGCCTCTCGTATTTCCTCTTCTCAAGTTTTCCTGGGCCTTCCTCTTTTGTTTATTCCCGGAACTCGCGTTTCAAGCACTCTTTTTGTTAATCTGTCCCTTGGCATGCGGCACACATGTCCGAACCACCTTAATTGTCCTTCCACTATTTTCTCCGTTACGGGCTCCATCTGTAGGTTTTGTCTGTATGTATCATTTCTTATCCTATCTCTTTTCGTTTTATTTTCTATCCTTCTTAGAAACCGCATCTCGATTGCATTTAGTCTTGTTTTATGTTTTTCTGTTAAGGTCCATGTTTCACTGCTATACATTATTGTCGGTCTTACTACTTTTTTAACTACTTCTGTTTTTATTTTTCTAGGAACTTCTTTCTTTCCCAAAAAGGTCGTTTTCATCATGTTGTATATTTTTCCTGTTTTTCCCATCCTGTCGATTTCTTTGTCTATTTTACCGTTATTCTCAATTATGGATCCTAGATATTTAAAGCTTTCTACTTGTTCTATTTGTTTCCCTTGTAATTTTATGCTATGTGTTTTATTCTCCCTCGACACTACCATACTTTTTGTTTTCGCTATGTTCATTTTCATGTTTATTTTCTGTAATTCTTTTTCTAGCACCTCCAGGTTGTTTTGTAGGTTCTTTTCAGAGTCGGTCATTATAGCCATGTCATCTGCGAACATAAGTTCGTTTATTTCTGTTTGTTCTATTTGCCAATATCCCAATTTTAATGTCATCACCTTTTTCTTAGCATTTTTAATTGCTTCATCTAGCACTATTGAAAACAGAAGAGGACTTAACACACATCCTTGCTTTACTCCTATCTCTGTTACAAACTCTCTTGACTCTTCATTATTCGTCCTTACTATGTTTATGTTACTTCTATACATTGCTTTTAATATTTCTATCGTTCTTTTATCTATCTTTCTTTTTTCTAGTGTTGTCCATATTTGTTCTCTGTGTATCTTATCAAAGGCCTTTTCAAGATCTATGAAGCACATATCTTTTTCTTTCTCAATGAGTTTTTCACTGACTTGTCTAATGGTAAATATTAAATCCTGGGTGCTTCTCCCCTTCCTAAAATCACATTGGGTTTCCTCTATTGTATTTTCTATTCTATTCCTTATTCTTTTCTCGATTATTCTGGCAAAAACTTTCCCGGGGACGCTCATTAGCGTTATCCCTCTGCAATTATCGCATACTCTTTTATCTCCTGTCTTATGTATGGGGAGTATGATTCCTACATTCCATTCTCTTGGTATTACCGTGGTCTTCATTATTTCGTTTAGCAACTCTGTAAATTTGGTTATTCCTTCTTTTCCCATATACTTTATCATCTCCGGTGTTATTTTATCCCTTCCTGCTGCTTTTCCAAGCTTTATCTTCTGTATGGCCTCCAAGCTTTATCTTCTGTATGGCCTCCAAGCTTTATCTTCTGTATGGCCTCCCTAACTTCTTTCTCTTGGATTTCTTCTATTACTTCCCTTTCGCTTAACTCTTCTTGTTCATCCGTTATGTTGTTTTCTGCTTTTGCTAGTTCTTCGAAATGTTGTCTCCATCTTTCCATTATTTGATCTTCTTATGTTATTATGTTTCCGTCCTTTCCCTTTATGTTCATCATATTATATTCCTTTTTCTTCCTAGGTTGTTTTAGTGTTGCATAGAATAGTTTTTGGTTGGCTTTAAAGTTTTCTGTCATCTTTTCCCCAAATTTTATCCATGACTCTTTTTTTTGCATTCTTGATCTTGTTTTTCGCCTCTGTTCTTTTTTCTTTGTATTTCTCGTAGTCTTCTGTCTTTTTTGTACTTAAGTATCTTTCCCAAGCGTATTTTTTCTCTTTGATTTTTGATTTAATTTCTGAGTTCCACCATTCTGTATTTTTCATGTTTTTATTCACTATTTTCCTTTTCCCGCAGCTCTCCATAGCAGCATCTAATAAATTATTTTTAAACTTTTCCCATTTTTCTTCTACTCCTTTTGTATTTTCTGTTTCTCTAAATTTTTCGCTTAGTTTTTCAATGTATCTTCTTTGATATTCAGGTTCTTTTAGTTTATGGTTTTTTATATTTTCTTGGGTCTTCTTTCGTCTTTTGTCTGCTTTTTCTTCTTTTTCCTTCTTCAGGTCCATTTTTACCAGGCAGTGGTCACCCCCTATCTCTGCTAATCTTGTTACTTTGACATCTTGTACATTTTTCCATTTAGGTTTACTTATTAGAAAGTAGTCAATAATTGACTTCTCATTTCTGCTTTCTACAACTCTTGTAAATGTGTATTGTGTATTTTTCTTTTTGATTCATATTCAGTAATAACTGTACTACCAAGCTCAATAACGACCCTGAGAAAGTTAATAAAGAGTCTCATAGAAAATATAATTTGGAATTGCGTGAATTGCAGGCATTTAGGGAATTGTTTTCTAGTAAATACAAGACCACGCATATCATTGCAATATACTCGTGCTAACACTTTAACACTGTTGGAATATTTTTTTAATTTTTATTCAGTATTGTTGGAACTGATAGTTTACTAACAAATTCACTGGACAGATCATCACTATATGGTTCAATTAGGCCCGGTATGGCATGTGCAATGTGCTGCAGATCTGTAGTTACGCTACTGTGTTTTATGATAACTGGAATTTTCTAATTGCAGTTTGTATCCGTTGAAAGAGGCTTTTTTGTGTTATTTTGTGAATTTAAATGTTTAAATGGGATTTTAACTGAGTTATTGCGTATTACTGGCGTTATAAATGATTTTTAACCTACTGTGACTCTCCATTCTACCTTCCAATTTTGTTTTCTAAAGAAAGGGTCAAATAAATGTCAAATAAAACATAAATAAGCACCAATGGTTCCATTTTATCTTTACTAAATGCCATAGCAAATGACATAGAGTAGCTTAAAGAAAAATCAAACAAAAGCGTTCCTATAGCAACAACCACTAAGTTATAGTGTTTTAAAATGTGATCATAGTCGTTATCGCAAACGCTGAACGGTGTACAAGTTTTTCATGGCTTTTTTTTGGTGTTGATTACGGTGACATAAATTTAGAATTGTTATATTTGCAACTATGTTTGAGTTATAACACAAGCATTTATTTCTTCAAATGGAAACCATAGTAGTTTTGGACTAGTTCAACCTTTACTGACTTGTTTTTGATAACACGATACTGTTACATCAAAGTAGGACCTGCTCTAGGAAGGGGCAACTGATTCTAAATCCAAAATATCAAAGGTCAAAGCCAACTATGGTTTAAGTTTAGCAAGTGGTTAACATCTAGGCTTCCGGGTTGGAGCCGCGTCATCGGTGCTTGAACTGCCGACGTTTCGTCATTGGGTTGCACGGGACATCCTCAGGGCTATGGTCGCTTTGGGATCTGGAACAACAGTTGTGTTCCAGATCCCAAAGCGACCACAGTCCTGAAGATGTCCCGTGCAACCGAGTACACTTGTATTATAATATCCTATTTGAAAATTGTACATATTATTCTGTTGTAGATAAAATTTTATATAGAACACATGATTAAAGTGTCTTTTTTTCATTTCACAGATTTATATCACGAGCGTCAGCGTTCTGCTCGATCAAAAAAAGTTCCACTTTACTTACTTGTGCTATAAATAATTATTTTAATGATAAAAATATAAAATTATAGATTTTCATTAATAAGGTGCGTTTTATTATTTGCTAGTGTTATTATTCTTTTTAATAATAATTGTATTGGTTTATAAATAAACAAAACAAGTGTTTAAATGGAACGGTACGACTTTTTTTGGCTTTTTGGCTTAAACGATGCTGTATGATGTTTACAATATGATCCTTACTGCACTTTTCATAATTTTTACGATTCGGCTGTAAAATAAGAATTCATTATGTTAGTCTAATAGGCCGGTACGTACGCACGCGTCACCATGTTTTTGCGTAAAATAAGTAAACTTTTGATGAAACAATTGATTTTAAGTAAACATTTCTACTTCTTCGAGTTTCTTGTTGGATAAAAACTAATTAATTTTTTATTTAAGTTTTGTTTAGTTTATAATCTTATAGTTTTCATTCGATGTTATCCTAATATTGAAGTAACTGTTATTTAATGTAATCTAAATGCCGGAGCTTCTGTTTTTTTATGTTTATTAAAATAATGAGTTCACTATGCATACTGACAACCATTAAATCGTTTTGCGCAAATACATTATAGGTCTCGGCCTACTAGACTAACATAATAAATGCATTTTTTACGGCTAAATCGTGAAAATTGGGAAAAAATTCAGTAAGAATCATATTGTAAACAGCATCGTTTAAGCCAAAAAAAAGGCGTACCATTCCATTTAAAAATAAACAGTTGAAAATCGCTATTTTGACATTTGACGAACAATCAAAAAACTGACTGGGCCAGGTTGTAGAGCACCCTTCGAAACATATGCACACCAAAATTTTTTAATAAATTCCTAATAATAAACTCACTAAAAAAAGGCGTATAGCTTGACTCAGCCAGTATATTATTCGTAGTTTTTGTTTTAGGATTTAATTGAACGTATTTCTTCTAAGTAAGTAGACGATTATAATAGAATAAGATTATTTGAAAAACGTTTTCATAGGATTTTGGTCAGCTTCGGTAGACTCACTTGTGTAATAATAAACTTTTACTATGAGATAAACTTTATTTCGTCAGGATTGCATTGCAAACCTTTTACAACAATCGCATTTAAAACTGTTTAACATAAAGCAAATTTACAAAAAGCATACCTAACTACCAAAAATAGTTATGGGAGTGCTTAATGATGACAGGCAGTTGTACAAAGAGTACCCCACTCTTCAGTACACCAGCATCTTTTGCAATCTTTGTTCCATGCAGTTCCTACTTCACAAGCAGGACGGTGTGCCTTATCTTGGTTTGGACTGAAAATTCAAATTAATTTTGTTATTTTTTTTTCATAATGAAGTTACGAAAGGTTATTGATATAATTTTTTAACATTCAAGTATAAAAATGCCTACCAAATCATTCGACCGCAAGCTAATTGTCCTTGGGAACAATGGCAGAGATTGCACTCGTTTTCCTTGTATTCAACAGTTTTGGCACATTCTAAAAACAGTGAAAAAATTTATTAAATTTTACCACAATCAGCCAACATTTTTAGGAAATAAGACATTGATTAAATTGGAAATGTTTGCAATAATCTTATTCTAATTAACTATCTTTAATAAACTGAAACAAATAAGAATTACTAACCAAAATCTTCTTTTACTATATCTTCACTGGCAGTCACCACAACACCAAGAACTACGGCAAAAAATAAAATTGTCAACTTCATGTTTAGTTTTTCAATTATAATCTTGAATTAAACTTCTTCTAATGCAGAGATTATACTGATTTTAGTTGTTTAATGCCTGCTTTTATAGAAACAGTTATCTTATTATATAATTGGTATCAATTACTTAAATTTAAGTATGATAACCTCTGAATCTGTGTACAAAATGGTATAATAAATATATTTAATTAGCAAGCTTGTTGACAAAAACCACTTCTAACAGGAGATAAAGTCTAAGAAAGATAATTACACAGTAGTAAAACAAAACTTATAAATATGGTGCTTTACTTAAAATTTTCTTTATATTATACATCGGCAAGACGACGAATGATGCCCAACTCACCTATTCACGACATGTGAAAAGGCAAGAGCAACGGTCCTGCGCGTCCTTCTAAATGTACAGGCTCATCTTAGGGAATCGTACATTTAGTATATGAAACAAAGCATTTTTGAGGGAAACTCTTCAATAAAGCTGAATTTTTGTATATAGGACTTCCTTAGTGCATATACAACAAATCCTCAAAAGTCCTCAGCAATCCCGCTGGTGCGTCACCCCCTTCACCTCCCTAAAAGTACATTTTTTTTATAAAAGTTTTTTATGCCTTGTTTCCTATACCAATTGGTTCTACACTGCTGTAATACGCCCTTTGGTCACAGCCACGGTGTGTTAGGTCAACTTAAAAATACAATCGGTAATTTAGTTCTGACTCCCACCAATGGCGCTGATTGCAGAATATGTTTTGTTTGCTAAGGTACGGCAAGTGAATTACTTGTTGACAGTCGGTGTTTTGGTATTTTCTGACAGTTCTTTTGAAATTTGAAAATACTTTAAACACAATTTAGATTGCAGATATTTTATGTTTAATTTACACTATTTTACAACCATGGTGTTTAAATGTTGCGTTTTAAATTGTAAATTTTTAAATAATGAAAAGAAAATGCATAATTTTACAAGTAATCCTGATGTAAGTTACATCTCTACCTTATCAGTTTTATGTAGTTTAAACAAACTTTTATTAAAATAATTATTGTAAATTAATAACTCTGCCATTGGTGTCCATGGGTGGATTGAGTAGCCCAAAGGACATCGATGCCGGTCCCAAGCCCGGGAAAAAGAGGATGGTTTCAGGTGAGGTTAGCAAGCTACCTGGGTAGAACATAATGTTGCTCAAAGTACCAGGAACGAGCCTCGGAATCGGACGGATCAAACGGAAACGACTAACGCAAGAAAAAGGAAATTGAAATAGAAGGTATGGAAGAGAAGTAACACCGTTCGAATTGGAACATGGAATATAAGATCATGGAATGGACGTGATCAAGAAATACTATTGGACATTGAAGACAAAAACATAGGGATCTGCACGCTATCGGAAACAAAAAAAAAGGGAAAAGAAACAACATCTTACAATAATTACGATCTCATATACAGTGGGGTTGATAAAAACACAAGAGCCAAAGAAGGGGTGGGAATATTAATCCATAGAAAATTCAGAGAAGCCATAGAAGAATGTAACTATATATCAGAAAGAATATTAAGCATTAAACTGAATACTGGGCACCAAAAATTAAATATAGTATCTATATATGCCCCAGAAAATTCCAAACCAGCAGTAGATAAAGAGATATTTTACGGTGAGCTGCAAATTACTATAGAGTCAATACCACAGAACGAAGCAACCATAATCATGGGTGACTTCAATGCACGAATTGGAGACGATGTTATCATTGAGGTGAAACAAAGATACAATGAAATTACAAAGAACGACAACGGAGAAAGAATGATACAGTTCTGTGCAACCAATGAACTCCGAATAAACAATACCTTTTTTGACCACAAAGAGCAGCATAAATACACATTTCAAAACACAAGAGGACAAAAATCAGCAATCGATTACATCATTACAAATAGAACAATACATCCATCCGAAATACTAGATATACGATGCCTAAACTCCGCAGACATAGGAAATGATCATAGTTTAGTACTAGGTAAATTAAGAGTAAAGGTGAAAAAATCAAAAACAAAAAGCGAACCTATATACGAAACCAAACTAAACATTAACTCGATATACGACGACTCGATAAAGCAACTATACAAGAGCAGACTAACACAAAAAATCTCTAAAAATGAAATTGTCGAGGACGAAAGCATTGACGAAAGCTGGATAAGACTAAAAGAAAACATGACAGAAGCAGCCGCGGAGGCGTTAGGCACAGTCAGGATAAACCGAAACAGGAAGGACGTAAAACACAAAACACCCTGGTTCTGCGACGAAGTTAAAGAACTAGCACAAACAAAGAGAAAAACGTACATGGAATATAGATCACAACAAACACCGGAGTCATACGAAGAATACAAAATCATAACAAATGAAACAAACGCTATTATAAGGAGGATAAAAAGAGATTACTGGGAAGCGTTTTCTAAAAGCATGGAACATGACTTCTATGGCCTGCAAAAACATATGTGGAGATTGATAAGAAGTCAGAGAACCGAAACGAAGGAACTAATAGAGACAACGAAAATTAAGAGAGAAGAGTGGGTACAATATTTTACTGTACTATTTAAAAATGACAATGAACAGATCGAAACAAACCTTCCAAACATAGTGAATGACACTAAAATTGAAATAACAAAAGAAGAAGTTGAAGAAACGGGTAAGAAACTTAAAAACAGAAAATCTACAGGAGAAGACGGAATAGCAAATAAGTTAATAAAGTACGGAGGCCCTGCAATAATAGAACAACTAACCAAATTACTACAGAAAATATTTAAGGAAGAAAAAACACCAGACGATTGGAAAACAAATATCTTAATCACACTGTTTAAAAAAGGCGATAAAAGGAAACCGGAAAATTATAGGGGAATCAATCTGCTTAACACCACGCTAAAATTAACTACAAAAATAATACTTATCTAATAGACTAAATGATAATATTACCCTGGCAGAAGAACAACAAGGCTTCCGAAGAGGCAGATTCTGTATGGATGCAGTTTTCATAATAAAACAAGTAGTAGAAAAAGCACTGGAATTTAATGTACCGGCCTTCCTCTGCTTTATAGACCTCCAGAAGGCCTTCTATCGCATTCAGCTGCATGACGTATGTGAATCATTATATAAAAGACAAGTACCCGCCAACCTCATCAACGTTATAAAAGATATATACAAGCAGAATCGTGTAAGAGTAAGAACAAATTGTGAAATAAGTGACCCAATCCTGGTTGAAAAAGGCGTAAGACTCACTGAGCCCAGTACTCTTTAACATTATAATGGACGAAATAATCGAAAGTCTACAAAATCAAAGGGGATACAGAATGGGAGACAGGCAATTGAAAATAATATGCTACGCCGACGACGCTGTTTCAGTTGCAGAAACTGAAAATGACTTACAGACGCTCCTAGTCGAATTTAACAGATCATGTGAGAAATATAATATGGCAATCTCCAAAGATAAAACCAAAACAATAGTTGTAGCAAAAAATCCAATAAGATGTAAGCCAGTTTTAAATGACTCCATAATAGAACAGGTGATGAAAATAAAATACCTAGGAGTGGAAATAACAAGTCAAGGAAATACCCTAAATGAAGTACAGGAACAAATAACAAAAGCAAATAGAATAGCGGGCTGTCTAAACGGAACAATATGGTATAACCAATTCCTACGAAAAGAAACCAAAGTAAGAATATATAAAGGCGTAGTAAGGCCTATAATGACGTACACGGCAGAAACCATACCAGAAACAGCGAAGACGAAAAAGCTACTGGAAGTCACCGAAATGAAAACATTAAGAAAAATAATTAATAAAACCAGAAGGGATAGAGTAAGAAACGAGGAAGTAAGGAGAATATGCGACATAAAACCGATAACAGACTGGGTCGATCACAGAAGAACAGAATGGAACAAACACATTTCAAGAATGGAACAAGATAGAATTGTGAGAGCGGCAAGAGATAAATCCCCCCGAGGAAGAAGAAGTATTGGCAGACCCCAAAGAAGATGGAGAGATAGCGTATAAGTCCAATAACTGGTTATGAAACAGGCATAAATGCCTATCAAAAAGTAGAAGAAGAAGAAGATTGTAAATTAATAGATGTACAAGAAGCGGATTGAGGCTGTAGGACGAAACAATGTTTTTGAGAAGAAACGGAATTTTATAGTCTGCGATGTAAATTTTAGCGAAGATATGAAATTTCAGGAACATCATAACCAGACCAATCTAAAATTTAATAGTTTTCCTACTTTACATTTACCAGAACATCTTCAGTTACGTGAAACATCTTCAGATAATTTGGATGCTTCCCAAATTTTACCCAAGATGGAAATACAAAGAAGTCCACCACTAAAAATTCTAAAAATGAATAACTCTCCAATTTTACAAGCAGGAAATTTGCAGTAAAAACCATGAGCAAATTTTCCTAAAAATTTTTCTATTCATATTATATTTTCTCCAGAAAATGTCACCCCACATCACTGAATGTAATATTATGTAATCGTAGCTGAACTGATATGGACATGTGTTTGCCAAAAAATCCTGCAATAACACCAGTAACTGTATTGTACGAATTTAACTTATTTCGCAGGTCCTCATTTATAAATTTTTTTATATGGTATTAAAGCACTTTATTTCCAATATATTTGTAGTTTTACTAATACATTTAAATGGTATAATTTTACCTACAGCAAGTGCCATTTAACCTTGCAAAAAAAATGACGATAAGTTTAAAAGGCGAGAAGCCGTTACACTCTAAAGCAAAAGCAATCCCGTAGTTTGAAAGCTAGTATAATATCTAGTTGCTGTTAATTAGTTATGTCATTACTATTTTGTCATACGCCAAAATAGGAAAGTATTGATTTTTGAAAATTCTTCTTGATATTACTTTAGCTTTTTCTTTGTTATTTATGAAGTTCTTTTGTTGGTATTCTTTACGATGTCAAATTTGGGAAGTGGACGAAAACTTCATTCTCAAACGCACGTGAGGTTATGCTTAAAGTGTATTCGTACTTAAAAGCAATTGCTTATAAAGAGCTGGATATTACAAATTCGTCCACAACAGATTTAAAGAAGCATCTGTCGACGGCAACCGGAGTTTCTGTGAGATTAATAAGATTCGGAAGTAAATTAAACTCCTATAATAGAGGTTTTTTATTACATTTCTAGTTTCTTTGCTGTATTTTTTATACGTAACCTAAATTATCGTTAATCCCTCCTCAAAGCAAACTGGTTCTAACCTTATGGCGCACGGCCTTTTAATTTGTCAAAAAATCCACAATTTTTCGTAAACCATAAATAATATGACTTTCACTTTTTAGTAGAGTGTACCACACTGTCCAACAGCCAATTAGAGCTAGTTTATGTTACGACTACCGACGAAACAAAGCGTAAGTAGCCGAATCAAAGCCCACTAAAATTTGCAAGGTTGGGTGGCACATGCTGTATCTACATTTTCCTGCAGTACAACGTTTAGCGTCATTTGCGATCATAGTCAGTACTATTTCATGTATTGTAGTATGTTTATAGAGTTTCCTATCTATATAAACGCATTATATTTTTTATCTATAGTCACAGCGGTCATAGAAATGCTTGTTGGACACCTTTTGTGGAGATCCAGGTCTAGACGGCGGCGGCCTACAGGCTATGCTACACGGTGCAACGGGAAACCTACCCAGGTAAACGTAGGACATATAGTGGAGGGAACAAAAATTCAGCTCCATACAAACTTTCCTCTAATTCGAATAGAAATCAAATTTACACATGTTGTACCTTATATTTGTTAACATCTTTTCTGAAACGTACCACCTCTAGAGTTTGTGGAACTAAAAATTACAGGTGATATAACTTTGACGTTGATTGCTTTTTTGCGAGTGTAAGGTTTTAATAAAGTAGTAAATAACTCTACTACCAAATAATATATGAAGGCATTTTATAGCTACAATTATTTAGAACTTAATGCTCTATTAGAATGAAATATAATTTAACACTCAATTTTACAGTAAACTGTACAAAAATTTATTTTAAGTAAAATAATGTTAAAAAAATTTAAAATAGTGGTTACTGTATTTATGGGTTTAGGCGTCTTATATTTTTTTTACATTCCTTCAGTTAACTGGATTGTTTTACATCGAATAATAATTTTGAGCGATACTACTTATTATGCAACAAATCTATAATGATAGCTATTAATACACGAAGGAGATTCAAACGAGTGTATTAATAGCCATTATATAAGAGTTGCGGCCGTAGCTCAGTGGTAAGAGCGCGGGCTACCAATGCAGCGGATCCGGGTTCGATCCCCTGCCGGTCGTTCTTCCTCGCAAGGCCACGGGAAACCAGCGAGGTGGATTGTTCCCCAGGAAAACCTCTCTCGAGAAAAGTGCATGCACTTCCTGTGGTTCGGAGCCTACGTTAAACTGTAGGCCCCTATGTCTGTCTGTGCAAATTATCTACCGCCGTGCACCAAACACAGACACAGGAGAGAAGTAGCCAACACCCTGAATAGGGTATGGCACTACAAGAAGAAGAAGAGTTGCATACACTATTTTTTCTACTAGTTAATTAAAAAAATATTCATAAAATAGTTTTTCTATGCAAAAAAACTCAAACTGTTTTGCGACGTTAACTGTCAACAACTCTTGTACCCATGGTTACCAAAAAACTTTGCTGCTATTGGTCAGCTTAAACAATGCTTTGCTGCTGTTGGTCAGTTTGGGTAATTTCATAATAAAAATCTGTATCGAAATGGGTATCAATTTACTATAGACAGCTCACACTTAATAAGTAAATTAAAACATGGGAGTAGAAAAAATACCTTTTGTAAATACCCTATTTTATAAAAATTTTGTAAAACCCACATGTTAAAATGCAGCCAAACATTATCAACGGGGGTCACGCCTTACCACTCCGAGAGGCAGAATATTTCGATAAAATTTAATTTACACATGTTAAACAAAGCATCGCAAAAATAGGATTTTTTAACACAACTTGAAACCACAAGCAAAAGGTGGATTTCCTCAGGTAGAAGATAGAGGGATTATAATTTTTTTTGCATTTTGGCAATAAGTTGTATTTATGGAGGCTGCTGATTAAAATCAATGCAGCAGAATCCGTCCACTACGCCACACGTTTTTCTAGACAAGCAACTGCTAACTAGAGCTGATTTTATTGGATATTTATTTGTTAGGCGCGTCTAAAACGTTACAATAAAATAGCAGAACCCGTGAACTACAGCAGACGTCTTTCTTTATAAACAATTGCTAGCTTCAGTTGATTTCAACGTTAATATGATATTTCTTTGTTAAGCGCGTCTCAAACTTTACAATAAAATAGCAGAACCCGTGAACTGCCCGAGATGCTTTTCTTTACAAACAATTGCTAACTTTTTATTTAGTGACTTTCCCTTTTGAACAAACTACGAGCCGCCACTGTATCCTGCTACTAAAACAATCCCGTCATCTTAACTATTTAATTTATAGATTATTTTTCGAAGGACGAATTGTTTCAATTAATTTCAATTTTAATATTTATCTGTAATTTTAATATCTTGTCTTAATTTTAACCTTTACACGTAGGTAATTATAACGGTTTAAGATATGATAAGCATACACCTGTACCACGTACTTAAGTATTGAATGTTAGTATGCAGTTGTTTGCTATCCACGCGAAGGTACGGTTGAATAAAACAATACGATGCTCGCAACAATTAAATTAATTTTATTGTGCAGTTTTACATTGGTCTTAACCGAGGATGACTACTGGAAATACAGAGAGGACTTCATTAAACAGGAAGAATCACAAATACTTGGAGCTTCCATAGTTTTAAGCGAAAAAGAAGAAATTGTCAATAAAATTTTAATGGGTTATAAGATACAAGAGTACGATGCAGGTTTTGAACATCCGGGCATATTTGCACCTGGAAGGCATTACTTTGACGCCAAGGAAGATATAGAAAAATCTAGCGTTTTTAAATTTATCCAAAAAGTACCAAAAGGTGCTGCTTTGCATGGTCATGATACTGCTTTGGTGTCTCACGACTACCTTCATAGCTTAACATTTAGCGATGACTTATACGCTTGCACTGTTAACGAAAGACTACGGTTGATGTTCTTAGCTTATCCAGAGCAGGACAAAACATGTAATTGGACGTTGATTAGCGTATTAAGAAACCAAGACCCTGCGTACGACGATTGGGTGCGATCTCAGATCACATTGCATGTTCCAGATCCAAAAGAAAATTATCCACATATTAATGTTGCTTGGGAAGCCATAAATGATATCTTTGAAACAGTGACCCCGATGTTAACATATAGACCTGTATTTCAAAAACATTTTTACCAAGCACTTGAGGAATTGTACGAGGACAATGTGTTGTATCTTGAATTTCGGGGTACTTTGCCTACAGTGTACGAACTTAACGGAACAACATATACCCAATTGCAAATAGCTGGTTTTTACCAAGAAATTATCAAGCAGTTTAAGGCAGACCATCCAGATTTCGTGGGGGCGCGTTTCATTTACGCTCCTGTCAGACAAACTGATAACGCGACAGTTGAAAACTACATTAAAACTGTCAAAGAATTAAAAATTATTTATCCAGAGTTATTAGCTGGTTTTGATTTGGTTGGACAAGAAGATATGGGCCGACCCTTAACTGACTTTGTTGAACAACTAAAAGAGTTACCTAGCGACATTGATTTTCTTTTTCATTCGGCAGAAACCAATTGGTATGGAACAACTACAGATCTGAATTTGGTTGATGCAGTGCTTCTGGGGACGAAACGCATTGGTCATGGATTTGGCATAGTTAAACACCCCTTGGTGATGGAAGTTGTCAAACAGAAGGGTATTGCAGTGGAAATTTGTCCGATTTCTAATCAAGTTTTGATGTTAGTTGAAGATATGAGAAATCACCCAGCTGCTTCTTTAATTGCCCAAGGTTATCCCATAGTAATAAGTTATGACGATCCCAGTTTTTGGTCAGTAAAAGGTTTGAGCTACGATTTTTACATGGCATTTATGGGCATGGCAAGTAGAAATTCAGACTTGAAATTATTAAAACAACTCGCAAAGAATTCTTTGGTGTACAGTACATTGCCTGGAAACGAAAAGGAGCTGGCATTGAAAGCTTGGGAGAAACAGTGGGAAAAATTTCTAGACGAAATCATAAGTGGAAGCTATAAAGAATCAAGCTACTGATAAGATTTCAGATGCGAATTTTCAGAATTAACAGGTATTGTTATTTAAATTCAAATTAAATAAAAAATTTTCTAAACGTTGATTAGATCGTATCTTTTAAAGTGTTTGTCAATCCGCATTGTATTGTGTTTTTTTATCACCTAAACATAATTACCGATCTTGTAAGATAATATTATAAAGAGTCATAAACGGAATTTGATAATTTTATGAGAAAACTTTGTAAATTTAATTTAAGCAGCAAAAAATCAATATTATTAATAAATCTGATTAAATTATAATTTTAAATGTTACTTCGTGTATTGTTACATAAAATAAATGAATTCTTTATCTAATATGTTTTTATATTTCCCGTGCAAGTTTTTGTGATACGTATTTTAAGTAGTTAGTAGAAAATAATAGCAAAAATTTAGTTTGAAATTGTTTGCATCACCCTATCTTATCAGTTTTCAGTTTGCCACTCATCTGTTCAACAGATATTATCATGTAAAGTCCATTTAACAAACCACTGCGGCAGCTGTAGATTCCCTAGGCGTCGTTTAGATGGGAATTAATATAACATTTTAAATTAATATTTATTTTCTATTGTAAAAACATTCTAAAGAAAGTAAAAGTATTTATTTAACAATAATTTAAACAGTGGACAAAAAAAATTATTGTCAAAAAAAAGCTGTCAGGAAACCTTCCTTGCATTTACTAAAACTACTGGAAATTTTTTAAATATTTCTAAAATTTGGAATTTTTTTAAGAAATGTGTTGATTTTTGACAATTTTATAAAAATTTAGGAAATGTTTAATGTTTTTAAAAAATTTCAAGTTAAAACGATTTTTCAAAAAATGAGCGACTTTTTTGGCAATTATTTAATTAAATTGTTAAGATAACCAAAAGGACACTTTTAATAGGTCTTTTCTTAATGAGAAGTCGTTCGAATCGTCATTTAACATGTCCATACCAATTTTGAAGTTAAAATTCGTAAGTGTTTAAACAAACAACAAATCGATGGTGGGGAGTAACCGGGAGCGGCAGGAAAATCACGCTTGTGTGAATCTTCTATTCGACATGTGAGGAATACAAATCTGAGCTTGTTTTTTTCGAGAGCGTCCGTATTGAAGTCAAACGCCCCTCTCCACCTCCTGATTATTTGCAAAAGTTATCTGATTTTTATGATGTCTGGTATTTTGTAAATGCAAACAATGTTTATCCGCTGAAAGCAGAAAATCTATTTTCCAAAAAACGATTGTTCTTTTTTTGGTAATAATTTAATTAAACTGTTCCGCTAAACGAGCAAAAAAACACACCGTATGGGTCTTTTCTCAATGGGAAATCGTTCCTACGGTCTTTTAACATGTCCATACCAATTTTAGTGGAAATTCTTGAATCAAAAAAAAATCGAGAGCAGAATGATCGCGCTTGCTCAGATCGACTAGTCGACATGCGTAGAATACAATTCTGAGCTTTGTATTCGGCGCTTCTGTATTGAAATATAACACCCCTCTCCAGCGTTCTTTTTGACGGACCAATCTCCTTTTGTTGCAGTTTCATACTAATGTGATTACCAATCTATGAAGACTACATTGGGTTTCTCCGTTAATTCTTCTGGGCTGTAAAGTGTGTACAGACACAAACAAACACACAGACAGGCTCCGTATAGTGAGGAAGGTACACATTATTCTAAAAATTAAAAAAGAATATTAATGACACTTAAGATGAGTTTTCCTTATTGGAGTCAGATTCGTCTGTTTCATCCTCAGTCTCATAAACCGATTGGTTTCTCAATACTTATCTTCGACAGATTTCACTTGTCGTACAAAATTTGTCCAACTTTCTAATGAAACAGAATTGATGGCATTATCAGCAAGCACCCACAATTTTTCAGTGTTAATTCTATTCTAACATTTTGACTTCTTAGAAAATATTTACAATAGCTCAAGCTAGCACTATTGGGTTCAGTGCTCACAAATAATGTGGAAGTCTTAACGGTATGTGCCCTGTCCTTATAAAAAATATTTCTATTTTGTATTTGTTCTCATCAAATGTGGCATGTTGGCTACAAAGAGTTTAAATAATTTTGGCTTCCTCATAAATAAGTTACGAGCAATATTGTTTATCTCCAACAAAGCTAACATTCTGACTCTAAAGAATTTTTTGTAAAAACTTTTATTTTCTATCACAGACTGATAAGGTGCATTGACTAAGACGATAACGGATTCCGGAGCAATATTAGGCAGTAATTTCTCCTTAACCCATTAAAATTTGTGTCATTCATCTAACTACGGTAGTGTCCTGTAGCTGGACCAGCTTTAACAATTAGCTTGAATACATCTATAAATCAGCCGCTTTAGTGGCAGTGTGGTGTACTGGGAGGTATTTTAAAGTGTTTTTTTTTTTTTTTATTTTGTTCTTACCCAAGTTTAAGTTAGCCTTATATTTCAAACCCATCCTTTACGTTGGCAAAATGATCTATTTTTAGCAACATTTTTATTGATGTCTTTAATAGGCTTTCGATAAGCACTCTCTAATAAAATTATTGTAAATTGATACCCACATTGCCAGTGTGTCAAAATTAACAAAATTTTTCATGTGGCTTATCGATAAAAAATATGTTTGAATTTTAGTTTTTAAATGTTTGCAGTCAACATCACACAATGAATTATCACAAAACAGCAGACAGTGGAAACAACTGAAAGCATTTTCTTACATGGCATTCACAATCCAAAATTATTTTGCACGGACATTGTACATCACTAAATTATGATTACACAACCAACAACTGTTTTCACACTACTACGTCGTGTACATGCGAATTCCGCAAAGTAGGCGGCTATCGGCATGCGCTTATCACCGACAGCTGACAGCATAATTCTCGTAAGTTGTGGGTTTGTGACCTTGAAGTCTTTAATACGCAAATGCTTCTATCCTCTTTTAGCATGTGTAATATGAATTTTACTGAAATGAGCTTCCTATTTTACTCTTATTCATTTGAAGGCCTTTTAAGCTGGAGGCTATATTCGGTGGCGTATAGCTGAATTGGGGACTGACAGCCAAATGACCCTCGCATAGATTAATGTGCGCGAAATATTCAAACATTCAAACGTTTTCGGATCCTGCGGCAGCTTTTTAATAAACATTCTCGCATAGAAATCTGATGCAAAAGTTAACTATAAAGTATTTTTTATATATTAAAGTGTATAATATGTACTCAAACAAATAGTATATTATACACCAAGGTAGAAAAGTCTACTATTATAGCCTGAGGGCTAAGGTTTGATCCCGAGGCGCGTAGCGCCGAGGAATGTAAGGCCCGAGGACTATAAGACTTTTCTACCGAGGCGTATATACTTTTTTTTTCACCACTCGTGATATAAACCCTTATAATTGTCGAAAAATGACTATTTTAACTTAAATCCCTGTTTATTTCAAATTATAAAACAAATGATAGTTTTTTGTTTTGTTGGCATGACAGTTGTTTGAAAATTGTTAAATCATTATTGGTATTCAAAAACATTGTTTTTAAGAACTGGTTTTATCTAAAATATTGAAATTATTAACAATTTTATCTTTTTTACTTTGTTTGGTTGTATTATAGGCAAAATTGATATTGACAGAATTGTCATTTATTACGGCGCTAAAAATGTATATTCAAATACACCAAAGTTTTTAAAATTAAATTAATTTATTTAAACAAGTATTTTATGCATAAAATACCATTAAATAGAATCTGTTCATTATATTAAATCGTGCTATAAAAACGTTCTCTTTAAAACTGTCACAGGATTGTCAAAAAATATAAATTTGTTCATTATTTACCAGTGGTTAATAATGAAAAATTAGTTACCTGTCAGTAAGCAAAGGTAGAGAAATTGAATTTCACAGCATTCTATTATGTGTCAAAATGCTACGCCATATTACTAGTAGTGAAAAAAAATAATTATTTTTGTTTTACTTCATTGGGAGGTCTATGACCATTTGCCCCATTGGAGAAACCGCCACTGAGTAAACGTATTTTTGACTAATTACAACAAACATTAACGCTTGAACAGGGTGTTAAAAATTTTTTGTTAAAAATTCCGAATTTAAACAAATTTATAACAAGGATGTATGATGCCTTCTATAACCTATATTCGCGAAGCCAAGATAGTCGGTATAAGCAAATGCACGTGAACAGGGCGTGCCTCGCAATGCTTTATTCGCTCGAGTTGGCACAAAATAAGAACTATTCGTTGTTGCCAGATGCGTCATGAAAAATTCCCTTTAGAACCGCTCAAGTTTCCCGTTTTTAAGACCGTTTTTCCTACAATTCTGGTAAAATTTCCGCCAACTTTCAATAATAAAACACTGAATAAACTGCTTTCCGTTAAACTTTAAAGGGTTTATGTTAAGGATTTTAGGGTATGATATGTCTAAGGCACGGATTTTATGCAAATGAATATTTGGTAGTTTTGATATGCCAATAAAATGCTTCTGTTTGTATCGATGTATAATAAAATTCAAGCAAATTTTAATTTGCATATTTTGGGAATATCGAATATATTTATGGAATAAATGCGTATTAAAAGTATATTTTTTTATATTCGCAAAAAAAACTTTACTTTTTAAAATATAAAAGGATAGAAAATAAGTAGTACATTGGGATTTTCAATAAGTGCGTGCTGTTACTAGGTATTCTTAAGCGGATGTCTCGGATTATACCAGGTAGAATGATTTTTTCCAAATTTTAAAATGTTTACAATCATTTCTAAAAATTAGACAATTGCGGTACTTCTTTGAAAGTAGCAGAGATTAGATTCATTTTGTTGTTTGTCCATACCACTTCGTAAGAAATACCAAAATAGTGGCTTGCCTTTTGTGTTTCTGTTTATATAAAAAATGCCAAAAGACAGCAGCTTGCCTTTATTAAGGATAAAAGGTTATGCAGAACTGGTGCTACAGGAAAACAAAATATTTTGCAAAGTCTGCAGCAAGACGGTAAGCAATCTTTGACTTTTTACAATGTTCAAATTTATTGAATAGGCATGTCGACTATAAGTAACAAGGTAATTTTGATCGTTCTGGATTTTAAAGCTGCTTTACATCAAGGGAAATTTTTAAAAATTTCGGAACCTATACCGCGAGTCCATTGCTGAAATTTCTAAATTAAACAAAGAAAAAACTTTAATTTTGATTTATGCAATGCTTTAGTGAGTGCTAACATACTACTAACAAAATTAAACCATAATAATTTTATGTTAGGAACAATTATATTAACGAAATTTATATAACAACAATGTAAAATTATAGGAACCAACTGTATTTACTTTTCTGTTGATAAAACTACGGATAAATGTGGACGGCTTACAGCATATTTAATTGTAGGGGTTTCAAATGTCGACATACCTAGTGCATCTTATCTTATTAGCACTAAAGAACTAGATAAAACTAACAGTGTCATTATTTCTAGTTTCGTAAATGAAGGTCTCAGACGGGTTTTTCAGCCGGAAACAGTTTCTACAGAAAAATAATATTGCTGCTATCTGATGCTGCACCATATATGATAAAAGCAAGGCAAAATTTAAATATTTTTTGTCCAAATTTAATTCATATAACTTGTTTGGCTCATGGTGCTAATTAGTTAAAAAATTAGAAATCAGTTTCCCATTGTAAACGATTTAATATCTAAGGTATGTGTAAAATCGCTCTTGGTGGTGGAATTATTTAAAGAAAAATTGCTAAATATTCTACTGACTCCGAAACCAGTGCTTACCAGATGGGGTACGTGGTTTGATGCTGCTCTTAATTATTCAAATAATTTCGAAAATATTAATAAAAAACTGATTTTAAATTTTGAAGACTCTTCAAGCTGTATTATAGATTCAAAAACTATAATAAACAAATATCAACTTGCAAAACAATTAACATTTATTAAAGTCAGTTATATTATTGTAAGTACAACACTTAATCAATTATAAAAGCAAAATGCTATAATGCTATAAAAATTAAGAATAGGTATAATGTAGTGTTTTAAAATTGCCTTTTTAAATAATAATTTTGAATGTAATGTTATGTTGTAAGGTTCTCGACGTGCACTTTTTTTTAATTAAAAATACTTAAAAAAATTGTTGTTACTGATTTCATTTGCAAGTTTTATATAGATAATGCTTGCATATTGTGCATAAAATGATGTAGACTTTGGATATGCGCATATGTTGACGTTTTCTTGTGCAGATAAATCCGCGCCTTGATTATGACAAGTAAATTTGTTTCTAGTCTACTTAAGATTTTAAAACCGTAACAGAATAGTGCAAGTACCACCAAATTTCACCCAAAAGAGAACTGAAGTTTACTCAACCTAAGCAGAAATCGCTCCTCAAGGTCGACAATCTCTCTAGCAGTGTTACTAACCATAGTGAAAAATCCCTTGTATGGGTGAAAAGACATGACGACAACTACGGCAATAAGAAGGCTGATGAGATTGCGAGACTCGTCTTCGAACAACTTCTCTGAGGGCCAGAACCCGTAATTCCCATATCCCTGAAGACATTAAGCTTTATGCTATACTAAGAAACCTTAAAAAGCTTCACACGAAGATGGGTTAACACTCAAAGTTGTCGTCAAGCCAGGACTGCTATTAGGGCACCATCGCCAAAGACAGCCAAATACTGTGAGCAACTGTCCCGAAAGAACTTGCGACTAGTTGTGAGTATCTTATCTGAACACTGCACCCTAAAGCAACACATGCATTGGATGTGACTGGCGGACAGCTCAAACTGTCGTGCATGCAACGAGGACGACGAGTCAGCACAACATGTCCTATGTCACTGCCCAGCTTTCGCAACAACCAGAGGATTCATGCTGGGGGACTTCTGGCCTAACATGGTCGAAATCAGCAACACTCAAATTGCGGGTGTCCTCAAGTACATCCAAAAGATTACATGGCTTGGGTGATGTCCAATGTGGAGAGCTGCTGGGGAGGTAGCACAATGGGCCCACCTATTGTGGCCTAAGTGCGTGTGAGGTAACTCACACTCCCTATTCCTAATCCAGAATCCAGAATCAACTTAAGCAAAAATCGCGCCTCAAGGTCGACAATCTCTTTAGCATTGTCACTAAACATTGTGAATAATCCGTTGTTTTGAGCACAAAAATAGTTTTCAGAAATGTATGTAATAATTATTATGTAAAGGAAAATAACTACATAAATTTTGTAAAAGCAGAAAAATCCACTTTTCCCACCACTTTCGATCGATTTCCGTTTTTTTTCGCGCAAGGCTACATTACCACCAAAACAGGAATTGCCCATCCATCTGGCAACACTGGAACTATCCCTAGTCAAATAATACGTAATATCATACTACGTCGTACCTCGCAATACCTCAAAATTGCATCGTAATACGTCAAATTACTATAAAATTTCGTTGGAAAACATTGAGTTACTACAAAAGTCATTCAAAATACGACGAATTATGCCAAAAATCGCTGATTTACTCAAAATCTAAATAAACGTTTGATTATTTCTAAATTCTTCCAAAATGCAACGAATTACTTTATAATCTTTTCGTGGTCAGATCTCTTCTAATTACTTAAAAATTTCGCGTTTAAAAAATTGTTATGTTTATTATAAAATTCAAGACATTACCTACATATATTTTCAACAACATTGGTTAAAATTTGCCATCAAATAATTGAGATGAAATATTAAACAAAACGGCAAATTCTTTTGGACCCCGGTGTAGGTATTTACCTGAGGAATATGTACCGGTAGCTAACCCAAATGTGCTATTGCTTTTCCAGCACTTCGTTAATGTCAAATTATTATCTATCCAAGTTTCGTCTATAGTACAGATAAAGAATGCATTCGTCTTGCTCTCTATACTTGTTTACTGCTTTAATATATTTATACCGCCAATGTAAAATATTTAGTCTTTCGAATATTTTTTTCTTTATTTATAAGTTCAAGCTTTACTTCGTTGAAGTTCATTTTAATTTATTGTCAATAAAACAATTCTTAATTTCAACAGGTTTTGTATTTTAGCTTTATACGTACATCAACGTGTTTACATGTCATTATCAAAGGCAAGATTAAAAGTAAACAGAACAATAAATCTTAATAACTTGATCTTGGTTTTCTATATCTGCGTCCAAATGACTTGATTTCTCATTCCAAAACGTTCAATAACGGTGAATTTAATAGATCAATTTGTTCATTCATTAAAGGTACAGATTTTAAATGTTTACGAATTTCAAATGCTTCTGGTATATCCAACTTACGTTTATCATCACAAAAGTGTAAATATTTTATAGTGTGATTAGATGTCATTGAATGATTGTGTTTTAATAAGATTTGTAGCGTAATTGAATTTATGGTGGTGTTTATACTTGTAACAACGTACGTCTTCTATGTACCTTACATCAAAATTTTTAATTTTTTGTCCTATATAAACTTAATGACAGTGCGAGCAATTTAATTTGTAGGTGCCTGATTTTAGTAAATCGTCTGTTTTTTCTTTAGCATTAAACAAAGCTTTTAAACGGTTTTTTGTTGTTTTAAAAGTTACTCTACGGTTATTTGTTTTGTTTATAATTTTGAAAATTTTTTCTGATTTATTGCCAAAATATGGAATTGAAGGATATTTCATTTTATCTGATGAAGTAGTTAAATAAATTGTCTAAGTAGCTAATTTATAATGTTTCCCTTTAATTAGTGTATCAATAAGTTGAGTATTATAACCATTATTGTATGCAATGTGTTTAATAATCGAAATTTTTCTGTTATAACTAACTTTACCCAAAGAAACCGTTGAAGCCCTATGTATCATGGACCTTTATGCTGCTAATTTATGTGTTTTATGATGATAAGAATCGTGTGGTATTGTAATGTCTGTTTGTGTAGGTTTTCTACAAACAGAATATTCCAGTTTATTATTTGAATTAATTTTTATGTTTACATCTAATGAGTAATGTTATTTCCCAGTTCAAGCTGTTAATAAAAATTTAAAATAGAAAATGTAATTAATAACAAGTAATATTATACTTTGATATGCATTTCCTTGCTGTTCAAACCATGTTTTTATTAAAAATTTAACTAAAGCGTATTATGGGAAAACGACAGAAATTTTTTAAATAAGCTTTTAAAAATATAAAATATTACAAAGGCGTAGCTTACGGTTTTCATGCAGTTTCTGCAAAATATTATTTTATTTTCAATAACCGATTCAGAAAAGTCTTTACGCCAAGTTGCCGGTACGGATTTATCCTTCACTTCTGGGCATTTTATGATTTTAATTTAAAATTATTCACAAAACATCACAACACAATGCAATGCTCCGGATTAATGACGGTAACAAAATACTAAACAATGTTTTTAGCCTTTTTACAAATAAACACAATTAACTATTGCGTGTGGCTTTCGATAGAACACAGAATGCGGTGATTCCCCGAGCGCACTATTTGTTTGTCTGAGGGATGTTTGTTTGGTCTAGCAGGGAATTAGTAGAATGAGGTACACATTCGGTAAATTCTTTGCCGAGTCGTTTAAACCGAAAAATAGTAAATTAATCATTGTTTTAACATTAGATTTTCATGCTTGCATGAACTAAAAATAGCAAATGTTAAATTCTTTATAAAAAAAAGCCGTATAAAAGGGAAACTAGGCGCAGATCAGCGGTTTGAAGAGCCAAATAAATCAAAATAAGCAGCACAATAAGTAAAATAGAAAAAATAAGCAAAATAAAAGTGGTGTCAAATGATTACATGTTTCATGAATCGTGGAGATATAAGAGGATTTTTATTTGTTTACAATAATAGTGCATAAGCAAAATGCTTGAAATTCGCGCTCTAGTAATGATACACGGGTTTTTGGTCTATGACACGACGACATCCAATTCAGGCAGGAAGATTAAAGCATCTGTAAAACTTGAAGAACTTTTACACAAAAAGTTACTTATGCTTGCTTGCCTTCGCCATGTATTTGAGAGAATCATGTGTGCGGTCCACAAAAAGTTATTAAAAAATACATCTGGCCATGATGCTGATTTCGTTCACTTTAGAGATTCTAATTTAAAAAATATAAACACGGATTATGCATTCAAAACCCTTTCAATGAATGATCGATTAATGAAAAGTAGAAAAAAATGTCATACAATCTTTAAATGAATTATTTTTTTGTTTTGTATTGTTAGCTCTATACTGCATGTTTGTGGAATGTGCTACTCCCACATTTAAAAATGTGCTAGAAGTCTTATTGGCATTGCCTTCTACTTCTGTTTCTGTAATAATAATAATAACAGATTTTTTATTTAAAACAATATCCGTGTATTCATTATTTTTGTAATTTCAATCTCCTTTCCCTTATTTTTTTTGTTATCTATTTTACTTTTTTTAATATTGTTTAATATAACTCCTTTAAATATTAAAGCTGTATCAAAAATAACTTTAAAAACAGTGTTTCTACTCCCTATTAGTTTGTTTCATGTCCCTTCTAAAATATAATAAATAGCACTCAGAAGCTATTAACCAAAATATATTTCCCCATGTTCCATTTCCAATTGCTTGAGCCTAGTATTATCATTTAAGTTTAATTAACTTGGTTGCAAGGGATTACAACGCGCAGATCGCCTCCATACTGGTCAGACTATCTACAGTTATACATCATGTTGTAACTGTTATTACGCTCTCTCCGATGACCACGGTGATTATCGACCCCTGAGATTCCCAAACAGTTCAGACGGTTTAGGGGCTTCATATTATAATAGATGCGGTCCAGTAAGTGTTTGCATCATCGTGATAAGAATATCCAAGTTATTATTTTCAGGTTAAAATGCACCAACCAGCGTCTAAAGCAAAAAAATTCCATATTAAGTTTGCTTTAAGCACCATATTGGGAGATGCAAGAAATTTCATACACCTATTTATAGGGGGCAAATAATACATCAAGAGCATAATTAATTTTCCCTACAAACAGGATGTCCCTGCGTTTCTCAGCTTAATGTCATCCTATCTGAAGTAATTGCAGTCGGGAGTATTGTCGGTGCGACATGCAAGCGATTAGTTCGATGGGTGTGCAATACTCGGCTAATACCTCCAAGAAGCCCCACGATGCCCCAGACTCAACTTTGACCTGCAATGTCTAACCCTGGCATCAATTAATTCAATTTGAAGGTATTAACTAGAATGTAGTGAAAACTCGGTGAACATTTCCAATATAAGCTTCTCGAGCGTTGTTGTGGGATTATGATAATTAGTTTTTGATGGATTAATTACTAATGCAAAACTTTTAAAATTTTAAACACTTTCTGAATATAATGTCATTATAGCGAAATTAAACGTGTATAATTTCAAGGCCTGTTTAAATGTGTTAAAGCACTTTTAGTTCTTCTTAAGCTCATTAGTTAAATCTAGGGCAATAATGCAAGTATCAAGTATGCAGTTTTTTTTAGAACAGGATTTTTTAGTGTAAAATACGGTTAACATAATTAAATCCTCTCTTGAATTTTTTAGACTATAACATGCAAGTAGAAAGCTTAGTCTGGTTCCTATCTACAGCTTAGCAATAACCTAATCTAATCAATCTAAGTCATTGCGTAAGGTATTCTGCACAGTTTTTCCTGCTGTTTTGTGGATCTCATTACGAGCTTTTGCGGACTTTTTTGCCAATTTTGTTTTAAGTAATTTTAGAAGGACAAATTTAACAAAGTTACGTTAGGGAATCTAGCTGGTAACTTGATGGTTCATTTTCTACCTATCATTCTGTTTGAGAATATCTTAAAATTTTACCGAACAACAGTTTCAGAGCAACAAGTAATGTTTTTGAATTGCTTTTTTTAGCTAAAAATATCGATAAGTAATTAAAATAAAATAGATAAATATGCTGTCTAACAATTCCTGCTTTTATATTCACATTCTGTAGATGTTGGGTATAATATTATTGCTTTTAAAAGATGTTTGGCAAAAATTAGTGTCAATTATGTTTATTAGTCGGCTCAGCAAAACAACATCATTATGTACAAAAGTTTGTAAAATTAAAAAAATTATTGTAACGAGCAAATTAAGGTCTGTTATAAATCCAGTTTAAAAAATACTTAAAACTCTAATCTTAAATATAAACATATTTCCATAATACTAATATACAGGACAACAGAGCGTTGAAACTAAACTTTTATGTACAAGTAGCAATCTATACATTAAATCCAGAAATGTTCATATTAACGCGACGCAGGTTTATGCTTTTACATTTCGACACAGCTTAGGAGTTGTCAATAAAAGCGTGGGCCATCGGCCTAGTAATAGTTTATTTTACAACTAGTTTTCGAACAATCAATTTGTGATGTAACTACACCAAGAGCAGTTATGCATCCAAACACACATCAGAATATATAAATTAATCAACCTGCATTAGAAGAAAGAGAAGAACAAATAACTAGCGGAACCCGTGGTCTAAGCCCTACCCTTTTTTTTGAAAGTTTTTTTTGACAAATAATGTTATGTTGAGATGTTAGATATGTACTTAAAGCACCCAGCAGTATTGTATATACTCATATACGCAAGGAATCCGATTATAATTAAATTAAATACTGAACTTAATATGGCAAACTACCAACTAATCACGTTTAATATTTATTCTTTTAGAGTAACATTCAGACCAGCTAGAGTGACATCAAATAATCTTTAAATAACATGTACGCACTTTTACCAAAATGGCGCCGTTTATTAGTGTTTCCAATTATAATTTACACGCTGGAAATTGTTCTAGCTGTAGAATACTGCATATAACTGTCCATCCCGGCTCTGGTAAATAAGTGCCTATTAATGATAATCTGTATATAAAATACTTAATTACTTTAACAATATTTATTTATTTTAACCATATACGTATTTCGGCATGTTTACATGCCATTGTCAAAGGTTATATGAAAAAGTAAACAGTTAGTGTTGTTATAGCAATAGAACTTGTTGACTTGATCTCGGTAATCGTCTGCAGATGACTTGATTTATTATTCCAAAATGTCCAATAGAGCAGAATTTAAGAGATCAATTTGCTCATTCATTAACGGTACAGCTTTTAAATGTTTGTACATTTCAAAAGCTTCTAGTATATGAGGCGTCCCATTCCAAAACTCTCCTTCTCCACTCGAACTAATTTTACAGAAAGTCCCAAAAACTAGTCCATGGTTATCTTTTTAAACTAATGACTCTGGTGTTGTTCACTGGCACCATATGTGTGTCTATTACCGTTTCTGCATAAAATATTTAAAATAGAGCTGCAAATAATGTAAATATCCTGACTGTAAATTTGGATAAGACAAGTTCTGATATGATGTGTTGGATTAATCTAGTTTTGGAATGAAAGTAATGTTATTTCATTTATTTTAAACAGCAAATTCTGAAACATTAATGTTGTGTTTCTTTATTTAGAAAAAGATTTGATAAAAAAAATAACACATGATCTTAGGCAACTTTATTGATTATAATACATTGGAAGTTTTGATATAAATTATTATTATACAGTCGTGACCACACCGTCCTCTTCATCGTCAACACGGCTTTCACAAAAATCGTTTGATTCTTCCTAGCCATCATCTATTTTATTATCATTTTCGCTTTCTAGCAACTGGTTGTTTTCTAGAGCACTCAGCAAGTCTTTGTAAAATTGCAACCCTTCTGTACGATTAGTAATCCAATCAACTCCAAAATGTTTCTTTAATAATTTATTAACATCTTGCAACTTTGCGGGCTTTACCACAACTCCCGACTTTATTACTGTAGGATTCATTCAAACAACAAACTATGACTGTACACAACGCAAATTCATTATAGTACGCAAGCGCCAGCCGCCCAGTGATTGGTTCAGTGGATAAGGCGAGTTCTGCTTTAGAACTGTCACTGGATAAGGCGACTTTTGGAATGTTGTTAAACTTTCTCCCAAGGTTTTCAATGAGATATGACAAGTTTTGGTCCGTTTTTAGTTCATATTAAAATGCTGCTTGAAATTCTGCGTCTTTTGATGTATCTAACTCATTTTTTTTTAAAAGTGGAGAAGGCTAGTTTTGGAATGGGACGCCTCATATCTACGTTTATCGTCACAAAAGTGTAAACATTTTGTGGTGTTATAGGATGTCATTGCCTAGTTAATTATATGCCTGTCCTTGATCGCTATTCATGACTACTTTTTTAAGGTTCGCCTAGATTAGGTTGTCTTATCTGAAATTGTTTTCTTAATTGTTAATGTAAACCAGTATCTGACGGTCACAAAATAGTTGTAAGTAATAAAAGAGCATTTTCAAGTATCTGCCTTGGTAATATCTCAGCTGCAATGAAATCTGCAAACCTTATCAAAAAATAGCGCGAAGGGGACGAAGCCCACATGATGTTATTTTTTTGGTCGCATATTATTAGTGTAACCGCATTTCGGAAACAGAATTATTAATCAATGGTTTGGGTTATCTGGTGGCGCTGACGTGGCATCTGCGAGAAACCGCGGCCTATGACGTAAAAGTGGAAACTTGACCGATGCTGCTGACGGAGAGGTTATTTAATGTTCTTCTGTGTTACACAATATTGTGTACTACACTAAATCTTTCTTTAAACGGTTATTATTCGTATTACGTCTAAATTATTGCTTTTATTAATTAAATATGACTATTATTTTTAAATCGCTGCGCGGTTTTCCTTTCCAACAACCCCGTGCAAGCTCCTTAAATGAAGTGCTGTGCCAGCCTTAACATAAAAAGCCGGAAGCTCGGTGTGCATGCTTCATCCTCGAGTTTGTGTTCGAAACGACAGCAGCAGATTATATTTCATTAACACGAACAAAGCGTATACATCCAATTTTGCTTATATCTAATAAACACTGTAGCAGACCTCTGTACACAGGATACTGCGCTTTATACAATAAGCGCGGTACTTTTAAATCTCTTTATATAAAATAAGTTGTAATTTTTAAATATTCCATGCTTGACTCATTCCTAATTTTAAAGCTTAAATCTCGCCTTATTTGTTATAAGTTCTAAGGACTAAGGTACGTTTTCCAGAGGTATATTAAAACAGTTTCTCATGAGAACGGTTTTGTAGAACTGTTCCTTCTGAATTTTATTTTTTGAGACTTTTTCATGCTTTTCGGTTTTCCCCTGACAACCCTTTACAATTTTCTTTTACATCTTCAGCTGTGAAAGTTTTTTTAATTAATTTTAATAATTTAAATTTCTAAGAAAATTATTTTGAAAACATAGTAACGAACGTGTGAAAAAGTAATTAGAAGAGAGGCATACACAAATAAAACAAGTTTCAGGAAAAATAAAATGAGAGTAAAAAAAAAGGAGGGAAACCTGAATAAAAAATATCTACTGACAAGATCATCATTAGATTATGAAAAGGGCAAAACACAAAAGAAGAAAGTAAGGAACAACATTCGAGTAGCTAAACACAACACGTGCGAGAAACTTGGACGCAATTTAAAAGAAAATCACAGAAATTCTCGTATTTAAAAGTTCTTCCAAAAAACAATTTTCAGGAGTGACCGAGCAGACGGCTTAAAATTCATAAGGGACACAAATGGCAATCTGCTCAAGAAGAGATAGATAAAAGAATAGAAGTATGACATAATTGCAAGAACCACCGTAGGAAAAGAACTGGAACAAATGAAAAATGTGTTAAGAAAACGCGATCTCCTAAGTTGAACACAAATAATACCAGGGGTCCGGGTAGAAATTAAGCTGGGAGCTGGCCGATCCCGCTATTCCATCGGGGTGCTGCACCCCTTGTGTTCTGAAAGGAGCTTGCTGTGTTGGTTTTCTTCGATTTGAAAGCTGAATCTCAAAGCTGAAACAAATTCTGAAGTGTTGTTTGCTTGACTCTTAGCTTATGCTTATGAAAATTAACTTGCCGGGCGCTGTTGGCCTCTAGAAGAAGCTCGCTACTGGTATTCTTCCAGACTGACGGCTTATGTTTGATCTGTAAGCACACCATCAGGAGTTAGTTTTTGTACCGAAACCTTCTGCTTGCATGATCTGAGGATCTACTAACTTTTCCGTGCGAATGCGCTGGATATATACGACTTTTTAAATTGCTGTTGCTTAGTAATGTTTGCACTATAGAAACAAACATTGACAATATTATTTATTAACAGACTGGGCGAATTTAATAGTTAACGAACCTCTTCCTAACAAGCGTAATTATATATTTGGCAGATGAAGCTAAACCATTACTTTTATACTGACTTTGATTTGAACATGACAGAATCCAATCATGTTTGATATTATATAAAAGAACCTAATGTCTACTTTCCTAAAATATTTAATTTTTACTGCACCTTTTTCTCAGTTGCAAATAATTTAAATTTATCAGAAAACCGGAGTCACTAGTTGTATTACTTTTGGAAAACTAAAGGAGTTCCTAAACGAACCATATAATGATCTAAGGCATGAGACCTACGTTTGCTTCATTGATTTTATTCAAAGATTATTTAGTTTATTGAATAAATCAGTAGATGAAAATGATAAGTAACTTCATGAAATGTTCATGAAAATAACATTCTACTTCCGTTTTAAGAATAGAATATTTTAAATTAGACAAAACGTTAACAATGACAATTTTTAATAATAAATCCATGGAAGTGCACGAGATAATTAAATTAAAAACAACATCTCATTATATAATATAAATAAATAACTTACTTTTATTGGCCTCTAAACTGGTTTACAGAAACGAAATTATATCGGCCACTTTGTGAAAACATTTTTAGGTCGATATTTTAATATATGGTAACAAATTTAATAACTTAATAATATTTTAATGAGCCAGTACTTAAAAGTTATATAAACGACACTAGAAGGTCAAACAGTAATAATAATAAAGCAAAATAGTCGAGAGCTATTTAGAAAATGTACGAAATCAATTTTACCGCGTAGTGACTTGGTCATATGCTCATTGTTCAATTCAAAAGCCTAAGTTGGTTTTTGTACAGAACACACACTGCATTCACACATACATTATATTTACTTACATTTCTCTGCTATTGAATTTGACGTATGAAATGATTATAACAATTACACGAGCTCGCATGTTTGTTGAGATAATTGGACGAAATCAGTAGTTTTTAAAAGTGTTAATTTCTTCCTTTTTTACGGTTTTGGTAAAAAAGAAATTGCAAACAATAGTATGTATAAATGACGTATTTTTAACCCCATTGCGGTTTAGCTTTAAAATAACTAACAAAGCAAATAACTGGACATTAAAAATTTACCATTAAAATCTCTATGTTGCCTGTTCTAAGTAAGTATATATGTAACCAGTTCCTTTTTATAAGGACCCAATTAGAAAAAAATTGTTTTCTAGGATGGCCAATAAAACAGTTATTGTCAAATGGTGAACATTTACGTGGAATTAATAGGATAAAATAAGCATAGCTTTACAAAAATAGTTAAACTGGTGCAGATTTTAAAATTCCCTAACTGTGACATTTTTTTTGAAAATAGTAGTATTGTCATATTATTAATTGCCGAATGATAAAAAACAAGCATACAAGGGAAAATGTTTCTGAACAATTACAAACAAAACTTGATAACATACAAGAGCGTAATGAACGTGATATACTAATTCTAATGGGAAACATTAATGCGCAGATAGGAGCTGATAACGTAGCAGCAAACGGATTAATGGGCAGAGAAAGACTAGGTATAATAAACGAACGAGGATACCTGTTTAAAAACCTAGTAATTGCGGGCAGCATATTACAGGACAAGGATATACAGAAGCAAACATGTGAGTTACCCGACACTCGTACGAAAACCAAATCGATGATATCACAAATAGTGGTAAATTGAGACAACCGCTGTTAGATACCAAGGCAACGAAAAGATCAAACGTGGCATTGGAGCACACGCTGCTAAGAAGGACAATTAAATTTGAGTTAGCAGCCAAGATGATGACATGATCCATATTTTCTGTCTTAGACCATCCTTAATTAAAATTCAACGATGCCCAAATAAAACTTAGTAAATACAAAAACAGCAGCAAATTTTGCAGGTCTATCTGCCCTGTACGTTAATAAGCAACAGGCAACTTTCGTGTCCTGCTATGTAACCTATGAAGTGAATGTCACAGCCAACCTCGTTCGTTTACGTCGCAGAAGCTAACATAAGCCTTATTTGCCACGGCCTTCTTCAGGTCGAATTCAGTTATGATTAATTACCGCGCTTGCTCGGGTTAACAACGGTTTGACGAAAACAAACTACCAGTCACGACATAAGGCAGCGAGCCCTAACTTCTCACTGGTGGTAGAAGGGGACCTAAATTTCTTCTGATTCTATAGATCAAGCCGCACCAAGATGACCATAGCCCACGTCCACTTATCACCGCCACACGAGTTTTACGACGAGGGCCGAAAAGGCTTCCCCCGAAAGCTTAGACTTGGTTCCCTGTGGCATAGGTCTATAAAGTCACTGGTTGGACTTGTCGGAACACTTAAAGCTGCTCCTACCAGTCAAGCTACTTTCGGTGCCAAATTGGCACTTCATAGATAGATTGGTAGCCGGTCGATCACAACAACGGGTACCTTAACAATGTCGATTTTGCAAAACCACGCTCCCCCGAATTGCAGGCGTGACCAGGCAAAGCACATCCTACTTCTAGAGGCTAGATCTAGAATTAGTGACTGAGACGCATACAAATTTATAGCCACCGTCGGGGAGCAGGACTTTCGTTTGTGGGGACGTGATGCCGCCCAGGAATTAGGCACTCATACTGGAAACTAGTAATATTTTACCTGGTAAATCTAGATCTCCATGGTGCTAATTAAAGTAAACCACAAACCTTTTCAAAGAGAGGCGGACGTTCCAATTTAAAATCACCGTAGTTACCGTTACAACGCCAACCTCGCAAAAGGTGTCTCTTACTAAAATGAGCGTCATTGACCATCCCGCCATTCCTGCTACAGTCGCCACGTGCGCAAGTATTTACTCTTTATGCAACGCCGACTTTTGCTTTGGAAAATATTAAGATTACTCCGTCTGAACACAATGGGCATGCAAAACTAAACTAAAAGCAACTTTAGTTTCCTGCTACGGTCGCCACGTCTGCAAATATTTGTCTATTTTTCTATGCCACTCCGGTTAGTGTTTGTTTTACTTGTTTTACGAAAACGAACAAAAAAGGGCTGCATTTTAAACAAAACTTTAGTTTATTTTCGGGATTAAAACGAAGCTAAACTATTAACTGCTGCCAGATTGAGCGTAATTTAACTGTCCTACTTAAGTCTCAAAATCAACGACTGTTCAAAAACTACAACGATTAAAAAAAATACCGCTGGCTCGAACACAAGCTAACGGTCCTACACAGACTAATTCACACAGCTCTTTCCAGAACTGCGAAATAATAATCTCGCTCATTCTCCAAATCCTGCAGCGCCCCCAGCTCTTACCAAAACAGCGCAGCCACTGATAGAAAGCGCAGGACCTATCCGTGTTCTGCCCAACGCTCCCTTGGCATATAACCTAGAAAGCCGCTGCTGCCCAACGGGTTAAATAGTGCACGTACGCTGATCCCTTAGAGGACGTCTGTTTTGTTTAAGCGATTTGACAAACTACTAATATTTGTTTATGTATAATCATTCGTTCGTTCAATATACTTTTGTAAAATGTTAATCTACTTGTACATGTCTTACTATAACGATTTGTAAAATAAAAGTAATTCTTGCGAAAGGTGTTATGAAAGGGAACAAAATGGAAAGACAGACACTTGACTCATATGGTTTTAAAACTAAAAAAACCAAAGCCAAGTTTGAAGTGCAATTTAGAACAAAAAAGAAACAACTAGAGAAGAATATAAGTAGAAGAGGAAGAAGCCGGTGTAGATCGACTGCAATGGGGATGCAAGAGGATGTACATAAAAAATACTACATTTTCATAAGAAGAAAAATAAAAATATAGGTCAGAAAGGAGGTAGAAGAGAATAAAAAACAAAAAAAACTAAAGTAAGATTCGTGAGGTAAGAAACGAAGAAGAAAAGCAGCGATTCGAAGCAATGTACCGCAATAAATATAAAAAGGTAAAAATGACCCCACTACGTGCAGTAAAATGTACCGCATTAAAAAAAAGGTTAAAATGAGCGCAAACCTACACTAAAAAACTACCTGTACGTTTCCTTCCTTGTCTTTTTTGTCGATTGCTTAGTTAACCTGTTTGACTAAAATTAATCCTCTTAGCAGACATTTTTATTGGAATGCAGAGTTCTTCTTGTTGTCAATTCACACTTTGCAGAGTTTGAAAACACGGTGGGGTTTAACAAAAAGTAAAAGGGCTAGTGCTTGTGCATTGTACAAGTCAACTATCTGGTAACCATAGAATACAATTTTAATTATCATCTTCTGGTTTCCTAATGTATAAAAATTAGGCCCCATTTGCCGTTTGACTATTGCCGGTTCAATGTCATTTTCTTACAGCTTTATGCATGTGTAATTACCTGCGTTAAGGCGTCTGGTTGTAAATAACACACATACAGAGAGAAAGAGAGAGAACAGGAGAGAGATATACTATGTCAAAACTGGTTGTTTTGGTATCATAAAAGCTCAAAACTTGATTGTTTTAATAATACAATACCTCCCCGCCGATATTTTAGTATGCCGCCGGCGAGGGAGGTAAAAATGTAGACATTTAATATTATAGTAACTATTTCCCAGCTTAACTAACTAGCAATAAAAAGAGGTACTTAGGTTGTTTGCTTGCAGATAAAAGGTTTTTTCTGGGATTTTCGTAAATCAGACAAAATGAGTGGGTCATATTTGCAAAGGTCTGTAAACCCAGGGAGTAAAGTAATAGAGAAATTAACGCTAGTGCAAGTTAAGAGCAGGTTATGGCCCGGCCACGGATTGAAACGATAGCAGCGCCTCTGAAGAGTTATGTTTATTGCCGGTACTAAAAGAAATAAGACTTTAATCTTGCGGAACACAATTTGTAATTTATTTGCTTTATGCTCGCTTAGGGATGTGTTGAACATTTAAAACGCTTTAAGCAAGAATAACCTGCATGTGCTTAGCATTATAATTACATTCCGGGCCCAATTTTGAAGTAATTTCACTTGCTTATCGTTCACGTTTATTGTAAATTAGAGGGCGTTTACACCCGAGCCCTTTATATACGACGAAAGCGCTCAAGGAACATGAAAATTGCGAAAAAGGTAATTGTTCTTAGGGGAATTATAGGACGGCAATCAACCAGCAAGGCTATAATTTTAACCTCACAAAAATGCCAATTTGTGTGTTTCGCATTCTTTAGGTAAATTAAGCGGCTGTCAAAGGAATTTCCAGAATAGGAAATAAAATACATAATATTGGAAACATTGAAATTCTAGTCATGTTTTGACTTTGAGCTAACAAGATCAATCAAATGCAAATTGTGAAATAATTTAATCAAACTGCAAATGTGAACAAAAGCAAATCAATTAGCCCTACCATAACCTTAAAGTCCGTACCAAAATTGTCGTTACAAGTAAGAAAAGGATCGAGTGGGCTTTGAATTGATAACTAAACTAGTTATGCAATTTTTTAATGTTTATTTTTAATATACAGGTTTGCAAGACACAACAACTTTTGTTAATAAATGTGTGGTCAAAAGCGTATTCTTGCTGCATGTGAAGAAGTTCAACAGACTCCTGGCATATGTGGAGCAGTGCGCAGGAATTTACTTCGTAGATGTGCTTCGTGTGTAGAAGCTGGTGGGCGACATTTTGAACATTTACTATAATTTTGTTAATTTTTGAATTGGTTATTGTAAATTTTTCAAACAGTTGATTTTTGCTTTGTAATTTTGTTTTTTTCTATTGCTTAGTTTTGAAACATTGTGTGAATTAAATTATTTTAAATTTAATTTGAATTTGAAAAGTGGGAGGGCTTTATTTATCCTATATTAATTTCCGTCGTTATGGAAACAAATAGTAGGTAGTAAATTGAGTTGCCTATATTTAGGCGCTTCTTAAAGAACCTGAGAAGCTCTATCCCTGAAAGGAAACACTTTTGACCACACATTTATTAACAAAAGTTGTTTGCTTTGTTGTGTTTTGCAGGCCCTAGAAGTTTGTCCCTACAATTCATTAACACGTTGTATACCTATTGTTACAGCTGTTTTCGAGGTATAATTGCAAATTAGCTTGAAAATGTATACAGGGCGAATCATAAAGTGTCACCCCACTTTTATTTCTTATACTATCGCCTAACCAATGGCCGCAATGACAATAAATAAGGCCCCTGCACGTAGTTGCGCAATTTGTATTTTGCGCTTGTAATGTTAATCCATGCTGCATAAAAAGTGTATTTATTTTATTCAAATAGTTTCCTACTACCGAATAATGTGAACAGTTGGCAACAATCGAATAATTTATTACCTTTTATTCGATAGTTTTCATTAGTAAGGTATCCGGAAGTTCTTAAAATCAAAAGCATAGACGCATAACCCATGGGTACCGTGAGGCCCAATAAATAATTTGTGTTTGTAATTTAAATCTTGCGATTTGCGTAAATCCCTATTAAGTATATGTTTTTGATCAATTTAATTGCGGTAATTATTTACCGTAAATAGGATTTTTAATATTGCTATTTTATTATTATTTGGTTCCCTCAGGTGCAAGTGCTGCCAGAAATAATCTGAATTTTGTAAAGACTTGGAAGTCTAAGATCAAACTATGCAAAAGAATTCTGGGCAGAGTTGTTTTAATCGTTGTTTTCCACGCGAATCTGTTCTAGGAGGTTTTAAAGACGTTGGATCTGAAACCAAAATTGACCCTTATAAAAAAAAAAGAAAAGTTAGACCTTTTTCCACGACGGGGAGTAGAAGTCGGTTTCTATGGCATCAAAATTGTGACAAAAGTAAAGCAGTTACTGTCTAGGGACGAAACAGGACAACAATTTCCCTAGGGGAGTTTTTATTTCATTTCACATTTATTTTTGTAAACAAATGTCTGTTGTCATGGTACGTTGCATGGAAACATCCCAAAGGCTTCTAAATATTGTAACTTAGCTCCGATTTATTATATTTCTTTATTTATGAAATTAAGTGTTTCTACTCACGATCGTGGAAAAAATAGTATATACACCTCGGGAGAGACCGCCATTTTTCCCTCTATGTATTTGTAGTCCTCGGGCTTCAAATTACACATCAGGAAAAAAAAGGCATTTCTCTCCCTTGGTGTATAATGTACTATTATGTAATGTTTTTTAGTTTTCACTCTAAGTACTTCACCACCCGTCGCGTCGCTTCGATGAACAAAATGTGCTATCAACACTCTATAATGCTATACATGAAAGTATCTGTTTTTCGCGTGATATGTGCGCTATCGTCTATGTTACTTATTTCAATACGGTGAGTGGGTGTTACATTAGTATTGAAAAAATTTTATTCTTCTTATTATAAAATATTGGTCGTATGTATAGCATAACCAAATAAAATATTAACCTTCGCAATCAGATCTATAAGGAGACAAGCACCGCAATAACCTAAACATCTACTTTGTATTATGGAATCCTGTTTTTATCTATAACTTACATTAGCTGGCTATACAAAGGAATATACACTTTATGTAGTGTGTGCTTAAATATGTAGGGTCTAAGTAGTAGGAGCCCCACACCACTAAAAGTTAAACATGCGGAAAGGATCCCGATTTACTATACAGAGCGAATTTTGGCTGTTGTGGAACGCCAAATAAAATATTTCCAGTTCTTCTGCGGCCAAAATCTTGGGAGACGTCAATCTTACTTTTTGAAGGCGCATCTTTTGTGATAGTTGTCGTTTTTTCACTTCCACTTTTTTGCAATGTTGTTATAGTCAATACTTTTAAATGACAACCTTCATTTTTTTGGAAAACTTGTGTGATATTAATTGTTTAAGAGGTATTGGCAATTAAAATTTAAAAAACTGTAAATGAGAAATTGAATCAGCTGAAGAATTTTTACGGGTTTATTTTAAACAAATGAACAGCCAACATTCGCTCTGTATAAATAGTAAACGATGAACGAAGTTACTTATCTACTCAGTAACAGTAGGATAGCACTTACCTAAGGAACCAACTGTTTGTATTAATTTTGTGTGCTAGCGTCTATTATAAACGATATTTCATTTTAAAATTCAAGGCAGTAGGTTATGCAACCAAACATACCACTAGCACAAGGCGGCACATTGTAGTTATTATATGGATCAAAGCAAGGTTTTTCGATAGGTTACGGTTAGATTAGTGAAGTCATCTATTTAATATCCAATCGGTTTAAGGATATGTGAAATATTGCTAATCCTTCCAACTAATGTGTTTTATGTATAGCAAAATGCATAGCTGCTCTAGAAAAAAAGAAATCCAGAAAATATTAAAATAATCTTGCATAGCAAAAATCTCGAATGGCAAAAATTTCGAATGGCAAAAATCTCGCGGTCCCGCGGTCAGTAAATCTCTTTTATCGGTTTTGAAAATGCATCAATACTGAGTGAAAGTAAAACGCAAGTAATTTATAGTTCAGAAAAAATATGTAAAAAAACATTACTGTTGCTAAACAGTGTTTTAAAGATACAAATTATAGTATATTAAAAAACAAGTATCATGATTTTAGAGCACGCGTCCAAGTTAGAAAACGAGCCGCGGCGAGTTTTCTAATGGACAAGTGCGCTTAAATGTCTTATGAAACGTGTATTTCATACTATTTTTTCTGTTTTGGTCCAAAAAGTTAAAAATTACCTTATTTTATATTTTAATTTAAAAATATAATCGATTAGGAAAATTTTTGTTTTTTTTGTTTTTGTTATGTGGCTGTTGGTAACATTTAAAACACATTTCAAACAATTCAAACTACTGTCAAATTAAAATTTAGACAAACAATTTGAAAGTGAGTTAATTTTTAAAATACCTAAGATTTGAAGATAAGATGAAAGAAGATTTATCTTGCACCCCACCCGAGCTACGCAAAGTAGCGGAAAATACGCTAAATAATCTTAATTTTTAGAACTTACAATTTGAAGGTTATGTTTATAAGGCGTGAAGGTTTTGTTGTCACATGGTTGTCACCAACCTAACAAAATAAAATTTTGAATTCTTTTAGGAGTAATTACAAGTACAATGTAATTACAAGTGCTTTATGCATAATTGGAAATAAATCTTGATAACAGAACAAGATTTTATATCTTGTAAAACATTGCGCGTATTAACTAACATTATTACAATTCGAGATTTATGCCATTTAAAATTTTTTCATCGGTATTTTGTCTTTGTAGATTTTTGCTATTCAAGATTTATGCTTTTCGAGATTTTTGATTACGAGATTTTGTCTTTCGAGATTTTTAATTCGCGATTTTAACTTAGAATCATATGGGATCGAACGTACACGCACCCACCTACTACTCACCCATTAACAGACATATGTTTTGTTTTCAACCATTTTTCTTGGGACCCAAAACGTATATTTCCGTTAAAATCTCAAATTAAAAAAACATTGCATAAAATGATTATTTTCCTTACTTCAGTAGAAATGGGGGAAAGTAAAAAAGGAAGAGTTAGTGCCGGTTCATTCCCCGTGCACGTGCAGGGGCGGGCCTCTATAGGGGTCTTTCGGACTCCGCACCGGAGTCCTAAGCCCCTCTTTGGCTAAGAAAGGATAGTAAGAATGGGTTAGAGCAAGAAATTTGATTAAAGGAGATTTTCGACGGATTGTACTGTCCCAGCATTCACCTTTTGACATAGGAAAACGACGGAAAAAACTTGAGCCAGGGGAGACTACCGGGCCGCGGAATCGAAGAGCTCCCGATGAAAAGCGAACGCGCTAACCGCAAAGATATCTCTCTCGGTCCATTGCACACACGAATTGGTAAAAAGATTGACAGACTTTACCATGAATTTATTTAGTTTTTTTTTTTCTACAAATTGGTTATAGTTGGGGCACCGAATCAATCGATGTACGTCACAGACATCTGATGACGTCACAACCCTATTGCGTTTATCCTGCAATGTTTATGTACTAGTCTGTACCATAATCCTAGAGTAAATAATAGTTCATGTCGTATTCCTCCTAAAAATCTTACTGAGTTGAGCTAAAAATGTAAAATATACACGAAAATAGTTTATAAATGTTTGTGACGTGCATCGGCTGATTCGGTGCTTTAACTATAATTTGCCGTAAAATATTCTGCAAAAATTAGCATCAAGAGTGTTGCACTTGTTACTTGCTACCAGTAGCTGTACGTCCTATTACTCAGGGTAGCAGTAGCGGTACGTCCTATTACTCAGAGTAGGCAGTGCCTACCCAAAACTTTCAAAAAAATCAAATTCTAACTTTCAATAAAAACAAGGTTACTTTTACACAGTTTTTACTATGTAACACCACCGCGTAACATTAAAAAGTAGGCGCTAAATAAACAAACCGCTGCCATTAAACACAGTTTCGCATACGCAAAACCCGAGCTTACCGGGCCAAATGATTCCAGCTACGACAGAATCAACCAATTTATTATTCTTAATACGTTTGCATGCACATTGTACATTGATACAAATAATGCAATAATCCGATAGATAAAAGCAAAGAAATAGAAGAGATTTCTGAACGCAATAAGCACGGCAAAGGCATGGCCTCTGAAGTTTTCACTTTACTTGCGCCAGGTCAGTTGCAGCGTGCAGCTATTGTGTGTTTATTTATTTCATACGTATTTTTTATACTTCTTAATCTTAATGTTAAATAATTTTTGCCATTGCTTACACAAATTTTGAACCCACGGAACGCCACTACTCGCTACAGTGTGTGGCGCTATAGAAGCGTGCCGCCGCGCCCGTTAGATAACCCCCCGAGAAAGGCTGGATATTGTTCTTTGAAGTCTTTGAAGCATGTATAAATCTGTGTGTGGGTGGATGTTATAAAACAATATTATTCATATGAGCGATGCGCGCGCCGTGCTTATTACAAATAATTTTTCCCTCAAAGGAAGTAGAAATTCCATCACTTTTGATGGTTTTTCATTTTTGCCGTTTCGACAAATTTGCCGCTGTAAGCAGCTGCTTACTCTGCTTAATAGCTAATCCGGCCCTGGTTCTTATGAAGATATATAACGGTATCAGATAAAAATATTACTGAATATATAAAAGATGCAGTGCAGTAAGTTCGAGGGATTGAGCTACAGATAGAATATGATTTCATAATTTGAATTCCCTTGCTTATTGTTACCAATTTATAACTGCTGATGTTCATAAAAAAAGTAATTAATTACAAATAGCTCATTTAAGGATTATTGGAATGCAGAATCCAGTAATGCATTTTTTTTTCAAATTACTTTATACCACTTTTAAGTCTTTGGCGTTAGCAGGATTTTCATGTAAGTGACCAAATCCGACATAAAATTCAAAAAAATTAATAAACATAGCTTAAAACCAAGTTTTCAGTTAGTTTGCTCTATTTCTTATGAAAGGTCTTAAGTGAATTAGAGCGATTATTTTTTTTAAATAAATTATAGCCTTTAGGTCACATATAATCAACAAATCAACCTTATTTATATCTATAACATGTGCTCTTTTGCAACACAAACCTTTTTTAAAGTCATAATTTCATAGAAATGATACTTCTTATCGGGAATATTTGATAACGTCTTTAAAATTTAATTAGGTTAATATCTTCTCCATTCATGTACTGAATGCGTAGTTGTTAAATTCACATAGATTAGAGAAACACTGTTATTGATAGAAGTTTAAATGTATGTTATTTTGTTATTAAGACATATTGAAATATGATGAAGGTTGCCATTGGACTTACACTATTTGTTATTCTAAATAACCAGCTGTTTGCAGAAGATGCAAATTTTGGTAAGAATATTTTATTAAAAAGCTGAAGTGTTAACTGAGTATCCCATACTAAATATTAATACTTACAGTATTTGCAAAAGTGTCAATTTTATAATTATGACGTTGTATATTTCACCGCCTGTTAGGTTTCTAATTTTACAGTAGCCAACCAATACCTAAATTCATCAGCCAAAAAATTAGAAGAGCAGGGACGTGTAGCCCCTCCAAATATAAAATTTTCTAAAAACTAATTTTTTATTTTGGTTCTACTAGTCAAGCTGAGTAATTATTCTTAAGCAGAAGTTATTTATTGTTTTCTGTTTAATATATATAGGGGTACTAATTTTTAATTTTCAAAAATTCATAGAGGGTGCCACAATGGAATTATGGTATTAAGCAAATAATCAAATTGTAGCCCATGTTAGGCTCTACAAGACTACAAAGTTAAACCAAAAACGTAAGGTCACTTTCAAATATTTGGAATTTACATTAGATTTTGTTTGGACTAGTCACCATGAAAAATTCCGCTAAAGAACAAATTATAATCGGACCACGTTTAATAAATAAAGGGGTACCAATTTTCGATGTTCAAAAATTCCTAGAAAACGCAACGTAAATGATAGCTGTTATCAAAAAATCAATTTGTCGCCAATCTTCAATTCTAACATCCTACAATGTTAAAAAAAATTTTAATTGTCAAAATTGTAGGCAAGCGCCATTGCGATCGTTTTCAGATTTTCAAAATTAATTTTATTTCATCGTATTCCACCCACAAAGGGCTCTCAAACAAGTTGTAGCTGATGCGGGTCAGACAATTTTTTTTGAGTAAATGAGCAATAAAGTCAAAATTTCCAAAAAATCGTAGCCGGTGCCATTTTGAAGCTAGAGAGTCCTGTAAAAATGTTTTCTGTTAGCTTACGGTTTCCTCCGAGGTCCTGTGCTCAAATTTCCAAAATTTTGTTTTTCTAAAAAACACCCCTAGAAGAAAATGTCTAACTTCCGCTTCCGGTCTCCCTCCCACCCACACGCATACGCACACATCCACATACAGCCTCAAAACCTGTATTTCCGTTTAAATCTCCATTTAGAACATTTCCATGAAATGAATATGTTAGAAATTGTTTTCATCAAATCCCTATACCAAAGTTATGGGAAAGTAAAAATGTGTAATAAATAACATTCTTGTCGAGGTGAAATTTTTAAACGTAACAACTAATTAATGCTGTAATAAATTTCAGTTTAATTAATTTTGTAAGTATAAATCACAAATATATTTTTTTACTCTCTTTTTTAGAGTGCAAAGAAAATGCGCCCTACGTATTAGATGGGCAATATCCATGCTATTGTTTACCGGAATTCAATCACACACTAACCTGCGACTTGTCGCATTGGTAAGTTCCTTTTGCCTTATTATTCTTCATTCTAATACAGTTGTTTTTTCTAGCCCAGAAAATCCCATTAAAAAACTGAAGTGTAGTATAGGTACAAAATGGAAACACCATTGTAATGATTGTTATTGCCGAACCATAGGAGTAGTTTGTAGCAATTTCGAGTGCGAAAAAATTTAGTTATTAGTAACATTTTTATATTGTAATTATTTGTAAATATACGCATAATTAAGTATGTCTCAATTCTTCGGCGGCTATAGGGATTCATAATAACGTTTTAGAATCCATACCTTTACGTTTCGTGTGTTATTTTGCAGCAGCGTATATCGGCTGTGAACGAAACATAGCTCAGTACATTTTTTTTGTTTAATAGCTTACATAAATTAAAAATTAAGTGATTAATAAACCCATAAATTCGTATTATTTGATGTAAATTTCAATAATTTTGCACTTCCGGTTTCACTTGAAACGATCCTAGTTTGGTATTTTAAATAGAGCACCCTGTATATTTTAACATTTTCGGACTTACAATTAAATTCCATGTATTGAAAGTATCTGTTACATAAATATTTAAATTAAAAATTTTTGTTGGTTCAAAATTATTTTTTCAATGGTACCATGGCTCCGATTAAAATTCACTTTGTGAGTGGGGGATTGAAGTTTTTGAAAACAACGTTTATAAAACTGGATGTTTTTGTCTATATATTAAATTCGTAGCCCATTCATCTGTCTCAACTTTTACCGGACCAGTACAGTCTTGGTTTTCTTCTTTCCTGAATTTGGCTTTAGCCGGCATCAAAGTTTTCCATCTCTTTCTTGTTTTTACTATATTTCATCTTGCGATAGGTTTGTAGGGTAAAATTTCTTTTGGGAACCTTCCAGTTTCCATTCTTCGTATATGTTATGACCACGTTTCTTGTTTTTCTACGATTTTATTATTTATACTTTCTGCTCCTAGTTCACTGCGAAGGTTTTCATTCCTGAATCTGTCTTCTCGTGTGCACCCCTTGACTGCTTTTAGGAACTTTATTTCATATGATTCTATTTTACGTGTGTCTCTTGTAGTTATGACCCTAGGTTCGACTCCGCGCTGCCATCACTTCATAAAACTTCATTTTTGTTTCTGGCCTTTTTTAGTGCCTTAAAGTCGTGTAACACGTGTTCACACATTTTTTAATATTCATATAATTTGTTTGTTATGTCTTATTCTCTGTCAAACTCGTGTCACATCCTAGGTACTTAAACTTTGACACCTGTTCAAGTGTCCGTCCATTGGTGTTCTGACAAGATCGTTTCCAACGAACGCTATTGTTTTAGTGTCATGTATGGAAATTTCCATGTTGTATTTAGTGCATAATCATTTTCAGATGTTTGTTATTCTCTGGTCATGCAAATAGCATTGTAGTTATTTTTGTATGACAATTTAGTTGTATCCTGTAATTTACTGTGGTTTTACATTCTCTTACCATGTCTATTACGTATATATTGAAAATTGTCGGGGATAGAAAACACCCCTGTCTTATTCCTTGATTTATTATTGTTTGACACCATTCAAACGAAAAAAATGGAATGATGGCGGGGTTTCATTTAAAAGACTGTAGCTCGATCGCACCTATGCGCTGGTAATATAATTTTAAAATTAGAACTAGACTTACATGGATAGAAAGAGTACAAAATTGTGAACGTTGGAAAGTTTTAGAGAAGGCCTATACTTAAAAATTGTATTTAAACAGGCTAAAGAAGAGAAGAGCTTGATTGCAGGATCGTGAACTAGAGCTGCGGAAATGGTTGGTGCTAGGGCTGGTGACCGGGTTATGCAGGTCGCTCACGGGACCGGTACTTAACAGTTTAGTCAGTTTGAGGTCGCTTAAGAGGACCGACCGTGTTCTGCAGGTCGATCACGGGGCCGGTACCTAACAGTTCGATCTGGTTGTGTAACTGTTTACCCCTAGACCGGTTTTATTTGATCTGAAGACAAAGACTGTTCCTCTGGTATTCTAACTTCTGGTTTAATACCCTACTGTTACCAGGGCTGATGAGTTTGATTTCAACTTTATTCCCTCGGTTTTGCAATCTTCAGGGTACATTTTTCTATTATTTTGCTATTAAGCAGTTTTTTAGTATATCGTGAAAAACGAGACTAACTAGAGTTGTGATGCAGAGGAAAAGAAAGGGAGATATAAGAAGCCGTTTCTATTCTCAACACGCTTCTTTAATTCGTAGCTGTGTAAAGGAAGTTTGTAATTGTTTCTTTATACGTAATTTTATAAATTTCTAAATATAAGATGAACTTGCATTTTGGTATAGTGTTTATCGTTAGAAGTAAGTTTATTAAAAAGCTTATATTTTGATTATATCAGTAAATTCAGGGCTAGTTGAATTGCTAGATTATTATAACCTAACGTAACCGTATATGAAAATCAGGTGAAGTTGTTTATTTCAACCGACTCTTATACGGGGCTTAAATATCCATCACTTTTTATGGAGACTGTTTTCCTGAAGACTTTTTTCAGATTTTTTCCGGAGATTTTTTTTCTTGGAGACATTTTTTCTGTGGCTTTTTTTCCGCTTACCCGTTGTGGTTGTCATGTTGACGAAGTTAATTGCAAATGTAATTGTAGTGTCCTGTGTAATGGAACCAGTTTTATGTAACTAGTTGCGTGCCTAATGTCTTTTTTATAATAATAGTTATTTAATTTATTTTCCATTGAATCTTGTGATTTTTGAACACTGCAAATCCACGTTCGTTATAAGATTTCCTAAAATTTACATACCAAAACGTGTTTATTGATTGTAAAGTGGTTTTCAATTATTTTGGAAATTCCTGCAAATACATTGGATTATTATTATTTCTTTCTCTTTCTACAATATTTCAAACACACATTTAATTTTCTTTTTTGCAACATTCTTTTTTCTTAATTTTTGCAACATTCTTTTTTCTTAATTTTTGCATTAAAGAACCTTATTGAAATTTATCAATCAAGAGCTAAACAAGCATTACATCATATAAGATCCGCAAACTTTGGTTTCTCCAACTGCGAATATGCAAATTGGGAAAATTTGCAGCATCATTCCAGGTAAAAGCATATCAACCAAAATTCGTTCTTATAAAGAGAGAGGAATTTTGCTACTAGTAGCAACCTCTCTCGCTTCCACGAAACGGACATTAAGCAACACTTTCGAATAATTAAACATTTTAATACATGGGGCATTCCCAAAATGATGTGTTTAACTATTAGTTCCGTATCGGTTTTAAAATTTCCATTCAGAAAGCAACAATCATTAACTGATGAATGGCAAACAGCTATGCTCGCACGCCATAACAGTGGCGTCACGACTTTTCCCAGTAAACAAGCCGCGTTGTCATTGACCCATTACACATCACGTACTACCACTTTTGTGAATTCTCTTTTATCGCAGTTCTTCCCAGAGTTTGTTATTGAAACGTGCAACAACTCTCGTGTTATAAAATCGCCCTTTATCAAATACTCGCAGCACAGTTGATTTGAATCTTGCGAATGAAATAGAACTTCAAGTGTAATTAGATACTAATCGAAAAAATGAAAAGCTTCGTGGTTGTTTTGGTTGCTACTTTCGTTGTTGTGTCGTATTGTGCAGTTGCAAGGGAAGCTTTTGGTAAGAAAATTAAGATTTTGGTGGTCAATTTGATTATAAATTAAATTCTAATTTTTAGTTTGCAAGAAAGGAGTGCCCTATTTGGAAAATCAGTGCAATGAGTGTTTTTGCGTTCAAGAAAATGATTTAGTGTGCACATTAGCGAAGTGGTAAGTGTTACATTTGGTTAATTATATTTAAAAATTGAAAATAAAGCCAAAATTTTGAACCTAAGCAATCATAGCTTAGTTTTTTCACGTTGTGCAAGATTTAGTATTGTTTTGTCAGACTGCACAAACATGTTGTTTTACGTGTACTGTAAATCTAATAAGTTTTTCGTTTAGCCCGCAGAATGCAAACAAAAATCTAGAAAATTGCGCAACAGGGTCAGTATGGCTAGAAGGTTGCAACGAATGCTGGTGCACCAATATAGGAACAGTTTGCACGAATCATAAATGTAGTTAAGTTATTTATAATTTTGGAAAATTATCTTTTCTGTTGTGTTTCCTAATTAGAACAAACGAGTAATTTAAAGACATTTTTTCGTATTTTTATATTAAAAATATTACTTGCTTAAAACCGGAAACATTTCTTTTATAACATTTTGTTGACCAGTTAGGTGAAACAACATTTTTATCACAATTAAGTAATTTTCGTTTCATTCCAATCGAATTACGTTAGTGATAATGTTAAGTAGTTTCGTTCATAGTTGTTATAGAATGCAATCATAATAATTCTAGATAATTAGGAATTTTCCCGTAATTGCTTTTAAATTATACATTCCAGTTTGTTACTTTAGATGTAGCACAAGCTCTTTGGCACTGTTTGAGAGTAAGACTTTAATAATGCTGAGGATTCCTCATTAGACCTACTTACGTATATTGTGATAAATTCTCTTATTGTTTTTGATCTAAATATTATTTTTAACTTTAGATAAAATGTGAAAAGAGTAGCTTATTTTATTGTATTAATTTAAGTAGGCTTTTATTATAAATAACATTGTTTTCTGTTTTTAAAAAGATTTATTAAATTATGTTTTATAATATTTTGGATTTTTCTTTAAGCAGTTTTGAGGTAATTTTTGTTTTCATTTATCATTTATTTAATATTTATTTATAATGCGTTCGTTTGCTACTCAAGCTACACAACAATTTCAAATGGTGGAACACAGCATCTAGTAATTTACACAGAAAAACTTCTAAAATGTGTACTAAGCAATTTTCTGTTGCGACTTGCAGCTAAGGAGCGATACATTTTGGAAATGTTATCTAAAACCTTACTTAAGGCGGCACACCACTAGAATTTTATAATTTTTTTAATAAAACGCTCAAATATAATAATTCCAACGCATTTGTAACACTTTTAGTATGCAACTGATATCTATTTCTATTAATAATTCCGTATAAACAGTAAGGTCATTGTCATACCAGGAAATTTCACACATCACACTTTACAGGCTTGTAAAATAATAATAAACAAACAACAAATTCGATATTTTACACAAAGTTGCTAATATTTGCATATTTGACCAGTGTTGCCAGATTTGGTGTAATTTCACCAGTTCTGGTGATTTTTGGAAGGTTTTGGTGATTTAGTGAAAATTTCTCATTTTGAACATAAAATTAGTAGTTTTAGAAAATTTGCCGAAGTTGTCCTATCCGCTATAGTTGTTTACGTAACAAATACTGAGAGTGGTACTTTACAGGACAAGTAGGCAAGCCTAAGGGTTCCGTAAAGACACTTTTAGTACGTGCTGCATACCATATTTTTTGTTAAATCGTGAGGAAATGTACAATTATTCTTCAAGAAAATTTACAATAATTCACAGTAATCGCACAATAAATTATCAATCTATCATATGTAAAGATACAACTGAAATGAGAATTAAAACATTGTGGAGTTTGAATACATTTTATGCAAAATGAAGTTGGTACCCCACCTGCGATTACGGAGGTTTTCTAAACAGGTTTATTTTATAATCCTAGTACCATAAAGCAATTCTTTACGGTACTAGTAAAGATGTAAAGATGTATTTTCTGTTAATACATTGGTTACCATAATATTAATATTATTGTACTATTTAACAAAAATAATTTACAGGAAAGTCCCTGTTTACGACAAATTCATTATTCAACTCGATGATACAGTTTTTCTCCTACTTAATAAAAATAAATATTTTATATTATTCTTGTAACTGTCTTATTATTCTAGTAAAATTTTTTCCTGCTATATTCAGTTGTTTTATCTTGTTTGAAAAAAAAAACATTCAGCAAATGTTTATAAAAATTTGGAGGAATGTATTTCCAAGTAAAAAAAATCTGTTGAAATCCGCTTACTTTTCGAGTGAGAAATATGACAACTAGTTGAAGCGACACCTGGCGAAATTCTAATATTTAATCTGGCAACAATGTATACAATACTAATTGCTCGGTAAATTTAATTTACACTTCGATACCTTTCAAGGTATTCCCGACGTAATTTGTGTACCTATTAGTTGCCAAGTACTGCAATTAAAATTACAATGAAGTTGTTATTGTGATATTTTTAAGATGTTTTTGGTCATTAAATTATATTTCACAAACTGTGTTAAATTATGGAATTGTTCAACATCATAACTTTATCTTATTACGTCAGTTTAGATGCAATTTTATAATGTTTATTGGGTATATGCTTAATGTGTAACAATGCACGTATGTGTCTACATGTTGGCGTGTGTATGCGTTTGCGCATTTCAGCAATAAAGTAAATTTTCCAATTTTGCGTTTGAGGTATATGTTTCTCATTTTACAATTTAACTGATGAGATGTTTATGCTAGACTACTAGTACATAGACATATGCATCTGTGGGTCATAAAACCGTATACATATTCATTAGGCAAATCAAGCAATTTCAACCTTCGTAATCGTATTCCAACTACCAAGTAAGACAATGCGGCGGCGTTTAGCTAGTATTTAAAAGAAGCACAACCAACAATATATTACTGCGTTCATCGCATACAAAATAACAGTTTTTAAAAATTTGACACTTAGATCTGTACTCCAGTGTCCTCGCTCCTCTTAGGAGGGTTTATGAAAAAATGGGCAAAACCAGTGGGTCAGTTTGTCCTATATATATTGCATCACAATTAGTCTATTTGATAGATACCATTTTTTGAATATTTTTGTATTGTGTGTTTATTGTCTTTAATCCATAAACATCTAGTAAACAATAAAGACACAATAGAAAAATATTCAAAAAATGGTATCTATCAAATAGACTGTTCTAATTGTGATGCAATATATATAGGACAAACTGGCCGCAGTTTTAATACAAGAATTAAAGAACACATTAGATCAATTAAATATAATCATAAATCAACCGGCATTCCCCAACATTGTATTACCAACAATCATTTTTTCAAACAAACAGATACAAAAATTTTACACGTAGAAAACAAGGGCAAACGTTTAAATAAATTGGAAAATTTAGAAATTAAAAAAGCAATAAATAATAATAAAAATATAGTTAACGACCACACCGATTTAGGCAATTCACCGCTCCTTGACCTACAATATACAAAGCATAAAAACACATGTATTAACACTTAGAGTCAAGGCGGCGACGCAAAATTCCGGAAATGGGTAGGGTAGTATTGTACATCTTTAAGATTTAGCATTAGTTTGATTTGTAACTCCTGATGATGACCGTGAAGGTTGAAACTTAAGTCGAGAAAATAAATACCAACCAATTGTAAAACAATTACCACGAGTTTTATTTTATTAATAATCTATTAACTTTTTAATAGTTAAATATTTATGGTTAAAAATATTTTATTTTAAGAGTTGCGCAGTTACATCTTCTAAGCCCGTGGCTCTGTTGCCACCTGTTCGCTGTGTTTGGTCTACAGTTGGGCTGCCAGCGACGAGTGTGAGTGAGAGAGCACGAGCTGTGAACATTTCTTAAAAGCCACTTTTTGGGTTTCTTGAACCTCAAAACGTGTATTTCTGTTAAACTCTGAAATTCGAAAATGTCTTTAAAATCAGAAATAAACCCTTTGCATATAGACTTTATTAGAAATTGTTACTCATTATATTTTCAAAAGTGTTTTTGTATTAACGTTGTAGCGCCAAGAGTAACTATAATATCAGACAGTTAAATTAGATAGACTTACATTTTGACATTCATCGAATCGAATACACTTAAGGCGGCACAAAGAAATTAGAACAAAAAGGAACAACATTGTAGCTTATCCCTAGATGTATTAGCCTGTCGAATTAAAGAAAATCATGTGGCCAGTTTCGGAAAATGTCAAAATTTTAAGGTTTTTTCACTACACAGATTTAGTAGCGCAGTTTGTAAAATTGTGCATCCTTAGGGAATTTACATTGTCAAATTTCATCCCGACCTTATGACTGAGTTTTGAGTAACAACATTTAAAAAAATTTATAGAAAGCGTAACAGAAATTAGGAACTGATACATAAACTAAATTGTAGCTCAGCCCTAGCTCTATGAGCTTCCAAAAGATTGAAAAATATTTCAATTCGCATTTTTCACGCGTTTAAAACTTTCCGTAGATAGTAAGATTGTGTCTCCATAGAGCCCCTACAACACCAAATTTGATCTGGATCTGTCAACCTTTTTCCCGTAATAAGGCATTGTAAACAAAATTTCCAAAAATTTAGCGGTTGCCATTTAGAAGCTAGAAAGATCAGAAAAAGCAGTAGCTTTACTCTAGGGTTCTCTAGCAAATTCCGGCCCAGTATTACGCATATTAATTTTCCGAGAAAAATGTTACCAAAAAACTTTGGCGAACTTTCGCTTAAGGTTTCGTTTTTTTTTAAATTAGACCATCCGTTTGGAAGGGACGCGACGGGACGCACATACCCACATACTTGCACACCAAACATACCTGCACAGTGCACACCCACCCACCACATTGCATTGCTATAACTATAGCGAAACGACTCCTGCATAATTTTATTTGGAACTCAATAGTTTTTATGTGCCCCAAAATTTGATTTTTTGATTATTTTTTTGAATAAGATCCCTTAAGATTAAAGAAAGCCAGAAACGAGACAGCAAATTTGTTAGCCAAATTTTAGGTGGGCGCGGGAGGAAGTTAACCCCTTTAAATATTGCTGCACTTAAAAATTAAGTGGTGAATCTTATTCTATTATTACGCGTGAACAATTAAGCTTATAAGCAGTGTCCGGACTTTTAGTCTCAAAACAGCAATAAATTTAATAAGTAAACAAAAACCATGGGCGTATTCAAACCCATTCAGTTATACGTGAAACATATTGCACAATTTTGCAAGGTTTTGCCACAGCTACAACTGCAATATTTGAGATACATCGTTTCGTTCAGTGTTACTTTGTTATTGAGCTAGGCCAGAGCTTCGTCTCTTGAGATGGAGGCAGAAATGGTATTCGATGAAGAAAATAGATAATTGAAATGACATTTTCATAAAATTATTTCGTGTAGTACGCTTAAAACGCGTGACAATTCATATTCAGCGCTTATTAATGCTGTTTTACTTTATTTTAGTGTTGCACACGCACAAATTGCAGCTGATCAAATTAATAATACGTAACTTAACAAGCTCGCATAAGGTCAAACATATAGTCGTGTTGCTGTAATAATCAGCTACATAATTTGTTTAAAATTGCATACAAGCTACAATTATAATTACAGGAATTATGCCGGAATTTATTATTATTAATATTATACTTTCAATACTCACTAAATACCAAGACTAAATATCCGGACAATTAGCTACTTACTCAAAGGCAGCATCCACTATTTAAATCATAATATCGGACTATGAGGCTGTATTTATCAAGCACTCGTGTGGCCAATAATCGACAAATTTACGTGAGTTATGTGACACTGGGTGCTAACGTCACCACAAAATTTCGCACAAAGGAAAATGTAGCGGACATATATGTAAATCAAATTATATTGCGATCTGACAACTCGTTTTTGAATAAAGATGCGATAAGTCAATATTTTCAAAAAATTGCAGTGTTTTGACATTTTAAAGCTAAAGAGAAAAGAAACAGCATTGGATTTGTATTAAAGTCTTCTATTAGATTCCGTTTACAGCTTAAAAATATTAGGCAGTGAAAAAATTGCTACTAATAAAACATGTGTAACTTCCGCTTCCAATTTCGGATATTAGGAAAAAATTATTTTATCGACAAGTTAATGACATACTCCCTACATTGTAAAGCTCATCAAAATTGGGCTATCCCTTCAGGAGGTATGAGGCGTACACACATACCTGCATACCTACATTATCACACATTTGCCTACAAACAGAATTTCAAATTATAAAATTTTCGTGAAATCAATACTTCCCCCTATACTGAACGTGTAGGAAAGTAAACATGCCGGAAAATCGCATTTTCTTTAATAAACAAAGTCAGAAAAATACTATCTCTTGGTACAACCCACTGCTTAAAATAAATTTCTAATGATATCGGGCTGTACCTCCCGGCAGCGCAAAGGAGTTTCAAGTTTATCCTTCTTTTAAATATACGAGGCCCTGATGTACTGTCTCTGCTTAAAAAATAAAAAATACGGATGTAATAAAATTCCCCAGCTTCAAAAAAATACCACCCCTAAATAAAAAAAAGGAGAATTATTTTTTCTTATAAATATCACCATCAAACTACCCCTCAGTGCATATTATCTTAATATAATTTTTCTCGTTAGGTGTCGACTTACTTGTCGATTCTTTGTGAAGAATGGTTTCAGGGCACGCTACTGGAAGTGTATCCGAATAGAATTAGTTTGTTATGCAGAAAATTTTGTTCTTTATGTTTTTGTTTACAAGATTTCCATATTATGCTAATAACAGTTTTATGTGTGTTTTTGTAATACTTTTAAAATTGTTCTATTATTGTAAAAGCGAATTACTTAATTATATTGCGTTGTTTACACCTCCGTGTACTAAATTTTGTACTATTTTAAAATAAACGTTGCATATACTTCAAAAATGTGTGAAAGGCTTTCAGTGCTACGTTTGAACCATCAGGGTGCGCTAGGGCGGCTTGGGCCTAGCAGGTGTCTGAAATGTATGTATTAAAACTCCCTTAAGGGTAAAAAGGGGTGATTGACGCAATATGAGAGACGCAGGTCAGTCTTAAGTCAGCCTGGTAAGATTACGGGTGCGTTGAGTGAAGTTAAAAAGTATTGCCAGTATGAAAACAACAATGTAATGGTTGGGATTAATTGTTTGGTGAGGTACCTGTGTGTAAAGTAGTGGCACCACTGTAGGTCCAAAACATGTATTTTTGTAAAAATGCCAATACAAATTTTTAATAAATGAAGCAGAGTTTAGCTAAATGTCACACTTTGCATAAGTAAGAACCTTCTTCCTACCTTCATTTTCTGTTTGTTTACTAACTATTTGATTATGTAATAGTTGGGAGAAATCCTAATTGCTCATTACTTAAACTCACTCTTCTAATGCAAATAATACTTAGTATTAACATTCTCAACCACGGTTACTATTTTTATTTCCAGGTATATTTTTTAAACTTGAATTATTGAAGTTTTTACTACATTTTTAGTATTTTAACTTATATTTAAAGTAAATATTGACATTAAATTGACAAAATGATTACTGAGTAATGTTTTCTTTTATTTTTAAAAAATATATCAGAAGTTCTGTGGCCTCAATCACGCATACCACTAAGATAATAGAATATCGCGTACATGACGCAATAAATTACACTCAGTGGTTATGACCTTGTTTATGTAAAAAAATAACTTCTTGGTATATCTGGGTAACCAACGATATTACTTGTACTTTATTTCATCAACAGTCTTTGTATTATCCCTATCAGTTTGATTTAAACAAACTTCTCTTAGAACTCGTTGCTAAACAACAATATTTACCAAATGAGGTTTATTATTTTGTTCTGTTTAATTGTTTATCTTGTGACTACTTTAACTCTTTGTGCCCAAATTGAAACTAATGGTCTTTTAGAAGCAGACGAATTTGGTGAGATTTTATTTATTTCGTAAATTATTACATAAAAGTAAAACATTAATTTTGCAGATTGCCCAACTGGCGTGCGTTTGGTAGAAAACGAATGTAATGGATGCTTTTGTACCAGCGAGGGTGAATTGGCTTGTACCATCCACGACTGGTTGTTATATGAAAATAATGCTTTTTTTTTAAATTTAAACAATTATGTTTCAGTCCAGAAAATCATGGAAGAGGTCTAGAAAATTGTACGCTTGACACAAGTTGGCAGAAAGGTTGCAATAAATGTTGGTGTATTACTATAGGAACAGTTTGTACAGATCGTCAATGTTAAAATTTATTATTATTAATAAATTATATTAGTTTAAAAATTTATATTTTATTCTTGAAATAATTCAACGATCTACCATTCGTAAATTAAAAATGAATCGCGGTAAATTACTCAAACTTCCCGCACAGCAACTCGCGCCGAGCAAAACGAACACGAACACACAAAGCTTTTGTAGTTTATTAACCCGATTATTTTTCAATAAACTCATGCTATAGTTGCGAAATTATTTTAAAGGGTTTTTAGTGAGATATTTCCAGGACAAAATACGAGTTGTCAGAATAAAAAAAATAGATACAATCATAATCACAAAAATTATGCTCAACATTTTGTTGCCTTCGGGAAACACACAATGAATTTTTCATATTTACTTTCTCAAAATACTTCAATTTTTCTGTAATATCTAGTACGCTATAAATATTTGGAACGAATTCTATATTTATTTTAAATACATCAAGTTACCTGTTAAAATATCAATCAAATTATTGTTTTTGCCGGAATAGTATTTACTGCGTAAAGCTTTTAGTAGGTAATTACCATTTTGAATTATAACATGCCTTAATATTACGTCAGAGAGGTGTTAATTGGTATGTTACTTTTATTTAAGAGGGTCGATGAAAATATATATAAAGCAGCAAATATTTATGCTTCCAGATACATCAGATAGCTAGCACCCATTTGCTCAAACCGAAAATTTCCAAAACTTTAGCAAGTATACAGTTGATTAAAAAAATAAATATTTACCCACGTGCCATCCAGATGCAATAATGCAAGTCATCTCTCATCTTATGAAAAATCCGCGTTGAAGCACAACACAAATTCACAATATTTACAATTTTTAATAGCTGTTTCATTCAGAAGAAGTAAATAGTTGAACCTGTGACCTTCGGCCAACCCTTTTTTTGACAACTTGTGGTTGCCGCATCGCACTACCTGACCGTTACATAGCAATTCGCTCAAAATAATAAATAAACTGTATGGAGATGCAAGAGCCCGTGGACAGTCACGTAAAGTTGAGACAGTTCCGGATTTAATATATATAGATGTTCCAATGTTTATTATACATATTGCTATGATATTCAGAGTTGTATGATTTGACCGGAGTATTGTAATTCCTGGAAGGCAATTTTTGGGATGCTTGTTACAATTTAATTTTTGATTGGAGGTTTGTGAAGACTGTAAGGTTTTGATATTCAAACTTATAAACTCAGAGTTGCGTATTATTGCTATAATTTCTTGTTGTTAAAATTCAAATAATGTGATTATCATTATATCATTTATATTTCATATTTGTGAAGTTTTATTTACACTGAAAGAAAGAAGAACACAGTCAAATTGATACGATTATTGTTTATGTTAATTTTAATTATAATTTAGTTCAGAATTGTTTAAAAGGTTTAATTTATAAGAAGTTTTTAGACTTACTTGTTTGTGCATTGTGAAATGTCATTTGTGGGGGTTATGGATTTGAATGTCAATTTGACAAATGTATAAAAGAATACTCATTGTCACGAGATTTATTTGTTTTAAAAAATGTGAAAGATCAAGAGAAAAGACAAAAAAGGGAAATTTGTTTAGTTAGATACGGCTCTTCCTGAAAACAAACACAGGATTTTGAATTCTCTGTAAGAAAAGAGAAGGAATACGAGTTTAAAGTAATATAAAAGTGATTTTGAATTGAAAAGAAGCTGTTATAATACGGATACAAGTGTTTATCAACGAATTGTGGAAAAATCCAAAAGAATAAAAAATATAAAGCGATCCAGAACGAGTTTTCAGTTACCATCGTAGAAAAGCCAAGTATAAATTAACATAAAAGCAGTCCAGAGAAGGATTCAAACTAAAGGCGAGTGTTGTGGTTATTAGAGGAACCTGCAAACCAGAGAAGAGGGAGTTGGACATTAAACGTTTTGTCGAGTGAAGGATATCTTAATAAGAAGACACAAAGATAAGTGCTCAGTTTTAAGAACAATAGTATTTAGTAGAAATTTCTTGAACTTTCGAAAATTTGACCCCAAAATTTGATTTATTGAATAAAAGTTTTTGTAACGTTGATATTATTTTGTGTATTTTCTTATTGAATCATATTTATTAATAACTTTACTTCCAAACTTAATAACGACCCTGAGAAAGTTAATAAAAGAGTCTCATAGAAAATATAAATTGGAATTGCGTGAATTGCAGGCATTTAGGGAATTGTTTTCTAGTAAATACATGACCACGCATATCATAGCAATATATACACATACCTATAGCTTAATGCTTTATAATAATTTAAAACAGTCTATTGAATAAATCATTATAGACGTTAATAGTTGCAGAAACGTTTATTTGAAATCTTCCAATATTTAATAAAACTGAACGTATTTACATAAATAAAACTTCAGCTCTCGCATCAGCTGAATCACTAAGGTTACATAAATATAACGGTTTTGTATACGATTCTGGTTTTAGATTAATAAAATTCTGCTCTCAAATGTAATTCTACTAAAAAAATATTCCGTTTTCTGTTTCTAAATTTTTTGAAAGCTTATTTAATTAATTAATTTTTAATATAGCTGAAAAACAACAAATATAAATAAATAAAATAAAATGGGTAAGAAAAGGTCCCTCGGTTGCTGCCTATTTTTTGAAGTAACATCACTTTTCCTACAGCTATAAGAATTATAATAATTTTCTAGGTGCAATTTGTATTAGTATTATATGAATTTTTTTTTATGAAACGAAATTACATAAATTGGTTATATATATATATTTTTATCGCCTCATGGATACCTCTACAAAGATGAAAATAAACCGGGTATGAGAAGGGTTTTTAGTTGGTGCCTTTTTTTGGTTTTATGAAGGTGTGCCTCTGTTCGTACAGCAATATTAACCCAATAAGTATAACAAACAGAGCATTTTAAAAATGTTTATTGTCTTGTGTTGTTAATACATGTCCGCGATTTGCACGTGTTCATATGATATAGTTCTAACAACCCAGCAAAATAAAAATAAAAAGACTTGTTCGATTCATTGTCTTATTATAAACTATTAGCGTTCTACCCAGCACAACTTATGAAAGTCAACCTAATTAGAGTACTTACGCAATTATTTATTCTGCTGAATCTAATAGGCAATTGTATATAATACCTCATTGTTATGTCATTATGAAATATTATTCCAATTTATATCTGAAACAAATCAAGATAAAGAAAACAATGTTAATAAAAGTCGTTTGATACCGTTTCGCCTACTTTTATGCATACTTGAAAAACAATTTTAACATACGCTGTAAGCGCTGTGGCTCGATCGTCATTTCTTAAAAATAGCATTCTCTCATTTTTCGCTCAGTAGATAGAGAACGTTTTTTCTTTTTCAACGGTGTAATACTTGTATACCCTTACATAATAAAATTGTTGAAAAAAACGCCAAGAACTTCTTTGTATTAGCAGGCCCTGAATTTAAACAACAGCCTATCATAATCGCAGCGGTTTGCTTTACAATTTATTTGTTATCTCTTAACACTACAAGGCAATAATTGAAACAACAATATGCTAGTGCTGCCAGCAATGCCCGTTAGTACAATTTTATTATAAATGGTCCTTCAAAAAAATGAAATAATAATTCTGATGGCGTAAATATTGGTTTTGCAATACAACACTTTGTATGAAAGTATTCTATTACATTTGTACCGACGTTTCTGCTAACTTAAAACATTTTTTTCTGCTGTAGGAAGGATGACGTCGTTGTCATTGTTTTTAAATAGCATTATACCTATTTTTTGGCATTTATTCAATTTCTATTTTTAATGGTATAAAACTTCCGAGAAAAACGCGAAATGCCTAGTACTAGCAGACCCTAGTTTCAAAAAGCAGCCTAGCACAGTTCATTTTTTTCTTTCAATTGTTTTTGATTGCTAATAAATTTCCAAGCGCCCTTCTGTAATTGTGATAGTTTTTGTTTAAATTCGGGGCTTGATAATATGAAAAAAATTATCGCGTTTTCTCAAAAATTTTGTATGTAAAAGTAATGAGCGCAAAAAATTGCTATGTTGCAAAAAGAGTGACGATCGCATTACAGCGTTACAACATTTTTTTCAAGTATGCAGGAAGGTAGGTAAAGGTTCTTAAGAAATGATTTCAGTAATATGCACCTGAAATATTTAGTAATACGCGTCCGGTCGCCATGAACCCGCATCGCAAATGCATATTTTCTGCGGTCGCTGCGCAGCTGTACACTCGGTCAAGCATATCGTGTAAATCCATTGGCTAATTAATATCTGTAAATGTAGCGGCCTAGCAGCCATTGGCGCATTCAAATATCTGCCCTTTGTGTTCCATGCGTGCAGACCTGACTTTTTGCTGCGGAAGCCAGTAATAAGCTGAGACAGGTGGAATGGAAGCCGATTTAATATATATAGATAATTCATAAAAAATTGTCGAAACATGCTTTCATGATAAAAGTAATATTTATCTACTATATATTTAACCCTAATATATAAACGCGAATAGTGTCTAACTTTTGGACTATATAACAATGGATCTTTAGACGCTGTATGTGAGCGCTATAATCATATAATACACTCCGCCAGTATATTTTTTCCGTTCAAATAAGAAGGAGAGACATTTCTTTTAGTAAATTTGGGCGAGTTGAAAATAACAAACATATTTCATGATGTTGAGATCACGTTTACAAATAACCACACTTTACTGATCGGCAGAGCTTAGTTTTGAGAGTGTTTTTTATTTTTTTAATGTTTTTTTAATTCCGAAATAAAATGATTTTTAAAGTCTACTTTGTTAAAGTCATTGAATTTAATTATTGCACGTACGGAACATATCCAAACCACATCCACTTTAAGTCCATTACGAAAAAAAGATTAATTCAGAAATGCTTTTTGCTCAAACGTATAAACCATTTAGCAACAATTAGGTAATGCAAGTGAAATGTGAAAATATTCGTATATTAATTTTAAAAAAACTAATTTATATGTAACTATGACATGACTACTAATAACACAAAAAGTACCACAAAAAACAAATTTGACAGCTCATCCAACTTAAGCTGTACAGTGTGCATATCTTACGCGCTCAAACGTGTCCACTCCTAAACAAAATTCACTTCCAGCTAACTTGACCCCTTTTTACACACATGTTGCTAGTTTCTTAACAAAAGCTAACATATTAAATTTTTTCTTTTGTAATTTTGATGTTTCCACGTAACATTAATTCGTAATCAGCCTTTACGTCCCACTGCTGGGCACCGGCACTCTTCTCTGCCACGTACTCTCCTTAGCGCTAAGGTGGAGTACGGGGGACCTACAGTTTAACGTCGAATCCGAACGACTAAATTCCAGAAGAGGTTTCCACGGCTGCCTACACCGGATTGGGGCATGTGAGTGGCGGGTTGCGGCTAGATTTTTATTGCTGCATGGCTTCGGCGGGGAATCGAACCCTAGACCTTCAGCGTTAGAGACTGAGCGCTCAACCTCTGAGCTACCGCCACTCTAAACTTTAACATTAATTATGTACGTATAATTTAATAAACAAAAAAATGCAATTTCAGCTTGCGACAAAAATACTCCATTTCAAGACGAATGTCCGGGAAGTTGCTAGTTTCAAAACAACCAATATGTGTGCGCCCGGATAACGATAATTGGTTAGTACTTAAAATCATACTAGTGTTACCCCAGCGCACAATGCACTGACAGACTGAGCGTTGACTGAGCCGGCTAAATGCTAAGTCACGTGATGCATTAGTTCCATGAGGAAACGCGGCGTTGGTGTAGATGTCGCCTCAAGTAAAGCGCGTTTAGCAGACTTTCATATAACAATTAAAATAATTATTATTGAAAAATCGACGTAGAATAAAAATATAAAAATGTTTCATGTTCCATCTGAGGATGGAAACCTTTCATTGAAAAAAAATGGTCCAAATTGGTGAAGCGGTAGCAGCTGGAGGAACCTGAGAAAAAACCCTTTGAGCTTTTATATATGTATTGATTGATTATACCGGCTCTAATTACTATTAAATAATTCTAATGATTATTAGAGTTACTGTCAATCCAAAAATAATTGCTCAGATGCCGGATCAAACCAAAAAGACTGTAACGCGTGCTTCTGTCTTGATATGGGATCAGTTGCACTGCTAATCAAATCAGTGTTCACAGTAAATTAAATTATTACATAATGAAAATACCAACATTATTGTGTTGCTGCGTTTTAACAGCAAATGACTATATCAAAACATAAATAAGTTCTTTATTAAATTCTTTAGCTTCTCACAGAACACCACAGGCTGAATTTTATATTAAAAAAAAGTATGCGTTTTTTACCTATATAGTTAAACTTAGTATTAGCTTAAATGTGATATAGATTTTAAAGCTGCTCAAAATTAATGGTCGTTTTTGATTTAATATGACAAAGTTGGTTTTTTGTAGAAATGAAATATAAATTTAAAATTATTGCGTTTTCCTTTACTTACGTGACAATCGAGACAGTGAATGTCAATTTTATAGATTAAACACCCTGTATATGGTTTTTAACTTATAGTAACTTTTATATTTTTAAACGTAGATAACTTGCAACAATAAAATTTCATTTCATTAGTTAGCAAAGTTCGACGTCCAAGCGACGATCAGTGGAATGATGGTTGCATATATGCCTACTAGCATATCAGTTTTCATAATCCGTCTGCAAGAAACTTAAAGCAGTATGAAAATAACAGTAAGTTTGTCTATAGTAAAAACATGCTTTCTAACTTTTTCCGTTAATTTGTTAAAAACATTCCAACCAATACTATTATGACAATACAGCAAATTAATCGTATAGCCTGCGAGTATCAAGATGAATACATAAAACTAGCTAAACCCGTAAGATTTTATAATGATTTCTTTAAAAAAATAATAAATAAACTGGGTCGAAATGTACGACATGTACAGTGGCGTAACTACGCCAATGCAGCTATGCAGTTGCATTAGGACAGGATTAAAAGAGGCCCAAGTTAAAACAATTTTTAAATAATAGTAACAAATGTAATGGTAATAGGCCTAAGTATACAGGTCGATTCAATATCAATAAATCTGTGTTTTGTCATATTTTTATACTAAAAAAGCATACCATCTTCTATTTATTAAATCTATATATAAAAGGCGTTGGGCGTCTAATGTTTAGACTATAAAAATTGATTTTTGTAAGCTGCATGTAAGTGCTATAATCGTATATACTGCAATGATATGCGTGGTCTTGTGACTACTAGAAAACAATTCCCTAAACTGTCTGCAATTCACGCAATTAAATTATATTTTGTATGAGACTCTTATTAACTTTCTCAGGGTCGTTATTTAGCTATTTAGTTTTTTAACAAATAAATAAGAAATAGGATAAAACACAAAACAAAAATCAACGTTACAAAACAAGAAAAAGGTTTTATTAAATCGATCAATTTCTAAATAAAAGTTTTCGAAAGTCAAATAAATTTTACTAGGTGCAATCGTCCTTTTAAAAAGAAAATACTTATCTTAAAGTTTCCTTGTTGGAATATCCTTTACTCCAACAAACAATAAATGTCCAACTTCTACCTCATTAGCCTGCAGGTTTCTCAAGTAACCACAAACACTCGCCTTTAGTTTGAGTCTTCCTCTGGATTGTTTTATGTTATATTAAACTTGATTTTACCACCATCACAATTTGAAAAACTTTCTGGATCGTTTTATGCTTCTTACTCTTCTGGACCTTCCACAATTCGTTGATAATTATTTATATTTTCTTCTTTTATATTCAGAGTCACTTTACATTACGTTTTAAACCGTTCTTTCCCTTTATTTCTCCAGAGGATCAAAATTCTCTGTATTTATTTACAAAGACCAGCCGTAACTAATTAAAACAAAATCTCTCTCTTTTGTCTTCCTTCTTTGATTTCCATTTTTATAACAAACACATAAATCTCATGTCCATGAGCATCCTTTTATATGTTTGTCATTTTGACACTGACATCCATCCTGACATTTATCGATGCACAATCAAGTAAGTTTAAAACTTCTTATAAATTAAACCTTTTAAACAATTCTGAACTAAACTATAATTACAACTAACATAAATAAAAATTCGTATCAATCTGTTGTGTTTTTCTTTTCTTTCAGTAAAAACAAACCATATGAAAAATAACAATTATTAGAGTTTATAACAAGAATTATAGCAAAAATACGCAACCCTGAGTTTAAAAGTTAGAATATCAAAATCTTACAAGTCTTCATAAATCTCCAAATGTAAATTGAACTGTAGCAAGCAGTCCAAAAATTGCTTTCCAGGAATCACAATACTCCAGACAAGTCAAACACCTCTATATATCATAGCAATACATTGCGCCAGTTAACTTTTACATGAAAATAAGAGGCAGAGATCCATTTTTGAGTAAGCACGATTTGTTTGTCTAATTGTAATTACCGGAATGCCTAAGCATTCTGTTTTCTCAACGAACACATAATTCAAAGTCTGCCTAAACACTAACCTTTACTTCCAATCTCGTAATGCTTAGACTAAAAATTCACGGTTAGTAGACTATCTATAGATATTAATTTCTACAAGTAAGGGCATTGTTAAAAATGTTATTAAACTCGCGGGTCCAGTTGTCAATTCAACGTTTTACGACTTCTTTGAGGTGACGTCAGCATACTGGATGAAAAACGCGGGTTTTGGTCGTACCTACCGGAACACATTTGATACTCAGTTTAATTTTTCATTAGTACTTAGTTCTTTATCAAACATTCAGATATGTTATTTATTTAAAATCATTTTTGCTTGCTCATATATTTATAAAATGCTATCTCGGGTCGGGTTTACATGCGGCTACAAAACTGAAATTAGGCTCATGCTTACAAACATGCGTAGGTTATAAACCTAAACAACAATTTGTTATCTCAAATATAAACGTAAACCGATTGAAAATTGTTCCCATGTTTGGATTTATTGACTTGAAATTCAAAGTGTAAGTTTTCAAGCTGTAACTGTCTCACCATAGCAAATCGGTGGGATCTTACATCTTGACACAGTTTATCAGCTGTATTTTGGCAATAAATTGTGTTTATCGGCCGTTTTTAGTAACATATATTTTGTTGCTAAAATCGAGGGCCACGTGCGGCAAGTTTAAAAAAAGAATCCTATTTAAAACACGTTCATAAAAAAATATTTATTGGTATTATTGTTACATAATCTGCTGATAGCTCTCGTAACGCGAACTACTTGAGGCAAGCGTTCATGTAAGTTGGCCCGGTGAACAGCTCGGTGGAGTCTTTCCTACACACTTCTTTAGTTTACACTATTAATACATACACACTACAGAGACGCATGCTTTATTGTTGGTATTTTTACGTATCAGGGCGAATTTTATTTTGGAATTAAATGCAAAAGCTTAACAGAATTAATTTTCTGCGTAATTATTTGTTATATATTGTTTTTCCCTCTTTTCTTTTGAAGAATTTTTCTGGGTCTATCATAAGATTTTTTTCTGGTGATGATTTTACGGGTGTTTTCCTAACTTCACATTTTTTACGACGCTGTTTTTCCGAATTTTGCTTCCGCTTTTTTTCAGGAGATATTGTTCGTTTGTTTTTTCAATTTTTGTTTTACGAAATTTTATTTCCGGGAGCCCGAGTCGGCATAGGAAACATTCGAAGTTACAACAAAACCGAGAGGCGTAGTCCATGGGTTTTGATACTTGTATATAATTTCTTTTAATAACACACAATTATTATAACAATACATTTGCACACGGAACATTATTACAATTTTTATAAAAAGCTGCCGAATAACAGCCACAACATAAGTCTTCTCGCAGACATTCTCAAAGTAACCAAATATACGTAACGCTTCTTTAAGGTTCGTATTGGGAGTAGTTATAGCATAAGCTTTTGCATAAAAAAACCTGCTGCGTGTACAGTTCTAGCTCGCATTTCAGGAAGAACTAGCTGAATCCGTACGTTTTTCTACTTTCCCATACTTCCAGTATGGAAATATAATGTGATCTCGAAAGTTTTCGAAAGTGACATTTTGCCGGAAGTACATGTTTTGGACTTCTAGAAACACAAAACAGTGGTTTAAAAAAAATGACGGCCTGTATAAGCGTGCGTGTGTCACGCGAAATCTCAGGAACTATTGAACCGATTTCAATGCTATTTGGTATTCCTAGGTACAACAAAAGGTTTTTGGACTATTAAGTTTTATTTTACGAACCAGAACAGGAAAGGAAAGTTACACTTTCCCCTTCCTCTCTTTATTTATTATTTTTAAAAAGCGTGGGGCATTGCCCACGTGTTCTGCTAGTAATTAAATTATGCGTTAATAACAAGAATGTTAAAATGTTGACTAATTCTGTAATCTTGATACTTGTTTGTTTGTTGTTTATAATAAGAACTAATGAATATTAATATTAATGTAACAACTTTTTTTCTAACTTTCGACTGAAAATATAATGAAGTCTACGAAACAGCTGTCATTAACTTCGCATTTGAGAAAATAGCTTTCTGACTACTACACGTTAAATATTTTTAGTAAGCAACATGAAGTTCGCTGTGTTATTTGTAGTTATTGCATTTATTGCTGTTAGTGCTGAAAACGAATTTAGTGAGTTACAATTTTTATTATTTTATTAAAAAATTTAAAATTTCTATTCCGTTAATGTATCTTTTTTTTCTTCATTTCCAATTGACAGTAATATAACCTTAAATTAAAAAAAAACAAACCAACGTTGCATTTTAAATTTTATTTTGAACACCAAAAGCAATTAAGGCTTAAAAAATATGTTTTAATTTATATAGAAAAGTTATAAAGTGGAATTGCACAACCAAGCTTTATTTACAATAATATGTGTATTATTTTTTTAACCTAGAAAAGGTTTCTGAGTATAATCTGGTTAAGTATACAAATTATTTTTGAAATGTTTTGAATTCAATAACAATTAACAATTTATTAGACCACAGTTTGCAATAAAATACAAGAGAAAACAAAATATATAAGAGAAAGATAAGGGAAGGTAAACATTTGCGAAGTGCACCTTAATTTAATCCACTAAAATATATTTAAAAATTTAGCAAAAATCTGACTTAAAGAAATTCTACACTGTTTCCCGAAAAACTTTAAATTCATTATAATTTTCAAAATGGACGGAATAATATTGTATAATTTAGGAGCCGATAGTTAAGCGACCTTAATATTAAATTGTTGATACTGTGTGGAATTGTTAGGTGTTTTTTTTTTCTAGTTGCATAAGAATGACTTACATATTTTTTAATTTACTTAATTTGTGCACAAAGGAACATACCGATAAACAAAACAAAGAGCGAACATCAAAAACTTGGTCAGAATACAGTAGATGAGTAGATACATTTTTATTTTTTTTTTGATAATTGATTTTAAATAAACTGTTTTAAAATTTAAATTTGTTTAATAGTTTTGATGATACCGAAGCTATAAAAATAAGCCATAAGAGGTGCGTTTACAAGAATAGTTGGTATTTCAATTAAATAATTCTAGAACAGCCCTGAAAACGACGGAGCTGCCGTTATTTTAGGGCAAACCTTGTGCAAATACAATTACTTTTAAAGTTATTTATATTTAGTAGAACATCTTACCATAAAATTATTATACACTTTGCAATTTATCACTATAAAAAACTTGTATTAAACATATTTCGACTTATTTTAGAGTGTCGGGAAGGTGTACCTTATGTAGAAAATGAATGTAACAATTGCTTCTGCACTCCGACTGGTCTACTAGGCTGTACTGAAATAGGATGGTTAGTTGCTTGTATCTATGTAAAATATGGTACCTAAAACCTTTTCTGCTTTCCTTTAGCTTGAGCCCAAGATCCAAAGAACTTCGAAACTGCAAGGTGGGAACTACCCATGAAAAAGATTGTAACAAGTGTTGGTGCGCTAAGGACATAGGTACCATTTGTACCAACAACAAGTGTTAAATATTGCAGTTACATCACCAATAGACTACAACCGTTATTGTTTACAAATATTATGTGTATAGATGTAATATGAATTCGATTTTTAGAACATGTCATTTATAAGTCATTATTAAACGGCATAATGTTTGGGTTAACCATAAACTAAAATAATAAACGTGAATACATGAATAACTTTCCATTGAATTGTGCTATTTCGAGCAGAATTAAAAGGGATGAAATTTTTTCAACTAAAACTAGGTTTTCTGTAATGGTAAATACAATAAAATTTATACAAAGTTCGAGCTCACAGGATGGCTTAAGTATTACGGAACCAATTTCTCTATTTTCAATTTAAACTATTACAAATGTGGTATTCCCACCTTCTAGACAGTAATTTTTGATAACTTGTAAAACTTTAGAAAACATCCACTATGAGCTTTAATAATATTTTTTATAAGTTGTAACAAACCTAACAGCATTTGCAAATTCGTCACGCGAACACAATTCTAGCCATCGTTGAAACCAAAAATAGACAAGCAGTAATATACCAGAAAGACAAAATCTTCAATGGGGGCATGACGCTTTTGGTATCGACTATGATTAGGATTGTGTCCATCTGACGAGTTCTAAAAAAGACTAAATGCGTAGTGGTCTATCCTAGCCATAGTTAAAACCAATGTATCTAATTTTTATTAAAATAATGTACAGGTGAAAGGGTTAACGATTTAGTTTTGAGTTAAAAAAAAACAAAAATAGTTTTAACTACCTAAAATTAGTTCGTGTAAGTATATAAGCATATAAAAAAATAAATGTGTAATGTATTTAACTGTGAAATGTATCCCAGGTAACAAGATCAGTCTTAATCCATCAAGTCCTCCTTAGGTCACTTTTAACGTCTAAACGACGCGACGTATTAAAGACGACATTATGGCCCGGCCCAATGACGTCACATGTTAACGTCTAAATGACGTTATATGTTGACGTTGAAATGACGACATAGTTTAACATTAAAGGAGGTTATATTTTGTGAATACAAATTAGAAAGACAAGCAACTTTTAAACATAATTAACAATACGACAGTACGACATTAACTAATGAAAATAAAAAACTTATTGTTATAATTTAAAAAAATTCTTTAGTCGCCAAGTATAGAAAAACTAGTTATATGCATAATCCATGTACACACAAAAGTGTAAAATAAGTCTCGAACCCGAATAACAACAGAAGTGTCCGGTGTACCATTAACAAAATGATAGTGTGTGAGTAATTTCTAAATGTCAGTGTGAATATAACGAATTAAAGACGTTCCGTACACTTAACATTCTTTTTATAGAAAAAATTCAAAGGAAAACTTTATTATTACAACTGTGCTAACTTTTACTTAACTTAAGCGTATTTAAAATAGAATTAAGCAATTCAAATTAGTTAACGAAAACAATAAATCTAACAGAAATCATTAAAATGTCGTCATTAATTGGTACATCAAATGACGTCCATCATTCGACATTATGACGTAATTGGTCAATAACGACCAGTTAAGAACGACATTATGACGTTACATTGCTACCTGGGATAGAACTACTTACGCAGTAGTTTACTATACGTAAGAAATTAGGTACGTTGTGTTATATTAGTGACATAAATCGGGGATATTTTTGCCACATGTATTGTGATCGTCCCGTACGTGTTTATATGACATCATCCTAACCGGGCTTCGGCTTTACTAAAATATTAACAAAAATAAATGTTAAGCAGGTAAAGATGTACCATACATAGAAAACGAATATAATAGCTGTTTCTGTAGCCATAGTGGAAAATCAATTGTTCTTTAAAACAATAGTTAGCAGATCCTATATCTACACAAATTAAATATAAATAAAACACTTTATTTTAGCTTTAATGAAAAAGACACAACGCTTCAAAAATGCGAAATACTGTATTACATGTTAGTGTGCTAAGGATATACGCATTATTACCAATAACAAAATGTTAGAAATTTAACATTTAATTAATATGTGTAAAATGTTATTATAAAATAAAAAGTAGTTGAATAAAGAACGAAAGAGATAAACTACTTTGTAAAAACTGCCGGAGCAGGTGAGCTACACTTTACGCTAATTTTAGTATCTTTTAAAAAATAATAATAAATAAGCTGCGTTGAAATGCGAAACATGCACTAAATACGTGCACAGTGGCGGAACTAGACCAATGTAGTTAATTCAGTTATATAGGGGTCTTGTTAGGCAGATGCATATTTGTGTAAGTTACTGGTCCCCAAGGTTAAATATTATTATTATCATCAACTATTTTTGAGGTATTTTGTTTATTTCCAAGTTAATATGGCTACAGTTTAGATTATCACAACTTATATATCGTGTTATATCTATTGTATATTATTATCTACGGTCAAGTTATCATGTAGAAGTCTTAGAGAAATAGGAGAATTAATGTCATTACTGGCAGCCAGGCGGCGGTGAAAGCGCTGATGGCATGCAATGAGCATCACGGAGTACATGGCAATGAGAAAAGAGACAAGCTAGCAAGAGCTGGCAGTACAGAACAGTTAATAGGACCAGAGCCAAACTGCGAGTTACTCTACGTCAACATTAGGGATCAGACTAGAAACTGGTTAAGAAACACTCACCAGAGCACCCGGGCATCAGACGTTTTAGGGGGGGGGGCAAGAAAAAAGCTAAAAATTTCCTCACATTTAATAGGGAGAAACTAATGCATACAACAAGTACCCTAACTCAATTTATTTATTGGTTCCACAAGATTACGTTGTTCAGGTGTTTTAATATCATCACTTAAAGAATTATAGACCTAGAAGTAATGTAATGATATAAAAAAAATAAAGCATCTGAAAGACTAAGTTTTCCTAGGCGAGCTGTTACGGGCAACTTTTTGTTCGAAGACACATTGTTCGGGACCTTTTGTCTGCCGCTTTTTCTTAACGGAGTCCTTGTGTCCGTTTACTAGAAAACATAACATCTTTAATATATTATGTATATATCACAAGGCTGTCGTCTAAATGTTAACAAGTTTTGCAATCTTTGTACTTTGTTTACTGCTTGTTATACGACATAGTGAATATTAATGAGACTTTTTTTTCTAATTTGTATCTATTAATATAATAAAGTCTACGGAACAGACGTCATCTCTTTGGAATTTGAGAAAATTACTTTTTTTATTACTACACGGTAAATACTTTTAGTAAGCAAAATGAAGTTCGCTGTGTTACTTGCTGTTGTGATATTCGTTGCTGTTACTGTAGGAGAAGAATTTAGTAAGTTACAATTTTAATATTAATTATCCTATTTAAAAATTTAAAGGAAGAATATCATGTTTATAACTTATTTTTTCTATATTGCCAACTGACAGTGGGATAAACTTAAATTTAAAAACAAACCAAGTCTTATTTTCAGCACTTTAAGTAAAAAATTATTACAGAATATATTATTTTACATCAATTATTCCAAGTTGTACCGTGAATTTTCAAAATCAAACCTTCTTAACCACACATTTTTCTAAATTGAAAAAAGTAAATATATTAAGAAATTAGGTATTTTACTTACAACGTTAATTTCGGGGATGCTTCACAAAAAAAAATTCTGCTGTTATTTCTAACTAGCATAACTTGTGGGCTACGCCTCCCGAGTTCTGTTTGGTAATTTCATATCCGGTGCTTCCCGTTCCTCTGAATAACAAATGCCCCGGAAAAAAACTCGTTTAAAAACTAAACAAAAGCTCAAAAAAAAACCCGGGCCAAAAATTGTTAAAAAAAACTTAAAATTTCTGGGAATAAAAATTTACAATAGCTTCAAAACAATTCCCGTAAAAAAAGCTGACAATAACTTAGTTAAACCGTTACTTAGCTTTTTTTCTCATTACCGAGGGAGTGCCTTAACGAAAAGTTTAAAACTGTTTTTGGAACTAATAAATACGCACTAAAAAACCTTGTTAGACATTTGCATATACTTCCCAAATGAAATTCGTGCTTATCCTTATAAATTGACCAGCTAGGAGAGAATATCGTATCTTTTTCAGAGAAAGCTCTTTCTTAATTATGTAGTAATCCACCAGCAAGAAAATATACGTTCTTTTATTTAGGGAATTTTTTTTGGCTGTTATTTTCTTTAGGAAATTATTTTAGCGGGCCTTTTTGTTCCGGGGAATGTTCTTATTGATGTTACTTAATGATGTTTGTCGGCGGGTGTTTTTTCCATTATAGTTTTTCCTAGCGAATTTGTTCTCGGACCATTTTCATGGATGTTTTCACCGTAAACCGTAAATAGCCTTCATAAACAAAAGGTTCTTTTTGGTCGCATGTTATTAGTGTGGCCGCATGTCGCCTACGTAATGTTTGGTCTATCTCGTGCCGCTGACGACGTGGCATCTCAAGCTGCAACAGCCCAGGGGACCTAGTCTCGACTCGTGTGCTAAATTTTATGTGTACGTATATGACGTCAATCCAAAAACAATTATATACAATGACGTCATATATGCATACGAAAACTTTGACGCACAAGTCGTGAGTAGGAGCTCAGGACTTTAACAGCGTTTAACATTTTTCTGTGTTATAAAATACAAGCTCCTTGTATTTTATTAAAATTGAAAATTTGAAATGTTGGCGGCCTTGCATAGAAATAATTGTTTAATAGATTAAAAATGATTTTTAATTTGTCTGCACAATCTTCTCGAAGTACAATGCATTTATTTCAGCGGTTTTGCAACTTTATTGTGCTCTTTTTGCAGGCCGATTCGTCAAGGTCTGCAAAAAACGCGTCTGCGGCCACTATGACCTCCTTGTTTAAGGAAACTTTTTGTTCTTTCACGTGTTTTATCATGTTTGGAAACAGACGGTAGTCGGATGGACCAAATCTAGAGAATACGGTGCATGGGGAATCAATTCGAAGTCTACTTCTTCAATTTTAGAGGTTGCAATTCTGGAAGTGTGAGGCGATGAAAGAGCACCCTTTTTTTTCGCCAAACCCGATCCTTTTTCAATAATTTTTTGTTTTAATGGGTCCAATAAGTTAGCGTAGTACGTCCCAGTTATAGTCTGGTGTTTTGGAAGGTAGTCAACCATGATGATGTGCTTTGATTCTCAAAAAACTGACGTCATGATCTTTTCAGCAGAAGTGACCTTCTGTGCCTTTCTCGAACGCAGAGAATCTTTGTGCTTCTATTATTTTGGATTGTTTTTTCATCTCTGGCGCGTAGTAATAAACTCATGTCTCATTTGTAAATCATAAATCTCCGCATAAAATTAGATTAGATTATATTGTTTATGGAATTACTTTGGCTAGGAAGCTTTTCATCACTTTGACCTAAAGATATCTTTCGTGAGTACCCTACTAAGTTAGTCTCCCAAACTTCCCAAACCTTTTCTGAAGTTAAGTATTTTTTGGGGGTTATTTTCCCTATATCTTGAGGCAACACGGTTACCTGTTCTAGAAATAGTAGTCTTTTGTGTGCCAGTGCATCGCACTCGCATAATATATGTTCTGCAGTTTCTTTTGCTAGCATGCAAAATCTGCAGTTTTTATTGTCAACTTCGCTCAGTTTTCTAAGATGGTATCTCACAGGGCTATGTCTAGTCAACAGGCTGGTTATTTGCCCTAAATCATTCTTGCTTAGTCCGAGAAGCCCTTTGTCATTTTTAGGCGAGTTGGTAATAAACTTTTTGCTTGATGTTGACCTGGAGTGTCGTTTCAGTGGGACTTTTTCTGCCCCTTTTCCTATTTACAGACCTCTTCCATAACGTGTTCTTTCGAAAGTCCACAAAAGGTTTCTGGCTTATAAAAGGCAGCTGCTGCTTCTTCTTTTGCAAGGTGGTCAGCTGCTTCGTTTGCTGCTATCCCAAATCTAGAAAATACAGTGCATGAGGAATCAATTCAAAGCCCAGTTCTTCAGTTTTGAGGTTGCAATTTAGTACGTGTGAGGCGATGCGATTTTGACCTTTTTCTTCGCAAAACCGGTCCTTTTTTAATAATTTTTTATTTCGACCAGTCCAATAAGTTATAGCCTAGTATAATTTAGCCCTTAGGAAGGTAGTCAATACTAATGGTTCATTTTGAGTCTTAAAAAACTGACGCCATGACCTTTCCAGCTGAAGCGACTTTGTTTGCCTTCCTCAAGCGCGAAAAATCGTTTTGTTTCTATTGTTTGGGTTGTTGTTATCATCTCCGGCGTGGAGCAATAAAATCATGTCTCATCTTACTTAACCCCAATTCTTCAATTAAAGTGTGATATATCCATTCAGTTAAAGTGCCCACGACCTCAGCTATCTCAAGCACTTTCACTCTACGGTCTGCTAATACCATCGTCTACCGCGCGGGTCATCCTCCAGGCTCTCTCTCTTTTATTTGAGAAGCGCTGTCCATTTTTTAACCATAGAGTACAAAAGTGCCGATTTACCCAAAGGGTTAACCATGGTTTCATGTATTGCTTGAGGCTTTAAAACTTCCTTAAAGATGTATTGAATAACTGTTCGGTGCTCAAAGGTTTCCATTTTTACGCAAATCACTTGCTACACTCGCTTTGACTAGCTGTAACTCCAACACTATTTGGCAGATTGAACTAAAATTTTCAGACCAAACATTAGCATGGCGAAAGTAGACGCCGATTCGAGCGCCATGTTTATGTCAGGCCGCGAAGTTTTCAAACGCGCTGTGTTTTGTGTGATGCAATAAATTTTTGATGATAAGGTCTATCTTCTTGCTATTAGTGTAATATGATTAATATATTTAGGTAACTGCGCGCGGCTTCGTGTCTGTAACCCCAACTCTTCTCAAGCTGTTAAAAATCAAGTACTGTTTTATAATTTTAAATGAACAACCAAGAGCTGCATGGTTTATCTTCTGAGTATGTCTTCGAAATGCTAGCAGCAGATTATTCTCCAATAATCCCAAGATATAATAGAAATCAGAGAAACTATTTTATGTGGAATATTATAGCGGTTTACACTACAATGGAAAATGTTCTTTATGTAATGCCCTTATAAATGCACGGGATGTTGTAGTGAGAGACACCACTACAAGTTGCGACAGGTGGAAGTAAAGAACCATAAAATGAATATAAAATTTATCTCCTGAATTTTATTAATTAGCTGGTATTGAACATATTCCAATTTTTTCAGAGTGCCAGAAAAATCGTCATTACGAAGAAAACGAATGTAACGATTGCTTCTGCGCTCCCTGGTCAACGCAGTTGTACTGTACTGAAAATCCATGGTTAGCCGCATATATCTATACAAATTACGGTAATTAAAACATTTTTCTTTTTTAGCTCGAGTGCAAGACACCTAGAACTTCTAAATTGCGAGGTGGGAATTACCTATAAAAAGGACTGCAACAAATGTTGGTGTGTTAAGTACAGAGGCACCATTTGTACCAACAAAAAATGTTAAAAATTGCAATTTTTAAGTCATTAGTCAGACCGGGTAGTGCTTATAAGTATTATATATAGTATAATAAGGATAAATTCGTTTTAAAAACATATTATTTATAAACGGGATCATGTATATCTAAACTAATAAACATAAATCTATAACATTAATATAGTAATATAATTAAACAGACAAGATGCAAATTAAATATATGAAAAATTAGTAGAGAAGCTCACAAGATAACTAAGGTATTCGGAAGAAAGTGAATTTGTACCCTACCTTGAGCTTTTACCATTTCACACAGTTGCTGAAATATTTCCACTTTCCAGACAGCATATGAAAATTTTTAAAACTGACAAAAACATCTACTATGACCTTAAACAATATTTTATCGTGCAAGGCTTGTCGCAAGTACTTGGAAAGCTACAAAAATGCTTTTAAGTCAACAACCATTAAAGTATTTTTTTACATTATAAATGGGTGGTAAAACTTGCTACAGTATCAACAAAATTTGTAAAATTGTTTTTTAAAACAAATTTCAGAGAAATCGTAGAAAAACGTATAAGGTTAAAAAAAATAAGTATGGCTGAAACAATGAAGTATTTTATTAATATTTACACAAACAACCAAATTTATTAAGAAATTTTCTACTAATTGAATACTAATTTTAATTGCAAGGGGTTATCAGCAAGTTCTGCTGAACAAGAAAACTCATTCCGCTTGTTTACTTCGTGGCACGAGAAATAGTATTTATTTAGTCACCGGACGTTGTGTCATTAAGACTTAGAGGTTACTACACAGCAAAATGTTATTAACATTCAAAATAATGTATGCAGAAATACTGGAAAAAACACAAAAAAACAACCATTTTTTATTTTTTCCATCTGATACTACAAGTGATGATTTTTACCTCAATATAGAAGCGCTTGCAGCAGAAGTTTAGAGTCGTATTCTACGCATGTCGAATAGACGATCTGCACAAGCGTCATCTTTTTACCACCTCCTAGTACCTCCATCAATTTTTTGTTATCTCAAAATTTGCATAAATGACAATATGAACAACTTTCCATTAATCTCTTAGACTTTTCCCAATTACAACAAATAAACGGGTCTGGATTGAAATGAAAGTAAAGTGGAAGTATTCTAGACAGGTCCGGTTTTAAATACATGAAAGTTTCTCGTAAGGGGTTTATACCTGGTGAATAAGGGAAGGGGTCTTGTATTAAAATTAACTTCCCCCACGCACTGTATGCAGCTACGGCCATTTCACGTATAAACTTCACTTGCAGTGGCGCCATCGAGTGTTTTTTAAACCAATGCAACGCAATGAATTCTTATAACATCAAACTGTTGCAGCCAGTTTGTACCGTTGCAACATTTTTATTTTGCTTAATAGCAGCAGGACCACGTGCGATTTTTGACAAAGATCCTCATAAAATTGAGATTGTAAATGTTATACCTAAATTTTATTTATTTTCAAGATAGAGTGTGCGAAAACAATAGTTAGCGCGTGCTCAGCACGTGGATTCCTTCATAGCTGCCTGGAAGTCCGGGTGCAGATTAAGTGTAAGTTGAGACAGTGTAGTTGTATAACCATATTTTTAATGAATAAAAGTTTTGAATGGTGTTTGTATGCAAATCTGCCCGTTACTATTTATCCCTAGTGCACGCGCCCGGTCGTCGCGTATTGAACGATACTGCCCCGTTCACTGCATCTTACTGCAGTGGTATTTGTGAACAGCGCGTGTATTTGCTTACACCCGCTCTATCTTGAACATGAATATACTTTAATCCGTAATAAGGTCCGAACTGCATTCACATAACATAATTGTATAGCGATATTTCATATTTCACATTTACTTGCGGCTACTCTGCCAAAAAAATTGTCATTTTAATCATAATTAAAAACATTTTTATTTTTCCTGACTGATAAAGTACGTAGAAAATAAATGTAATATTGTAATGGTGTGCTAAGAACACAGGCATCATTTGCATCAACCATACGTGTTAGGAATTTAAGTTAACACCAAAGTAATGATTGGTGTGTGTAGAATCTCACTATGAAATGGAAAATAGTTAAATATACAATGAAGTAGACTAAGAAATATTATCTGAAAACAAATTTTTGAAAATGTCCTCAACTATTAACTTAAAGAAAAAAGAAATCAGAGAAGCCCAACAAAAAGAGATGTAATGAGTAGAAATATAATAAACGTAACAACCAATGCCACATACAGTTGAAAGAAGAACGTGTCTTTATCTTTGAAACAAGTTGTTATGTTAATCTGATTAAATTAACGGTTACTTATTTGTCTAATATTGTAAAAAAAACGTTTGTTTTGCTGATCAAAACAACTTTAAGGCTACCACGAGAAACATGACAACAGTAACAGACAAAAAAATATTCCTGTAGATAATCATTATCAATAGGTCTGTGTTTTCTCATATTATTTTATACTAGGAAACAATAACATCATTAATAAATCATGCGCTAGTAACAAGAATGTCGAAATGTTGACAAATATTGTAATCTTTGTACTTGTTTGTTTACTGCTTATTATAAGAGATATGTTAATTTAACAATTTTTTTTTCAAGTATTGTGTATAAATATAATGAAGTCTACGAAACAGTTGTCATTAATTTCGCATTTGTGAGAATAGCTATTTTATTACTACACGTTAAATACTTTTAGTAAGCAACATGAAGTTCGCTGTGTTATTTGCGGTTGTAACATTTATTGGTGTCAGTGCAGGAGAAGAATTTAGTAAGTTACAATTATTTATTTTTTTAGTTTAAACATCTGAATACAAAAATACCACTAACATTGTTTTTATTTTTGTATAATTAACAGAAGCATAACATTAAGTTTAAAAAAGAATTTGAAACCAACGTTTCATTTTATATTTTATTTTAAGCACTAAAACTAATTCATAAAAGTGTCTTAGGACATGTAGGACAGGTCTACAACTTAACAGTTATGCAAAATACAGAAAATGTCTTTAAAATTGCAGAAGACCAAAACGATAACATTTTAAAATTATTTTTTATTGCACGAAGGTTTAGCTAGGGTAGCATACAAAATTAAATTATTCTTAATAAAACACTGTGTGCATCTGTGTAGTTGTATTCGAAAATTAATTGTTTTTTTGCATATTTTTTGATTTTCATATTTCGTTGCTGTGTTGCCAAAATATTTACCCTGTTTATGTTAGAAAGTGAGATAAAGCTTCATAAATTGATTTATGAATAAATAGATGTCTCTGAAATCAGGGACGCGAACCAAACAAATTAAGGTTACGGTTTAAATTTTTTAAAATTTCGGTTACGGTTTACTGCTGCTAACAATTTCGGTTTCAGTTACGGTTACCAGAATTTTTTGGTTTTTCTTGCCGTAAAGCAAAGAAAATTCTCGACAAGATTATATAGAAAATATTATGCTATGCAAAAAAAAATATTAAAATAATCACAAAAAATTAGCAGTGTTAAAAACATTTTCGTTTTAATAAAATTGCAGAGGAACCTGCTGCTGGGGTGTTAAATCTAAAATAAAGTAGCTATGGTTTTCGGCACTTTTTAAAGAACAGATTGTACGTTGTAGTCTTTTGATCAAATCCGTATTTTCACAAAATGGTCAGATAATTTTTTGAATTATTTAGAAAAACGCCTTTTCGAAAATAACATAGAAACACAGAAATCTGGAATACATGACAACATTGTTTAAAAAAGTCATGAAAAATAAATTACTCTATCTGACAGAGACCATGCCGATATATTACAGTAACTAGCCGACCGGAGCCGGTTGGCAACATTTTACCGGTATACACTATACCATCATAGTATCAGTTCTATATACTAGCACCATCTATCAGCACACGCCGTGCTTCAGTGCTAGAATGGGTGTACAGCGTTAAGGCATAGGTTTATCGAGAGCTCGAATGCCGTGCAGGTTTCATATTTAAAATTTTAATCATACTACTTTTTTATTAGTTTCAATCGGTGTTCATTCTTTTTTGATGTTGTGTACACGTTGTCATGCTACTGTTTATGTTTCCAGGAATTTTTGGCGATAGTGGACACTATCGGCTCACTAACTGCCAATAAAAGTTGCAATCGCATTTGCGAAACATAACCTACTCACAAAGACTATTAAAATGCGAATAAAAATACGAAAAAATATACACGGTGTTTTATTAAAAGAATACAAGTGTTGTATGTCATCCTTATATAAAAAATTAATAATAATTTTAGAGTATAGTTCTTTTGAACCCTTACAACTTTTGCTTCTATTGAAAATGTTTTATTTATTTAGATTGCCAAGAAGGTGTATCTTATGTAGAAAATGAATGCAACAGCTGTTTCTGCACTCCGACTGGCCTATTAGGTTGTACTGAGAAAGCATGGTTAGTTGCTTATATCTATAGAAAAATATGGTAACTAAAAACGTTTTAATATTTTAGCTCGAGTCCAAGATTCACAGAACTTCGAAACTGCGAAGTAGGAACTACTTCTGAAAAGGGCTGTAACAAATGTTGGTGTGCGAAGGACTTAGGCACGGTTTGTACCAACAAAAAGTGTTAAAAATTGCAGCGAAATCGCTCAGTCTAGAACGGCTAATGCTTATAAATATTATATGATAAAATAAGGTTAGATTAGATTTTTTGAACAAATTATTTATAAGTTCTTATCATGTAGAGACAAACTAATAAACTTGTGTACTAAAATAACTTTCGGTTACATTATGCTATTTAGAGAGGAATTAATGAACCAGAACCATTCTTTCTTAGGTTAAATATGACAGTATAGAGCGATCTGTCATTTAGTTTGTGTTTGATAGTGACCGTCTCAAGTCATTGCGTAAATAATAGAAAAAACTGAGTTGCGAGCAGTGATAAAGTACTTTCATTTAAAAGGCTTAACACCAACCGAAATCAAAGCAGAGTTGGATTCGACATTTTCAAAGTCCGCTCATTCGTTTTCAATGGTTAAAAACTGGGTTGCAGAGCTTAAGCGTGGTCGTGTAAGCACAAAGGACAAACCCCGCAGTAGACGCCCAAAAACGACTACTACCCCGGATATGATTGAAAAAGTCCTCCATATCGTATTGGAAGACCATCGAGTAAAAGTGCGCAAGATGGCAGACATAGTGGCATCTCAAACGACAGTGTGCACAAAAGTGAAACTGAAGAATTGGAAATGAAAAAATACTCCGCGCGTTGGGTGCCGAGTTTGCTTACACTGGAGCAAAAACAGAATTGTTTGATTGTTTCTCGCGACCTTTTGGCACGTTTTCGCCGCAATCCAATGGAATTTTTAGGCCGTTTCATAACCGTCGATGAAATCTGGGTTCACCATTACACTCCCGAAACCAAGGAACAGTCCAAACAATGGACACACAATGGTTCTCCGCCACCGAAGAAGGCAAAAACGGTTTTGTCAGCAGGTAAGTTATGGCAACTGTATTTTGGGATTCTCATAGAATTATCTTTGTCGACTACTTGAAAAAGAGAAAAACAATAAATTGCGAGTATTATGCTAATTTGTTGCAGCAATTGAGCGACAAAATCAAAGAGAAGTAACCTCATTTGGCGAAAAATAAAGTGCTTTTCCATCAAGATAACGTACCTGTACACACGTCTGCAATCGCCATGGCCAATATTTATGAATTGGGATTTGACTTAGTGCCTCATTTGCCCTATTAGCCCGATTTGGCTCCCAGCGACTTTTATCTATTTCCAAACCTGAATAAATGGCTTGGCGGTAAAAGATTTTCTTCCAATTCCGAGGTAGGTAATCGCTGCTGGAAATAGCTATTTTGAGGACTTGGGTTCATCGACCTGCAAAGACGGCATTGCTGCTTTGGAGCATCGTTGGAATAAGTGCGTCGAGCGAGCAGAGGACCCCATTGAAAAATAAAATGATTTTTTGCCCAAAAAACTTGCGTTTTTGTTAGGCTACGTACATTTCGAACGATCCTCGTATGTAATGGTAAATAAAATTAGATTTCTACAAAATTATTTTTGTGTCAACGCGCATTACGCCAAGCTTAAATAAACAAAAAAATCGTAACGCCCGCCACCTTAAAGCTAAAGAATTAACGAAACTTTGCCATATTCCGTATTACATATTTAAAAACAAATTACAATGAAAGTACTCTAATCTGTGTTTCTGGACTGGAATTGTTATCAACGTTTTACACGAAAATTTTGCAAACAAACACAAATCACTAAAGATAATGAGAAATTTTCCACACATTGAGAATTTTAATAATAATTTTAACTGCAAGGGGTTATCGGTGTGTTTTGCTAAACAGCCAGACTTTTACTTGTGTATTTCTTGACACAGGAAAAAGTATTTATTTATATACTTAGCTGAAAAGGATTCCTTATAAATAAGGTTGACCAGGGGACAGACGTTGTTTTACTTAGACGTTAAATGTTACTACACCGGAATATACTATTAGCTATAATGTATGCAGAAATACTGGAAAGAAAGACAAAAATGGGAGAAGCACCGAACTTCCCTATACTTTGAAGCTTTTACGTTTTATATTTTCAAAAGTATTACTTCACAACGTTGTAGTACTACAGTAGCGGGTTTAGGCGTTAACTACCAACGCACGTTTCGAATCTCCAATGTTTAGCTCTAAAAAGTAAAAAAACCACTATTTCAAAATTTGATAAATACATCTTTATAGTAAAAAAAAGTAAAACAAGAAATAAAATAATATACTATTATACTATATAGTTACACGAAATACATGGCAATAATAAAACAGTAGTGTGAAATCACACATCCTCGGTATTAAAGTAGTTCGTAGTTCCTAAAAATGTGGTAAAAACACAGATAACAGATAAAAATAAATAGCATTTTTTAAATGGAAATTAAGGTCGAATGTTTAATGTGATAAAATTCTGTACTCCGTGAAATATACTGTAATGGTTACAGCAAATGTCATTAGAATTTGTTTATTACAGTTTTCTGAACAGCCGTTCAGTAATTGCGGACATGTCGATTATTAATTATGTAATATGTCCTATTACACAATGAGTAATGGCAGATTTTGAGAACGCTTGCTTTTCTCCTATTACTCACACTTAATCAGAATTACATAAAAGTTAGCATAAAACCTGTGGTTGGTTACTCCAATACCTATACGTTTTTTAACTTTTACCTTAAATAAATGGTCTCTGATAAAACAAATTACTAAAGACTAACTATGTTGAAGTAGTCACAATTTCGACAGCAAAATACACCAACGTTAAACAAATATTAATACTAAATAAATAAATAAAAATGTTTATCTAAACACTTTACTTAGTAGCAAATTTGTTTACTTTTTTATATAAGAGCTAATAAACTGACTATTTTTTTTAAATTTTTGCTATAAATGTTGTTTTTATTCAAATTCTTGAACACCATTTTCTGCTTCCGAGCTAGTAAATACTGCAAGTAAAAATAATGAAGTCCGCTGTGTTACTTGCTCTTGTGGCATTTATTGCTGTTAATGCAGATGAAGAATTTTTTAGTAAGTTACATGTTTTACATTTTTATTCAAATAGCTAAAATTGATAGCAGTTAAATAAAATCATTTTTTATAGTATTCGAGTCGTTTTGTCCGCTATTTTCTAAAAATTTAAAAAAATGTGTCAATCCAGTGTTCTATTTTAAGCGTTACACATAACATTACACTAAGCCAAGAAGGCTTAGTAATGGTTTTTGTGTTGTTCGGGCATCCTTATACTTTGAATATTGCAAAAAGTGATGAATTATGGTAGACTTAAATAATATATCACACTTTGCTTGAAAACACCCGGTAAAATATTTATTTCTGGCCCATTTGAAACTGAAATTTTTCATACTGTGGACTTGATAAAAAGCTATAAAATATTACAAAATGTTAATAATAACTTACTGCGATGGTTTTTTTTGTCACAAAAATGATATTCATATTAGGGATTTTTTTAAATTAAAAAACTGATTGTATATTCTTATTTACGACCCCCCGAATGGCCACTAAACGGAATATAAAAAAAACACCAATCTTTTAATGTTTTATAGCACCATGAAAATTTACAGTTATTGCGTAAAATAACCACCAATAGAATTACTGTTTGCATTTAAAAAAAAATAATTTAATTCTTAGTTAATAATTCTATTTCAACAATAAATAACAAGACCTAGTATTCTAAAACAAACAAAAGTTCTCGGCAAACACAAAAATTGTGTTATATTAGAACTGTTTTTTTATTGTTAGAATAATTGTTAATCATTTAAAACTGTAAACAATTGTTTTATTGGCTGTACATAGCACGATCGATAGTTATGCGTGGTTTCTTTAGGAAGCAAATCCAAATTTTTATCGTTCCATGCAATTTTTAAAAAGTTTTTTTCAGAGTTCCGTTTAATAACAGTATCCCAGGACGTTTTTTAAATCATGGATATGTGCGTGTGCACAACTCCAAGCTTCCCGTCTCAGTTCCTTACTTGGGCTCAGCGCACTTAGCGCTATTCACCAGTCTAACACGCTCCCCCCGAAAAGACATGCAACCCAACGTACACACGACACACAACGTTCATGGATATGCTGGGTTTAACTAATTCAGAGAAATTTCCGGCGTGCAGAGGATTCGAACCTACTGCCGTTGGGAGACGCCAACGGCTGGCTTTTACATATTATAATACGATATTCTCTTAAGATGCAACTCTATAGCTTTCATACTATAAAAACCCCACTGTATATACAGCCGTTAGGTCTCAGCCATCGATCTAATGCAAATTTGACTTTTAAATTAAATAATTTATGACAGAAATATAGTAGCCATAATTTAAGTTGTATTCGGTATTTCCTGTCTGAGTGTACAAATGTTACTTAAACATTTCTAAAACTGTATTTAAAATATATATGCGGCTCATTTTGGTAGATTATATTATCCTGCAAAAAATCTTCGTATTAGTAATACTTAAAACAATCTTAAAATTGTCAAAATGCAATTATAGCATTTTCTCATGTAAAAGATTTTGTATTAAACTCATTTAATTTTTTTACAGAGTGCAAAGAAGGTGTGCCGTACATAGAAAACGAATGTAATGGTTGCTTCTGTACTCCTACCGGTAATTTAGGCTGTACAATGAAAGCATGGTCAGTAAAAGCTTTATAAAATACTATTCCTCACAATTCTTGTCCCTAAAATCGCAACAAGTCGAATCAAAATTTGCATCTGAAAATTCGGACGTATCTCTTGAATTGTATGTCTTAAATATCTGAATTAAAATCATTCTTCGGATAATCTAAATTTCGAAGCAAACACTGAAATTTAAAATCCCAATTAGAATATTAATTAAAAGTTAATCAATAAGCATGATAGATGCTAATGCCGGAAATTTTCTTTTTATTGCTTTTGACTTGCGTTACAAACAATTTGGATATCTAAAAGCTCGGAATTGGTTACCAACCCTATTTTTCACTATTTTCTTGTTTTTAGCTTCGAACCTAGAAATACCGAACTTCAACACTGTGTAATAGGAACTACATCGGAAAAGGACTGTAACAAATGTTGGTGTGTCCAAGGCTTGGGCTCTATTTGTACAAACAATCAGTGTTAGATATTTAAGTTATGAATTTCAATAATTATTATTGTGCACCAATGTAAAAACAACAATAAAGTAAATTGCATGCAAACTTAAAAAACAGTCAATCATTATAAGAGATAGCGATCATAAACTCAACAATTTTTTTGTAAATTTATTTATATAAATATAATGCAGTTTACGAAGCAGACACTATTACATCTGAAAATATTTTCCATAAAAAACATGGAGTTAGTTAATTTATTTTTAAACTATTTGCAAAAGAAAAGTATAAAATATCAATTTATTATTTATTTTTTTATCTTTATTTCAATTAATATCATAGAAAATCGCAATGCAAACAAGAAGGTACATTGACATTAATTAATCAATTAAATTTTAATCCCGCAGAAGAATTACAACGGTACTTAGATAAACTTCAAGAATTTCAACAATTACCTAATAACATTCAAATCAGGAAGTTGAGCTGGAGCATCAAAACATATCAACAGCTATCCACCAAGCAGCGAAAGAAGCCTTAGGGAAAGTAACTTCCAAGAAGAAACTATACCAATTGTAGTGGAATGAACACATAGAAAAAGCAATACAAGATAAAAACGAGCGTACAAAAAATGATTGAGAAATTAAACAGTAGAAAATTGGCAAGAATATGAAAGATTAAACAGAGACGTCAAACGAAACATAAACCAACAAAAGAGCAACTCGTGGGAAAGAAAATGCTAACAGACAGACAGATTCATAGGTGTGGAGATGCCTTAAAAATATGAAAACCAATCATACTTCGAAGGTAGTTGCTACAATTACACTGGATGAGTGAGCTTCCCATTATCAATCAATTATTTACAGAATCGAGCACAGTACTCAAATATCGACAACTTTCTTATTGAAGATGCTGAAAATAATCATCCGATTCTGTCAGAAAACGACCTAAAAGATGCAATTATGTCAACGAAGAATAGTAGAGCCCCGGGTCCTGGAAGAGTATGTACCGAACTAATTAAATGCAGCGGAAACGTATTAGCTAATAGAATGTTATACCTTATGAACAATTGCCTACTACAATATAAGATTTATATAAGAAGAAATGGCCGTAAAGACAAAATCAACTACAAAGGCTTATGTATAAACAGTACAATTAGTAGAATATTTGGTAAAATTCTGAATAGCAAATTAAAACACATGGCAGAGCCGAGAATTGGCCAAAAACGTATTCGTCTCAGGAAGGTCATGCACTGATAACCTATTTATAATATAGCAGTTAACGGAGAAAAGCCGAAGAGACCCACCTAGCGTTTATCGGTCTAGAAAACCAACGACACAGTACCTCGTAGAAAACTTTGGCAACATTAAAAAAATTTGACATTTATAAAAGATTGATAAACATGATCAAAATCCTGTATGAAAATAACAAGACATATGCAAATCAAACTTTCAGTATACAGGGTGTTAAAGAATTGTAAGGACAAACTTCTAGGGATTGCAAGACACAACAAAACAAACAACTTTTGTTAATAAATGTGTGGTCAAAAGTGTTTCCTTTCAGCGATAGAGCTTCTCAAAGATTCTTTAAGAAGCGCCTAAATGTAGGCAACTCAATTTACTACCTACTATTTGTTTCCATAACGACGGAAATTTATACAGGATAAATAAAGCCTTCTTTTCCACTTTTCAAATTCAAATTAAATTTAAAATAAATTAATCAACAAAATGTTTCAAACTAAGCGATAGAAAAAACCAAAATTACAAAGCAAAAACCAACTATTTGAAAAAATTACAATAGCGAATTCAAAAATTAAGAAAATTATAGTAAATGTTCAACATGTCGCCCCCCAGTTTCTACACACGAAGCACATCTACGAGGTAAATTCCTGGGCACCGCTCCAAATAGTTCAAAAAGTCTGTTGAACTTCTTCACCTGCAGCAAGAAGCAGTAAGTTCTTCTACAGTTTTAACTGGGGTAGCATACACTAACGTTTTAACATGACCCCACAAAAAGAAATCAAGTGGAGTCAAATTAGGAGAACGTGGAGGCCACGCCACATGTCCTCCTCGACCTATCCATTTGTTGGGAAAAGTGTTATTTAAAAATACCCTGACTTCCGCCGAAAAATGAACAGGTGCACCATCGTGCTGCAGCCACATTTGAGGTAGAACACTTTCCAAAATTCAGGCAGGACATGGCGTAGGAAATTTAAATAACTTGCTCCTGTTAACCTTTGGGGTAGCAGATATGGTTCAATTAGTCTATCGTCATTAATCCCGGCCCAAATGTTCACTGAAAATCTTTGCTGGTATCCTTTTTGAACCACAGCAAGAGGACTTTCATCGTACCAAATGTGGCTGTTTCTACTGTTAAATATTCCTTCTTTCGTAAAAGATGCTTCGTCATTAAACAGAACGTTTACTTAGAATTCTGGATCCTCATTACACCGCCGCAGAAATTCATGGCAAAATTGTACCCTTCTGGGAAAATCTGCTTGAACCATGGCTTGTACCTTCTGTGGATGGTACGGATGTAGCTGCTGCTCATGTAGTACCTCCCATACTGAAACATGGTTCACTTCCATTTCATGAGCGATGGCTCTTGAACTAGTAGAAGGATTTTCAGCCACTCTCTTCTTCCTCAAAATTCACCGTTCGCCCTGTTCTGGTAGCTCCACAGTTGTGTCTGTTGACAACGAATGTGCCTTCCTCCCGCAGCCGACGTGAAACTACACTAAAGGCCTTGTGCGATGGATTATTCCTATTCGTAAAATGTTCTTGGTACAGGCGAGCAGCTTCGCGTGCGTTACCCCAAGCAGCTCCATACATGAACATCATGTCATGCTGGTCGGCAAAAGTATAATTCGCCATAACACAAAAATACGAAACACAGAACGAAAATAACAAATAAATAATTATCAAAAAAATTACAGAACGAAAAAAACGAATTATAAAAGGCACAGAAAGAAACAAAAGCAAGAAAAGTCAAAAAATATCACAGAAATATCGAATTGTGTTTTTTGAACGCTGATAACATAACAAGGTGTAACAAATTTTCAATCTGTTGTGATTTATTATCTTGAATTGGGTTGTTGAGTCTTCTGGAAAAAAAAATTGGCAACTCTGATTCTAAAAGATTACTCAGTTCGCTGAAATCTCAACGTCAGTTTGGAAGCATTATTGCTAACGTTCTGTCACAGTATTACAAGTCCGAGACTTGAAACTTTAATATAAAATATCATAATAGTGGGTTTTGGCCTACGAGGAGGACTTTGACAAAATCAAAGAGGCTTATTCTTGTTAGTGTACCTAGTTAGCCTTATTAAGCGTGGCGTTATTATCCCTCTCGGGAGGGGGGGGGCGAATTAAACTTAACAATTGAGGCGCTATTGCTGTGAAACCAATTGGAGTGAGTGACAGCGCTATTTCCATATTGGTGGCGGCAAGACGCTCTTTTCGCGTGTTGTTATTATCCATTTGTACGTAATCGATCGCTGTTATTGCGTTAAATTCTTAGGCGTATTGGCAAGCGGCGCTATTGTCCTTCGGGAATTAGGCGTAGCGACCAAGGCGCTGTTAAGATGAGACTAATCCGGCTGAGAGTATTGCGTACAAATGAGTGATATCACACAGCGTTCCGGGAAAGAGTACTCAGTTACTTGCGTAACCTCTACAATTCTCGACATTTATAAACAGTCCCAAAAAGACATATCAGTATAAGTAAAAGTGGGGCACAAATTTGGTTTGGCAACTTTACTACACACAACTGATGTGCAAATTCTATATAAATAGTTCCTGCACTCATAACACCAACATTTGCATCACAAAAATAAATAAATATTTTAAAAGGTTGACTATTGTTTAAATCAGCTTAACATCTTATCCTTCTAAACCTCAATAAAGACAGGGTAAACCAGACACAAATAATAATTAAAACACAACGTAGGTCCAACACAGATCATCGCAAATAAATAATCAATTAAGAATAAACACTTGACATGTTTTAAATAATACTATTAAAATTTGCGAATAAAAATATCTACGACACTGCACGATTACAATTTGTCTAAATTGGAAACCTCTTGCGTGGAGCTTTCTTCGAAATATTTTCTATGCTTTATTCACCACAGTTATCTAAAACCTCTTTACAAAAATGAGTTCATATTCATAGTTTTTTCCAAGGCTTTTCTTGCACAGTAAGAAATTAAATAAATGACAACATAAAATAATATTATTATACCAAGAGAGATTTACATACAATTTTTTCTAAATGCACAACTCATTTTCTCACAACAACAAGTTCTGCTGTTGATAAATGTTGCACATCAGAAATTCTTCATGAATGCTAAAAATAACAAGTTAGACAGTCACCTTGAAAAATATAAATGGCCACCTAATTGTGACTATTGTGTCATATTAAAAAAACTGGTAAGACTTTCTAAGATAAAATAAAGTTGCAAGAATTTATATAGAACTGTAATAATACAGGTGGTTCTTATTGAAGATGTCGCGTTGTTACTTTTTTCGTTGATTCAAAATTTACAATGTAAACATGTTCTTGCTCGTTATTTTCTTCGAATCTCACTTTGTTTTGCACAGGTATATTTGGTGTGATGACAAATCGTGCATAAGTCTTCCTGGCAATAATTCATCAAGTTATTAGTGTTAAATAGTATGTTGAAAAAACAAATAAGCAAAATTTTAAAGGGATTTGCATACATTCAAGTACAAATATGAATACACCATAAAAGGTTTTTGGGACACAATAAACGATTTGTTAAATTTATACGCCTAATTTTACTGTTCAACCTAAGACAACTAGATTTGGATATGTGCCTTGAAACAATAAATAATGGGCGCCTTAATTGCATCTATTGTACATGAAAACGAAAAGAAGAGCCACAATAGATTCACTAACAACACAAGAATTAATAAATGCTACGTATGGTGTGCAACAATGTCATATATCCTTGTTTTTTGTTTTTAGTGGGGGAAGAATCTGTTACAGTTTAATTTTTAGCTTAATATTACTCCGAGGAGTTACGTAACCCGTTGTACATCTTTTATTATTTTTGTTCCTTCCAATAATTTTCGAATTTCTAATGTGGTTTCTACCGCTTTATTTTGTAGTTTTTGAATTCCTCGTTTTGTCAAGGACACTTGTAAAGTTGTTCGTATCAGCTTTTATTTCCACTTTAATTTCTATTTTTAAAGTATTCAGACTGACGTGGAAGTTTTAAGAATTTTTGCTGAAAGTTTTTAAATAATCTTTTACTTCCATTGATCAATCAGTAAAAAATTCCTTATTTTAATGAGTCGAGATATTGTTATAGATATGATTTTTAGGTGAGTTTTGTCTCAGAGACTGCTTTTTCTAAACTTCGTAATTAAACGTCCGACTTTACTTTATCATTAAAAAAATACTAGTGTTACCCCAGCGCACAATGCACTGACAGACAACGTTGGCAGAACCGACGAAATGTCAAGTCACGTGATGCATTAGTTCCAATAATGACACGCGACGTTATTGTAGATGGCGCCCCAAGTGGCGCGCGTCTAGCCGACCTTCATATATATTATAAATTAAAATAATTATTATTAAAAAAACGACGTAGAATAAAAATATAAAAATGTTTCATGTTCCATCTGTGGATAGAGACCTTTCATTTTAAAAAAATGGTCCAAATTGGTGAAGCGGTAGCCGCTGGAGGAACCGGAGAAAAAAAACCTTTGTGCTTTTATATATGTATGGATAACTCTTTTTGTTGATAGTCAAAACAGATTCGAATTTTTGTCATATTTAAATGAACATCTAACAGTATATTAAGTAATTAAACAATGATGCAATAGTTGTTTTAATTAGAGTTTAGCAGCAGAAGCAGACCTACTATAAATAATCATCAATACATAAATACATTTGCATTTAATTGCTTAATCACTTTGCTTGGCAAAAAAATTGTTTATTTTTAAAGCTAACAAACAACTTTTTTTGAGTAATTTTGTATATAAATACAAGACTGTTGCTAAAACGGATATTGTTTGATTCAAATCTTTGCACAATAATTTTCTGTTGCCGTGCTGATAAATACTGCTAATAAACAAAATGAAGTACGCGGTGTTACTTGCTCTTGTGGCAATTATTGTTGTTACTGCAGGGGAAGAATTTAGTAAGTTATATTTTCATATAAATCGGAAAACGTTTAATTGCAATAATTTGTACTATGGTTTCTGAAATTTTTTCCAGCTTTCAAACGAGTTTGTTTTTTCTCAGACATCCTGATCATATGAAAATTACAAAAAATTGTAAATATTTTTAGTGCTAATTAATACATAACTGTGTCCTACTTTTTTTTCGAAATCTTCAAAAAAATATATAAATTTAGCTCAATTACCACTAAGTTTTTTATAGCATCGAATATTTAAAGTAGCGCCTAATGAGACGTGAAAACCCATTTAGTTAGTGAGATTTTTTTTCTGTTAAAAATGGAAAATTTCATATTAGGAATTTTTTTATTAATAAATTATAACATATTTATGTGTTTGGGACCGCCTGGACTGCCATAAAGGGAATTTACGAATAATCAAAAATTTTATGCAAATATAAAAATTTAGAGTTATTTTTAGAAGCAACCAACCACTGCTAACTATAAAATGTATTTTATGCCACTAAATAATTGTTCATAGTTTCAAAAAATAAATTACTTTAATTCTTAGGTAACAATTACATGTTAACAATAAATAACCAGACCTAATACTTAAAAATAAGTAAAAGTTCTCGTCCAAATGAAAGAAAATCTGTGGTGTTAGGTCTGGTTATTTATTTTAGGAATAACTGTTATTTATTTAAAAATCTCAACAATCGTTTTATTGGATTTTTATGGTTCACTCGATTCTTATAACTGCTATCTTTCAGCAAAACTCTTAATTTAAAAAAATGGTAATATTTTCAAAATTCCGTTTAAGAGCATTTTAGTGGGTTCGAAGTAAGATTATGCAATCGATTTTTGCCAAACAAACACCATCGCAGTACATTCTATAACATTCCGTATCAAAATAAAACAACATTAATATTTTTTTAATGGTCACTACTCCACCTTATTAAATAAATTCTACACATGTTTCATCCGCTAGGACATTGTCAATGATTAATAATGTCCTAGCAAATGAAACATGTGTAGAATTTATTTAATAAAGTAAGAAAAATTTTATTTCATTTTATTTTAGTATGAATTTCCCACAAAGTAACCATGGCATCTGTTAAATATTTACTTTCAGTATCCTCCTAAGTTGCATTTTTTTATCCTGTATAACATACAAGACCAGATTCAATTGTGTTAAAAACAAAATTTTTATAAGGTTGTTTCTAATCAAAATGTACATATTGCATATACAGCCGAAGCTGTAGTATTGCAAAGATCTAAAATGTTTTGTTGTAACTTAAGTAAGAGTTTGTTATTGCTATAGCATAAAACAGGTTAATTTATACAAAATATAGAAAATCTGTTTCAGTACTTACATAAAAATTCTATTGCAAACATAATATGAAAAACACTTAAACTGTTTTGATGTAAATTTGCAATTTAAATTAAATTAGCACAACTCGGGGGTTACACCCTCTGTTTTCCTTCCTCGCTATGCAGAGTATAGATACAAGAAAGTTATATTGTGACCGTCATGTATAGAATTTGAAGGAAATGCGATTATTAATCAAAGTTTTTTTGGCTTTTGGCTTACTCATCAATATAAAAGTTATGCCTAAAAAAAGGTACATTTATGGCATGTTCAAAAATTCGCAAAATTTATAACAAATTACCAAACTTTAAAAGTTTCCATAATTTTTAAAATTTAAAAATTTAAAAGTACAGATAATAATAATTTGAACTATTTTACCTGCGTTTACATGGAAATTTATCTAAAAAATTGCTGAAACTATGGTGAGAAAATATCTACACTTTGTTTGAAAATGTTATCTCAAACAAAAATTCGTTCTATTAGCAATACTTGCAACAATTGTTAGCTTAGAATTGTCAAAACGCAAATCCACTACGTTTACGCTGTAAAAACTAACTAATTTCTTTTTTCACAGAGTGTCAAGATAACGTACCATATAAAGAAAACGACTGTAATGATTGCTCCTGTGGTCCAAACGGTCACATGCGTTGTACAGAGAAAGCATGGTCAGTAGTCTTATTGTATCCTAATCTTAAAAATTCTTGTCTCTCAAATCTCGTCAACTGCTGATAATCCAAATTTTCAAACAAACACTCAATTTTAAAATCCCGATCGTGTTATAAATAAACAATTAATCAAAAAACATGATAAATCTTAATACCGGGACTTTTTCGTCAATTTTTTGAACTTCCAGAATGAAAAATCTAAATGTGCAAAAACTCAAAAATGGTTACGAACCCCATTAGCCTGTCTATATTTATGCAAATTATTAAATAAATTATTATTTCCTTGTTTTTAGTATCGGAAATACAGAACTTCAGGACTGCAAAGTAGGAACTACATCTCACAAGGACTGTAACAAATGTTGGTGTACCGAACACTTGGGCACTGTTTGCACAAACAATAAGTGTTAGAAATTTAACTTAAAATTTCACTAATTATTATTGTGTATAATTATTGTACAAAAAGCAATAAAATGCATTCTATTAGCTTGCAAACCTAAAAAATAATTGTAATCAATATATAAAATTAGATATAGTAATCAATCATGAACTCAACAACTTTTTATGTGAATCTTTTCTTATAAATATAATGCAGCTCACGGGATGCCGAGGTGTCGGTGCCTCAGTACCATTAGTACTGAGTCGTCCCCTTCTTCGCAGAACCTGCACATGGGGTCGTTTACTACTCCCATGGTGTTACAGAGTTTTTTAGAAGAACCATGGGCAGTCAGAAAACCTACCACGATCCTGATGTATTTCCTTCTTAAGCGTAGGATGTGTTTGAAAAGCCAAGGCGAAAGTTCTCGAATAAGAAGCTTTGACTGGCGCAGCCTTGGATGCAAGGTCCAGTGCATTCTGAACTGGGAGCGAGCCCAGTTCTTAATCTATTACCTTGCAATAGTCCTGGAGAGTCCGAGGGCCGGTTTCGGGCCAAGGAGATGCTTCTGAGAGCTCTTGCTGGCCAAAGCATCGGCTTCCTCGTTTCCACTAATGTTACGGTGGCCGGGCACCCAGAGTAGCTTGACCCAATTGTGTGAGCTGAGTCTGCTTAGGGCGTCACGACAGTATTTAACCAGCATTGATTTGGTTATAACAGAATCAAGTGCCTTGAGTGTCGCTTGGATATCGCTGCATATATAGATATGCTTATTAGAATAATCTCAGCTTAGGTTCTCTTAGACACAGATTAAGATAGCATAAATCTCTGCCTGGCACACTGTGGCAAACTTACCAAAAGCAAACGAAAACTTTGCCCTGGGGTTATCGCCATAGATCCTTACACCGAAACTTTCTGCCGTCTTCTATCCGTATGTGAACCAGACTAGGCCCGCTGACTTAAGAAGGTCTTCGGTTCGGGTCCAGTCTTCCTTATTTGGAATGACAATGATGTATGGTTGGGGTTGGGAAATATATCATTTACAATAAAATGAAAAAATATGCTTAATTTCGACTTCTGGTTTCGAATTTTTTTTTGGTATAGAGGGTCCGGTCGTGCAATTCTGCACAGTGGCCTGCAATGGTGTTTGTATGCCCCTGCTCTGCTCATAAATTAGTAAAATAAATACGGCCAACTGAAGTTCGTAAGCTAAAAATAACATTTATGAATTTGATTATCTAAAGCCCATGTTTAAAAATAAATAGGTTACGAATTAATAAACTAAAAATGATTTTGTCTTAAATATTGCTTGAGTTGGCGATCGCAACTAACTCGCAATTAAGAACTAACTTCAGCCTTGACTGCGCCGTGCGTCTTTTTTAACTTTTAAAAAGAATATTTGTCAAACAACGCTTGGATTGTATACTCTCAGCTGCAGCCGTATTTCTCCCAAATGAAGACAAGTGGAGGGGATCCGGATTAATATGTAGAATTACTGCTATTGCTTTATAATTCATAATTCATTAAACTAAGACTGTGATTCGCAGCCTGCTACGCTACACTACCTACTTAATTAGCATATTTATTACTAAACGAGCGGCCGTGGCTCAGCGGTAAGCGCGCGGGCTACCAATGCAGCAGATCCGGGTTAGACTCTCGGCCCGGTCGTTCTCCCTCGCAAGGCAACGGAAACCAGCGAGGTAAGTTTAGGCCCCGGAAAACCTCTCTGGAGAGGAAGTGCATGCACTTCCTGTGGTTCGGAGCCACGTTAAGCTGTAAGTCCCCTATGTCTGTCTGTGTAAAATCGCCGGGCACCAAACACAGATATGGGTGAAAAGTCGCCAACGCTCTGAATAGAGTATGGTACTAGAGAAGATTATCAAAAGAAGCAAAGCGTGAGGCATAGCCCATGGATTTCGTTAGTTAAGCATTTAAAATTCTTAAACCATTTAGAAACTAGATTATTGATCCAATTATTCCATTGGTATGCTAATCCTCAAACCCAACCCAATCCCAGAAAAAGGCAAAGTAAACTCCACCAGTGATAGCTAAATTATTAATTATTATAAGTATATAAAGAAGTTACTTACTGAAACAATAATTAAAAGAATTTAGCCACACATAACTACAAAACTGATAAAGGTCACAAACCCTGCTATCAATTGTTAAAAAACAAACTGTGTTTAATACAAAGAAAAGTGATAGTTGTAATTATTACAATTAAATATTTATCTAACTAAACTCTTCTCTTAGTAACAAACTTGTTTACTTCTACTTTATGAATTATGATAATTCATAAAATAAAATGCTTAGTTTTTTTTGTACTATTTTGTCTATAAATACAAAGTTGTTTAAGAAACCAGTGTTGTTCGATTCAAATCTTTGAACGATAAAATCCTTTTTGTAGACGAAATGAAGTTCGCTGTGTTTCTTACACTTGTGGCATTTGTTGCTGTTAGTGCAGGGGAAGAATTTAGTAAGTAAAAAATTTTTATATTATAATCTAACACTAAGGTAGGTACCTAATTCTATTGCATTTTATATTTTAAAGCTGGAACCAGTTTCGCCCTTATTTAGTACTAAAATAAGCAATTTCTCAATAATAAATAAAAGAAATGTGTGCCAAGCACGCAAGTTCTAAGTGGAACTTCTGGACGTGTTCTCACTGAAATAGTTTTTTTTGAATTCTATGATTTAACAGAAAACCAATACGGTTTTAGTTAGAAATCTGTTATTGAAGTCATTTTCCAAATATTAATTTAGAAAGTCCAAACAAACAGGAATGGACCTTTGCATGAAAGAGGTGCTGAATTACTCTTGTATTTCTAGATTACGTCACGTACATGTATTATTTCTTTCCGTGTTTTATAATTAAAGAAAATGTTAAACTAACTAAAGTTATTTTTATATGTGTACAGCTTCAAGCGCTATCAAGGTTTACGCCTCGATGAGGGACAGAAAGTGCGAACAGCATTTTATAAAAAAATCATACATCATAGCTATATGATATTTATTTTATTGCTTTAAAATATTTATCAACGTTTATTCTTAATTTTGTTCACTGCATGTATATGTTAAACTCTATAAATAAAAAAGTTTTTCGGTTAGTAAAACGTTCACTACATCGAAAAAAATATTTGTAATTTTTTTGGTGAAAAATTTTGTTTCAGAAATTGAAATAAGATCATAGCATCTTCTTTTAAACAAAAAAAATCAAGTACTTTCCGGTATATTAGGTTATATTTATGTGTTTTGGCAATTAGATCATTTTTTATTTGGTAAAAAAAGTTCGGCGCTGGTCAGAAAGGTGGTAAATGTCGTTTTTTCTTTTTAAAATGTCAGTTTTCTTTATTTTTTTATGAATTTTGATTTTGTGCTGTTAAATGAATATGTAATATTATATTAGGAAATTTAAAAATAATGCAATAGTTGTTTTAATTAGAATTTAGCAGCAGAAGCAAGCCTACCTTAAATAACCGTCAATACATAAATACATTTACATTTAATTGCTTAATCACTTGGCAAACAAGTTGTTTACTTTTAAAGCTAACAAACAACTTTTTTTGTGTAATTTTATAATATATAAATACAAGGCTGTTGCTAAAACGGATATTGTTTGATTCAAATCTTTGAACATTAATTTGCTCGATAAATACTGTTAATAAACAAAATGAAATTCGCTGTGTTACTTGCTCTTGTGGCAATTATTGTTACTGCAGCTGAAGAATTTAGTTAGTTATATTTTTATATAAATCAGAAAACGTTTAATTGTAATAATTTGTACTATGGTTTTTGAGTTTTTTTCCAGCTTTCAAACGAGTTTGTTTTTTTTCAGACATCCTGATCATATGAAAATTACAAAAAATTGTAAATCATTTTAGTGCCAATTAATACATAACTATGTCCTACTTTTTCTTCGAAACCTTCAAAAAATATATATAAATTTAGCTCAGTTACCACTAAGTTTTTCATAGCATGGAAGATGTAAAGTTGCACCTAATGAGAATACTAAATGCCATAAGACGTGAAAACCCATTTAGTTAGTGAGATCTTTTTTCTGTTAAGAATTGAAAATTACATATTAGGAATTTTTTTATTAATAAATTGTGGTATATTTATGTGTTTGGGACTACCTGGAATGCCATAAACGAAATTTACAAATAATCCAAAATTTTATGCGAATATACAAATTTAAAGTTATTTCTAGAAGTAACCACTCCTAACTATAGAATGTATTTTATGCCTCTAAATAATTGTTTATATTTTCAAAAAATTACTATAATTCCTAGGTAACAATTACATGTTAACAATAAATAACCAGACCTAATACTTAAAAAAAGTAAAAGTTCTTGTCCAAATGAAATAAAATCTATGATGTTAGGTCTGGTTATTTATTTTAGGAATAACTGTTATTTATTTAAAAGTCTAAACAATTGTTTTGTTGGCTTTTCATGGTTCAATCGATTCTTATAACTGCTTTGTTTCAGCAAAACTTTTAATTAAAAAAAAATTGTAATATTTTCAAAATTCCATTTAGGAGCATTTCAGTGGGTTCGAAACAAGATTATGCAATCGATTTTTGGTGACATTTAGTAATTTCATACAATTCAAACTACTGTCAAATTAAAATTTAGACAAACAATTTGAATGTGATTTAATTTTTAAAATACCTAAGATTTGAAGATAAGATGGAAGAAGAATTATCTTGCACCCCACCCGAGCTACGCAAAGTAGCGGAAAATACGCTAAATAATCTTTTTTAGAACATACAATTTGAAGGTTATGTTTATAACGCGTGAAGGTTTTTGTTGTCACATGGTTGTCACCAACATAACAAAATAAAATTTTGAATTCTTTTAGGAGTTGCTTTATGAAATCCAAATGAGTTTCATAAAGTGGTTAGTAAAGAACCAAAATAGAAAAAATAAATTACTTTAATTCTTAGGTAACAATTACATGTTAACAATAAATAACCAGACCTAATACTTAAAAATAAGTAAAAGTTCTTGTCCAAATGAAAGAAAATCTGTGGTGTTAGGTCTGGTTATTTATTTTAGGAATAACTGTTATTTATTTAAAAATCTCAACAATCGTTTTATTGGATTTTTATGGTTCACTCGATTCTTATAACTGCTATCTTTCAGCAAAACTCTTAATTTACAAAAATGGTAATATTTTCAAAATTCCGTTTAAGAGCATTTTAGTGGGTTCGAAGTAAGATTATGCAATCGACTTTTGCCAAACAAACACCATCGCAGTACATTCTATAACATTCCGTATCAAAATAAAACAACATTAATATTTTTTTAATGGTCACTACTCCACTTTATTAAATTAATTCTACACAACATGTTTCAGCTAGGACATTATCAATGATTGATAATGTCCTAGCGGATGAAACATGTGTAGAATTTATTTAATAAAGTAAGAAAAATCTTATGTCATTTTATTTTAGTATGAATTTCCACAAAGCAACCATGGCATCTGTTAAATATTTACTTTAGTATCCTCCTAAGTTGTATTTTTTTATCCTGTATAACATACAAGACCAGATTCAATTGTGTTAAAAACAAAATTTTTATAAGGTTGTTTCAAATCAAAATGGACATATTGCATACACAGCCGAAGCTGTAGTATTGGAAAGACCTAAAATGTTTTGTTGTAACTTAAGTAAGAGTTTGTTATTGCTATTGCATAAAACAGGTTAATTTATACAAAATATAGAAAATCTGTTTCAGTACTTACATAAAAATTCTATTGCAAACATAATATGAAAAACACTTAAACTGTTTTGATGTAAATTTGCAATTTAAATTAGCACAACCCGGGGGCTACACCTCCTGTTTCCTTTCCTCGCTATAGATACCTATAGATACAAGAAAGTTATTGTGACCATCATGTATAGGATTTGGAGCAAATGCGATGATTAATCAAAGTTTTTTTGGCTTTTGGCTTACTCGACAATATAAAAGTTATGCCTAAAAGAAAGGTACATTTACGGCATTTTCAAAAATTTGCAAAATTAAAAAAAATTATCGAACTTTAAAAATTTTCAAAATTTTTAGGCTTCAAAATTATTATTATATAATATTACCAAAACACGGCCAATAAACTGCGTCGAGACATAAAACCCCGTTGCCGTGTTATTGTGAGACAGTTAGTAATTTACTGTAAGTACAGATAAATATAATTTATGACATAATTGTCATAATCTAAGTTGGACTGTTTTACCTGCGTTTACATGGAAATTTACCTTAAAAATTGCTGACACTATGGTGACAAAATATCTACACTTTGTTTGAGAATGTTATCTCAAACAAAAATTCGTTCTATTAGCAATACTTGCAACAATTGTTACCTTAGAATTGTCAAAACGCAAATCCACTATGTTTACCCTGTAAAAACTAACTAATTTCTTTTTTTACAGAGTGCCAAGAGAACGTACCATATAAAGAAAACGACTGTAATGATTGCTCCTGTGGTCCAAACGGTCACTTGCGTTGTACCGAGAGCGCATGGTCAGTAGTCTTATTATATCCTATTCTTAAAAATTCTTGTCTCTCAAATATCGTCAACTGCTGTCGTTTCTGAATCAAAACCTCGGACCTGTAAAATTCAGACGCATCTCTCACATTTTATATTCTTCAATATTGAAATAAAATTATTCTCCGGATAATCCAAATTTTCAAACAAACGCTCAATTTTAAAATCCCGATCGTGTTATAAATAAACAATTAATCAAAAAACATGATAAATCTTAATACCGGGACTTTTTCGTCAATTTTTTGAACTTCCGGTATGAAAAATCTAAATGTGCAGAAACTCAAAAATGATTACGAACCCCATTAGCCTGTCTATATTTATGCAAATTATTAAATAAATTATTATTTCCTTGTTTTTAGTATCGGAAATACAGAACTTCAGGACTGCAAAGTAGGAACTACATCTCACAAGGACTGTAACAAATGTTGGTGTACCGAACACTTGGGCACTGTTTGCACAAACAATAAGTGTTAGAAATTTAACTTAAAATTTCACTAATTATTATTGTGTATAATTATTGTACAAAAAGCAATAAAATGAATTCTATTAGCTTGCAAACCTAAAAAATAATTGTAATCAATATATAAAATTAGATATAGTAATCAATCATGAACTCAACAACTTTTTATGTGAATCTTTTCTTATAAATATAATGCAGCTCACGGGATGCCGAGGTGTCGGTGCCTCAGTACCATTAGTACTGAGTCGTCTTCTTTTTCGCAGAACCTGCACATGGGGTCGTTTACTACTCCCATGGTGTTACAGGGGTTTTTAAAATAACCATGGACAGTCAGAAAACCTACCACGATCCTGATGTATTTCCTGCTTAAGCGTAGGCTGTGTTTGAAAAGCCAAGGCGAAGGTTCTCGAATAAGAAGCTTTGACTGGTGCAGCCTTGGATGCAAGGTCCAGTGCATTCTGAACTGGGAGTGATCCCAGTTCTCAATCTATTACCTTGCGATAGTCCTGGAGAGTCCGAGGGCCGGTTCCGGGCCAAGGAGATGCTTCTGAGAGCTCTTGCTGGTCAAAGCATCGGCTTCCGCGTTTCCACTCATGTTACTGTGGCCGGACACCCAGAGTAGCTTGACCCAATTGTGTGAGCTGAGTCTGCTTAGGGCGTCACGACAGTATTTAACCAGCATTGATTTGGTTATAACAGAATCAAGTGCCTTGGGTGTCGCTTGGATATCGCTGCATATATAGATATGCTTATTAGAATAATCTCAGCTTAGGTTCTCTTAGACACAAGTTAAGATAGCATAAATCTCTGCCTGGAACACTGTGGCGAACTTGCCAAAAGCAAACGAAAACTTTGCTCTAGGGTTATCGCCATAAATCTTTTCACCGAAACCTTCTGCCATCTTCTATCCGTCTGTGAACTAGACTAGGTCCGCTGACTTGAGAAGGTCCTCGGTTCGGGTCCAGTCTTCCCTATTGGGAATGACAATGATGAATGGTTGGGGTTGAGAATTGTATCATTTAAAATAAAATAAAAAATATGCTTAATTTCGGCTTCTGGTTTCGAATTTTTTCGGGTATAGAGGGTCCGGTCGTGCAATTCTGCACACTGGCCTGCAATGGTGTTTGTATGCCCCTGCTCTGCTCATAAATTAGTAAAATAAATACGGCCAACTGAGGTTCGTAAGCTAAAAATAACATTTATGAATTTGATTATTTAACGCCCGTCGCCCATGTTTAAAAATAAATAGGTTACGAATTAATAAACTAAAAATGATTTTGTCTTAAATATTGCTTGAGTTGGCGATGGCAACTAACTCGCAATTAAGAAGAACTAACTTCAGCCGTGGCTGCGCCGTTCGTCTTTTTTAACTTTCAAAAAGAATATCTATCGAACAACGCTTGGATTGTATACTCTCAGCTGCAGCCGTATTTCTCTCAAATGAAGACAAGTGGAGGAGATCCGGATTTAGTATGTAGAATTACTGCTATCGCTTTATAATTAATAATTCATTAAACTAAGACTGTGATTCGCAGTCCGCTACGCTACACTATCTACTTAATTAGCATATTTATTACTAAACGAGCGGCCGTGGCTCAGCGGTAAGCGCGCGGGCTACCAATGCAGCAGATCCGGGTTCTTCTCGGCCCGGTCGTTCTCCCTCGCAAGGCAACGGAAACCAGCGAGGTAAGTTTAGGCCCCGGAAAACCTTTCTGGAGAGGAAGTGCATGCACTTCCTGTGGTTCGGAGCCCACGTTAATCTGTAAGTCCCCTATGTCTGTCTGTGTAAAATATCTATCGCCGCGCACCAAACACAGATATAGGAGAGAAGTCGCCAACGCCCTGAATAGGGTATGGTACTAGAGAAGATTATCAAAAGAAGCAAAGCGTGAGGCATAGCCCATGGATTTCGTTAGTTAAACATTTAAATTTCATAAACCATTTAGAAACTAGATTATTGATCCAATTGTTCCACTGGTATGCTAATCCCCAAACCCAACCCAATCCCAAAAAAAAGCAAAGTAAACTCCACCAGTGATAGCTAAATTAGTAATTATTGTAAGTATATAAACAAGTTACTTACTGAAACAATAATTAAAAGAATTTAGCCACACATAACTACAAAACTGATAAAAGACACAAACCCTGCTATCAATTATTAAAAAACAAACTATGTTTAAAACAAAGAAAAGTGATGCGATAGTTGTAATTATTAAAATTCAAAATTTATCTGGGGCCGGCGGGTGGTCTAGTGGTTAAGGTCCCAGGCTTTGAAACTAGACTCCCAATGGCAGTTGGTTCGAGTCCACTGCCAGTCGGTAATTTTTCTGAACAAGTTAAATCCGACGGGTCCATAGATGGTGTATGTAGGTGTGTATGTTGGGTTGCATGTCTTCAGGGGTGGGCCATATTAGACCGGTGAAGAGCACTTAGTGTGCTGAGCCCGGGTAAGGGGGTGGGAGGGGAATAACGGGGTCGTGCTCACGCACGGCTTAATGATTCTTTAAAAAAAGAAACATTTATCTAACTAAACTCTTCTCTTAGTAACAAACTTGTTTACTTCTACTTTATAAATTATGATAATTCATACAATAAAATGCTTAGTTTTTTTGTAATATTTTGTCTATAAATACAAAGTTGTTTAAGAAACCAGTGTTGTTTGATTCACATCCTTGAACGATAAAATCCTTTTTTTTGATGAAATGAAGTTCGCTGTGTTTCTTACTCTTGTGGCATTTGTTGCTATTAGTGCAGGGGAAGAATTTAGTAAATCAAATTTTTATATAATAATCTAACACTAATGTAGGTACCAAATTGTAAAAAATTTCATAATATTTTAAAACTGGAACCAGTTTCGCCCTTATTTAGTACTAAAATAAGCAATTTCTCAATATTAAATAAAAGAAATGTATGTTCTAAGTTAAACTTCTTAACGTGTTCTCGCTGGAATTGTTTTTGAATTCTATGATTTTACAGAAAACCAATACGGTTTTAGTTAGCAATCTGTTATTGAAGTCATTTTCCAAATATTAATTTAGAAACTCCAATCAAACAGGGATGGACCTTTGCATAAAAGAGGTACTGAAATGCTGCAGTAAACGCAGTTGGAAAGTTTGTAACGATAGTTTAGTAAGTTTACTCAAAGATCCCGATTGAGACAGAGGAAAAATGTATTCAGAAAATGTTACTCTTGTATTTACTTAGCATTGTTTCTAGATTACGTCACATAAAGGTATGTATTATTTCTTTCCGTATTTTATAAATAATTAAAGAAAATGTTAAACTAACTAAAGTAATTTTTATATGTGCACAGCTTCAAGCACTATCAAAGTTTACGCCTCGATACGGGACAGAAAGTGCGAACAGCGTTTTATAAAAAATTCATATAATTATGATATTTGTTTTATTGCTATAAAATATTTCTCAACGTTTATTCCTAATTTTGTTCTCTGCGTGTTTATGTTAAACTCTATTAATAAAAAAATTTTTCGGTTAGTAAAACGTTCATTACATCGAAAAGATTATTTGTAAATTTTTTGGTCAAAAATTTTGTTTCAGAAATTAAAATGAGATCATAGCATCTTCTTTCAGACAAAAAAATCAAGTAGTTCCCGAGATATTACGGTATAATTATGTGTTTTGGCGATTTGAGCATTTTTATATTACAAAAAAGTTCGGCACCGGTCAGAAAGGTCGTAAATTTCGTTTTTCTTTTTAAAATGTCAGTTTTTTTTAACAACAAACCGTTTTCTTTATTTTTTTAAAAACTTTGTTTCTTTATTAAAAGTGTTTTTCTGTGATTAATTTTCCGTTTTTTTTACCAGAGTTTATTGAACTCTGCACCCGTTGGAAATATTCCGCTGGAGCTGCTAGACGTGGTCGGTAGACGTCTTGTGCTTAAACCTTGGATATTTGAATATTAAATGTCGGATTAATTGCAAAATATAGTATAGTGCTATTTGTTTTGTTGAATAGTTAAACCTTAGTCCTTTTAATTAATAATACATAATTCTTTAGTAACAAGCAGCAGGAATTTAGTTGAAGTTACAAGCTTGCCCTAGTATGGTATTTCACAAGTAAAGGCTACGATATTAAACGAATGCCTTGCTTAATACTATTTTTATTATTGAAGGTAATGCTCAAAAATTGTTATTATTTTTAGTAAGTTTGATAAAATACGAAAAGCGTTACTTCAAAAAGTTTTATTCGATCCCATCCAAAGGGGCCAAACTCTACTTTTGCTTATAGGGGCCAGATTCGCGAGTCTTTATAAAAGTTTAGCAACTTTAATAACGATTTGTGTCACAGGAAACCAATTAATAATTGAATATCAATTAAAATAACACAGAATTAGGAATCTTATTTGCCTAAAACTATTGGCTTCTGGCCTCTTAAAAACCTTACGAAAAACTACCTGCAACTAAAATACCTTCATATACCTACCGAGTTTGCTAAAAATCTGGCAAGGGTTTCCAGAGACTCACCCACAGACAGACATTTTAAAAAACTACGATTTTGGTTTCCTTGATTTCCAAAACGCGTATGTCCATTAAAATCTGTAATTTGAAAATTTGTTTAAAATAGGACTTTCTATACTTTAGTACAAGTATGAGAAAGTAAAAACCATAAAACGTGTAGTTACCACAAGTGTACTTTCATCTAAATTTTACAATAAAATAATAGTATCTGTGATAAAGGAAGTTATGCAAGTTATAAGTAGCAGTAAAAAGAATTTATATTTGACATGACAAATAAGGTCAGAGACGCTCCTGCAGTCCTGCAATCAATTATTGAAAGACAAAATATGTTGAAATATTCACAAATGTACTCACGATAATATGAATAAAATTCAGCAGCAGAAATAGACCGACGATAAATAAATATTAATGAAATACATATTTATGTAAACATTGTGCTTAGTAACAAATTTGTTTACTTTGTAATATATGCGCTAATCAACAGACTGTCTTTTTTTTAAATTTGGCTATAAATACAAGATTGTTATTGAAACCAACGTTGTTTAACTCAAATCCTTGAACATTAATTTTATGCTTCTGTGCTGTTAAATACTGTAAGTAAACATAATGAAGTACGCTGTGTTACTTGTTCTTGTGGCATTTATTGCTGTTACTGCCGGAGAAGAATTTAGTAAGTTACATTTTTACATATTTATGCAAACATTCTCATAAGATGCAACTTGTCAACCTTCATAGTATTAAAATAATCCAATTGCTTGAAAAACAAATTTTTATAAGAGTGCAAGAGCTTTTGTGCAAACTGGGACACACTGTATATACACAGTAGGCGTCGTAAAATTTGGGACACTGAAAATATTTTCATTAATTTTATCCAATGATATAAGTACTATTACTGCAATTATAAATGTATTAAAATTAAAACCAAATACCAGTCAAGCATGGCACCAAAAGTTAAATATTTACCCTTAGATTATACTATTATAATGATAATATTGCACAGTTTAATTGATAAAAAGGTAAAGGTATGCCTATCATCAATCTAATGCAAATTTGCCTTTGAAATTAAATAATTTATAGCAGATACAGTAGGCATAATTTAAGTTTTTGTATGAGTGTAGAAATTTTGCTTAAAAATTGCCAAAAACGTATTAAGAAGGGATGTACGGTCTCGTTTTGCTTATTTCGAAAAAATGCTTTGCATTAGTACCTATTCCTTAAACAATCGTCACCCTAAAATTATAAAATGCAATTCTACCGCTTATCTCCTGTAAAAGATTTTGTACTAAACTCATTTTTATTTTATTTACAGAGTGCGAAAAAGATGTATCATACATAGAAAACGAATGTAATGGTTGCTTCTGTGGTCCAAACGGTCAATTGGGTTGCACCTTGAAAGCATGGTGAGTAGTCGTATAAAATCTTATTTTTAAAAATCGTTACTTTAAAATCTAAACAATTGCAGTTTTTGTTCGGAATCAAAAGTTTGCAAGTGAAAATAAAATTCGGACGTATATGTCGAATTTTACGTCTAAATATTTCAATTAAAATCGTTCTCGGAATAAACCAAATTCCCCAGTAATCACTGAAATTTAAAATCCCAATCAGGGTATGAAACAAAAATTAATCGAATACCATGATATATCCTAGAGCCGAAAATTTGTATGCGACTTATTAAAGAAACTATTTTTTTGTTTTTAGCCTCGGTCCAAGAATTACAGAACTTCAACAGTGCAAAGTAGGAACTACATCTGAAAAGGACTGTAACAAATGTTGGTGTGTTGAAAACTTGGGCACCATTTGTACAAACAATAAGTGTTAGAAATTTACCTTATGATTTCAAATTATTAGTACTGTGTATTAAATATTATTATAAACATAATGAAGTATATACGAGGTAGTGATTATGAACGTAACTATCTCGTTGTAAACTTTTTAAATAAATTTATATAATTCAGTGTACGAAACAGACGCCATTTCCTAATCTTGAAAGAATTATTTTGTTACCATACCGGTAATAGTTATTTACGTTACTAGTGGAATAAAGGCGTTATTATAACAAAAATTTCAAAGTTGCACGACGAGGTCGTAGACCGAGTCGTGTAATAAAACGAGTGCCATAATAATGCATTATCCCACGTGTGACATACAAAATTTTCTCTATTTTCTCTACGGCTGCTCACAATTTGTTAAAAATTGAATTTTTTTGGTTCAGATGATATTTGACATTTGCAAATGTTAAGTCACTTTTAAATACTTTTGTTTTAAAATTAACGGAACGAGATAGATTCGATTTGTTCAATACTATGTCAACCAGCCAGTTTTCTTATAAACAAAGCTTCAGTTTTGGTTGTGTAAATAAAATGAGTTAGGTAATGAATTCATTAACTCACTAGTGAGATAATGAACTTACTTACCGAACGAAATGAATGACGTAATAAGTCCTTATCCAAGCAGTCATAGTTAAATACATTTAATGAACAAACAATTTGTGGTCTTACTTGCTCTTGTAGCTTTGGTTGCTGTTAGCCTACAAGATAAATTTAGTAAGCTACATTTTATTTTTTTATATAAAACTGTAGCACGTATAATAAATAATTTTAATATTTTTTCTTCTCTTTATTTTAAACTAAAAATTAAAAGAAATCCAATGATTAATTTGAATTTACATTTCTATTATTTGCAAATGCAAGTAGCGCTTAAATATATCGTTTATTTAACAAGTTTGTTTATAAATATAAAAAATCGAACTCTATAAATCAGTTTCGAAAAGAATAATTTTTAAATGTCGTGATAACATCCAAATTATAATTATAAGAAGAATGTCGTAGCAACAATATAAGCAAAGCTACAAAGAATTGTTGTAAGTCTCTATTGTAATGCTTCCTGGAAATAAAATTGTATGTAATTAAAAAAACGTTTGCTTTATAAGCAAGCCCGTGGTTTACGCCCTTGCGTGTTTTTTTTGGTAACTCCAAATGCTTTATCCGCTAAGTCGGTCTCGGGATTGACAGCTGATGCCGCCATTCTGTGCTTTTGAACTACCGAGTGATCATTTAAATTTCAGCTCTAGTTATCTATGGAAATGTAAGTCATGGCTTTCATTAAATGACAAAAACAAAATTAATTGAAATGTCAAATTTATGAACTGTCAGTAGTAAACATTAATTGTCTTAGTATTTTTATTAAAAATAGTTTATACTACAGCACAAAAAGCTTTTATTGTTGAGGTATACTTTTCTACTGATCTTGCGTATGGTGTTTTCAGGTTTAACTTGTAAGTAGAATTCAGGCGCGCAAATTTGAGGTTGAAATGCAAAACATTTAATTGTTTGTGTGAATTAATCCGTCATGACTTAATTTCCACAGATAACTTGAGCTGAAATTTAAACGATCACTCCGTATAAATAACAATTCAGTACCCGGGACGATAAAATAGTTGCAGGTAATAAAACAAGATTTCCAGCTATTTGCTGATATCTCTTAAAATCTCAGCTGCAATGCAATTTGTAGATCTGATTTAAGTTATTCACAATTATATTTGCGCACGGTACCGTTTGCACATTCAGCCCTGCATTTCTCTAAAGAGTGTTGATTTGTCTCTGATTCTGCCGAATGTAAAAGTGTAGCCCGATGGAAGTTATCTGTAATCCAACATGTGTGTTCTCCTAGAAGTATGATATGGGATCGCCAGCTATCGACAGAATATGGCCTAATCATACACACTAACCGTATACATTAAATTTTGCTTATCTTTATCAAAAACTGTAGCGCCCGCCGTACCAACAAATATGCGCTCTATATAATAGACGCGTAAATATGTGGCTACTAGTAATGGGGGCCGCTAAGGACCACTAAGCGTTGAGTTACGTCGCGTCGAAAGAATGTCGCTTAACAAAAACATCCGCGGGCTATACCCTCCGACTAAGTAGGTGTTTTAGTCAAAAACTGTGGTGGTTCGCTGTACCAACGAATATTATGGACGTGTAAATATGCGGCATCTAGTAGTGGAGGTTCCTCGCCACTAAAAGTTGAGTCAGGTCTAAGGAATCCCGACTAACACGTGAACCCGGGGACTGTGCCCCTTATTTTTTTTAATAAATAAGCGAATAAAGTAGGTAGCGTAGTAAGCTTATAGCAAATCCGGATTCTTTCCAACTGTGTCAATATTTAGTGACGGCATATTTAGTAACATTTTTGACGCACCTTATTATTAGCGGTCACGCAGTGTAATCGGTGCCATGAAGCTGCAATATCGGCGGAATGTATGCATTACAGTCACATATCTCTTCATATAAAATTATTAGCACTTGTTTGTATAAACACGTGTGTGGCGTAGCTCACGTATTCTGTTATATTATTGTAAAGTTGGAAATGAACTTAACAAGGAAATATCATATTGGCAATGAAATCAACTGCCGTTGGCAACTGTTTGTAAAAAAGCGTGTGGCATAGTCCACGAGTTTTGTTATCTTATTATAAAGGTTAAAACACGCTTAACAAAGAAATATCGCATTCGCAATAAAATCAGCTGCAGTTAGCAATTGTTTGTAAAAAAGCGTGTTGCGTAGTCGACGGGTATTGCTATTTTACTGTAAAGTCTGAGACGCGCTTTACAAATAAATATCGTATCTGCAATAAAATCAGCTACAGTTAGCAATTGCTCTGTAAAAAGCGTTACTGCCTATGGAGGCAAATGTTCTAGGTAAAAGAGATATTATCGAAAAAAAATAGTGTCTGTTAAAAAAATATGTAAACTGTAAAATGGATGTATTCCTCTAAAGTATGCAAATATCTAAATAACTACGACCAGCATAAAAATATTAAAAATTGGAACTACTCAAAAACTAGCTTCCTTATGTTAGTAATGTTACATATTGTTTTTATTTGAAAAATCTATACTCCAATATTTCGATTTAAGTGTATCACCATAAAGTATTATTAGCGCCGATTTCAAATATCTAAAAGTATGTAAGGTATTCTATTTAAAAAGCAAAAACAGATTAAACAGCTCAACATTTATTTTAGTCAATTACTTTTCGGCTTAGAAATCCAAGAATGTGTGTTCGGTGTGCTCCATGGAACATGGGCGCCGCACCACTGGCCATTATAAAAAATTCTAGCCTGATTTATTATATTGGTGAAAACTATGACTAAAAATTGGTCTATCATAGGTATATTAAACGCAGAACTGAATCGTAACCTATTTAATTAAACAATCAATTGTTGCATTTAAATAATAGACAAAATGTTGAAAAAAATATTCTCAAAATGACGTCTGACTCAATGACTCATAGCTATTTTTTTAATGTGTTCATATTCAACTATGAAAGTTTATATCGTTTTTTTCCATAACATTAGCTTTGGTTATAAAATAGTGGGGATAGGTGACCCGGTTATTATATTCTGCACACTGGCCAGCAACAGTGTTGCTATAGCCAGTGATGTTCTTTTTAGTCCTTTGGGACTAGTTCTAGTACTTTCAGACGTCAAAAAATACCCTAATACTCCTAAAGCAAATCTAGTACCCAGCTCAATTTTTCAAAAGAATAATTTTTTTTCAACTGTTGCGTTTGCGCCATCCAAGAAATCGACGAGAATTACTGTACCACCTGTTCTGTCATAATAAATTATTGAATGTGGCTAAGTCGCAAAAATTCTTGCTGAATAGACGATAGATGGCGCAGCTAAAAGATAAAACTAGAGTCACTATATACCAACCCTAAACGTAAAAAAATGACACAACAAAACAAACGTAAAGCCACAGTATAATAGGTAAATTCCGAACAGTAGTATCACTCTCGGGTATTTTTATTAACCAAATTTATACACGTATGATCACCGCGTGGGGCGCGGCGCATTAGAACGAGCACGTGTTTCTTTTTAGAAAGATACTAAAATTTGCTTCAAAATTAAATCCAAAGTCTGTTTTGTCTGGGGAATTTACTACAATTTCTGAATCAGAAATTTTGTTTCCTTACTTACAAATTAATATAGAAAAATTAATTTTGAATATAGACTTATAAGTGAGACAGATGAGTTAAATAAATACTGCAATAGTGATATTAGTATGACTGAAGTTTGGTTAAATGTAGATAGTTTAAGAAATGGACTTTAGGAAAGGATGTTTCCAAATGTAAGTAAAGTTGCAAAAATAGTAATGAGTTTACCACACTCTTCTGCTGCAGCAGAGAGGTTGTTTTCTCAATTAAATTTAGTTAAAAGCAAAACAAGAAATCGACTTATAACAAAAACCTGTGAAGGTTTATTACACATGAAAGATATGTTAAAAACTGAAAACAAAAAATGCTTTGATTGGGAACCAAATCCCAACATGTTGAAATATACCCATTCTTTACTAAACAGCACCGAGGTAAGTGATGAAGATGTTGTTTTTCACAATGCCCATTAAAATTTCCCGCCCGAGATGAAATACTGCACACCATAAAACTTAAATTTACTAGTTTTGGTTTGTTTGTTGACTAATAACAATGTGAAAAAAACACTACAAAATTTAGTCCCGAAATTCCAATTCTAGTCCCCAACAAACTACAAATCTAGTTCTGAAAAACATTTGGTTTGGAACATCACTGGCTATAGCCCTGTTCTGCTCATAAATTAGTAAAAAAAGTGAGACAAAAATAGCATTTTTGATTCGTTTAACGTGTGTAGACAATTTAACGCTCATGTTTAAAAAATAAATGAGCTACGAATTAATAAACAGAAAATGATCTTGTCTCAAATAATGTGAGTTTGAGTTGGCACTAGGAAGTATTTTTTTATCTTTAAAAAAAAAGATCCGCCGAGCGACGCTTGGATTGTATACTCTCAGCTGCAGCCGTATTTCTCTCAAATGAAGACAAGTGGAGGGGATCCGGATTTAATATTTAGAATTACTGCTATCGCTATATAATTCATAAAACTAGGACTGCAATTCGCAGTCCGCTGCACTACCTGCATAATCAGCTTATTTATTATTTAAAGAAACAAAATCTCAAAGCATAGCTTATTGGTTCCCTTAGTTAAACGTTTAAACAATATTTAAAAACTAGATAAATGATCCGATTGTTGCATTGGTATGCTAATCCCCAAGCCTAAAAAATAGTATTCATTGCTACTTACTATCTACAACTATTGTGTCATGTTACTGTTGATATTGATGTAAAATATAGCTATGAGGATGACCTTATGAGTATGACCTTATGAGTTTATGACTTATAGGTTATGCTACAAGACTTGTTTGTTTTGCCAAGCCGAAACTGAAAAGATGGAATTTTTAAGATTAAGGTTTCATGGCAATTTTCCTTAGTGGGACCTAATGTTATAAATCTTCCATGAATTTTAACAGTTCTTTATAAACCCTCCAGAAGAACAACCGTTTTCGATTTTTGAACAAACGGGTTATCGGTTTTCAGAAAACAAAGTACACTTGACCTGCGACAGCTAAATTGTTAAATATTAGGAGTATATAAACTTACTGAAGCAATAATTAAAGGAATTTAGCCACACATAACTACAAAACTAATAAGGTCACGAACCCTGCTATCAAGTATTAAAAAACAAACTGTGTTTAATACAAAGTAATATGATGCGATAGTTGTAATTATTAAAATTCAATATTTATCTAACTAACCTCTTCCCTTAGTAACAAATTTGTTTACTTCTACTTTATAAATTATCATAATTCATAAAATAAAATGCTTAGTCTTTTTGTAATAGTTTGCCTATAAATACAAAGTTGTTTAAGAAACCAATGTTGTTCGATTCACATCCTTGAACGATATAATTCTTTTTGTAGACGAAATGAAGTTCGCTGTGTTTCTTACTCTTGTGGCATTTGTTGCTGTTAGTGCAGCGGAAGAATTTAGTAAGTTTGCAAATTTTTATACAATAATCTTATGCTAAAGTAGGTACCTAATTGTAATAAATTTTATAATATTTTAAAGCTAGAACCTGTTTCGCCCTCATTTAGTACTAAAATATGCAATTCTTCAATATTAAAAAAAATGTGTGCCGAGCACGCTCCGTTAAAAGGCACTCGGCTTTGCCTCGTGCTTTAAAACCCGTCGCGCGTGCTTTAAAGGCTTGCTTATACACTTGTATTATAATATACTATTATTGCTCTAAAATATTTCTCAGCGTTTATTCTTAATTTTTTTCGCTGCGTGTTTATGTTAAACTCTATAAATAAAAAAGTTTTTCGGTTAGTAAAACGTTCACTACATCGAAAGTAATATTTGTAACTTTTTTGATCAAAAATTTTTGTTTCAGAAATTGAAATGAGATCATAGCATCTTCTTTTAAACAACTAAATCAAGTACTTCCCGAGATACTACCGTATAATTGTGTTTTGGCGATTTGAGCATTTTTATATAACAAAAAAGTTCGGCACCGGTCAGAAAGGTCGTAAATGTCGTTTGGTCTTTTTAAAATGTCAGTTTTTTTTAACAAGAAACCGTTTCCTTTATTTTTGTAAAAACTTTGATTCTTTATTAAAAGTGTTTTTTTTTATTAAATTTTCTGCTTTTTTACCAGAGTTTATTGAACTCTGCACCCGTTGGCAACGTTGCGCTGGAGTTGCTAGACGTGGTCGGTAGACGTCTTGTGCTTAAACCTTGGAAATTTGAATATTAAATGTCGGTTTAATTGCAAAATATAGTATAATGCTATTTGTTTTGTTGAATAGTTAAACCTTAGTCTTTTTAATTAATAATACATAATTCTTTAGTAACAAGCAGCAGGAATTTAGTGTATGTAACCTAACACAGCAAGATAAACAAACATCCAAGATTATTTTCTTTAACGTTGCTGACATTTTTTAGATTGTTTAAGAAGTATGCAATCTACGGTAAGCAACTGTTATTCACCGAGTGTATCATAATATCACGCAACTGTTGTTAATTTTTTTATTGTTAACGCTACTGATTTGGTATTTGGTAATTAGGTAACAAGTGTAACTTTTATTGCTGAATAAAATGTCAAATGCAAAAAAAGAACAATTCAGCAAAGTCTTTTCGAGTTATTCCATAAAATAGCTTTTTTTAATACAACGCGCCGTATGTTTTGAACATTCTAAAAGAACATTATTATGTACTTTAGGTTACAATTGCAACAAAATATTTTTAGTCGGAATTTAATGTAAGTTTAGAATATGCAAAAATAGAGTGTTTAAATATAGACAAGACTATTTTATGATATAACTAAAAAAAGAAAATATTTGATGTTTTTTTTTGTAAACGGCGTCTTAATCGGCTTTAAAAATTACATTTTTATTCCTAATTTAACCAAAACTGTAACTGTAATAATATGAAAGTTAATATACTGCTGAAATAATTTGATACACTCTGTACAAGGGTCTTAGACAAAAGGGCCCGCACGTGTAGTTACAAACAAATTTTAGGTTTGTAATTTAAAGTCGCGATTTACAAAAATTCCTTTCTAGACCTTGTACCCATTTGGCCATTCTGGCTTAGTGTAACAGGGAAATGTAAATTGTAACTGCAACGTAATTTATGCCAGAATAGTCAAATGTGTAGTACGAGGCTTTCAAGTTAGTATGTGTTTTTGACCAATTTAAATTACCCAATAGTTTTAGGTAAATACGGTTCTTGATTTTGTGTATTTTTAATGAGTTAATGAAATTCTATTAGTAATTGGATTCTTATGACGCAGTTGGTATTGAAGTTGCTAAGATTTTATAAGGACACCTGAATCTGGCCCCCATACGCAAAAGCAGAATTTGGCGCCCGTGGATAGAGCCGAATAAATGTTTTTGAAGTAACTCTTTTTGTATTTTATTAAACTTATCAAAAATAATGACAATTTAAAGCATCACCTTAAATAACGCAGTATAAAGCAAGGCATTCGTTTAAAATCGTAGCCTTTACTTGTGAAATACTCTACTGGGGCAAGCTTGTAACTTCAACAAAATGTTTACAGCTTGTTACTAAAGAATTATGTATTATTATAAATTACGTTTAATTATTCAAAAAATGGCACTATATTATACTTAAGCAAATAAACCGATATTTATTATTTAAATTGCCAAGTTTTAAGCACGCAATACATCTACGGACAACGTCTAGTAGCTCCAGCGCAACGTTGAAAAAACTCTTGGAAAAAAAAACAGAAAATTTAATCAAGGTAACAATTTGTATTAAAAAAACAGCATTTACAAAAGAATAAAGAAAAATGTTTTTTATTACAGAAACAGAAATTTTAAAAGAAAAAAAAAAGAAATTTCAAAGTAAAATATAAAATACGAAAGAATAATTAAAAGAAAATTCTCTTACTTTTTAAACATTTGTTTTTCCTTCAAGAAATTTTATTTTATGTTAAAAAAATTTATAATTCTTTGAGAAGTTTTATTTTTCTCTATTCAAAGTTTTTAAACTTTACAAATTTCAGTTTTAGCACAAACGGCGCCTCATAGTATAGCAAATAACGTACTTAACACGAATATTTCGGTATGATCGAGAGTATGCAGAAAATGTTTTTTAAAAATTTAGGAATTTTGACATCAAAATCGGTATGAACATTTGTAATGACTATAGAAACGAATGCCATTAAGAAACGACCTGCATAGTGTGTCTTTTTGGCCGTTTTTCTGAACAGTTTTAATAAATAGTTGCCAAAAAAACGTCAATCATTTGCTGAAAAATTATTTTTCTGCTTTCAAATAAACATTGTTTTTAATTACAAAATACCAGAAATTGTAAAATCATTTAACTCTGAAAAAACGTAAGGGGAAGGGTCTCGACTGCAATAAACACGAGCTAAAAGAAGCTCTGACTAATATTCTACATACGTCGAATAGCAGATCCGCGCAAGCGCAATTATTCTATCCTCTGGCCGGCCACCCTCACCATCGAGTTTTTGTGTTTTTTTTTAATTTAAGAATTTCGACTTCAAAATCGCTATGGAAATTTGGAATGACTATAGAAACGACCTCTCATTGAGAAATCACCTATACGGTGTGTTATTTTAATAGTTTACCTGAACTTTTAATTAAATAATTTCCAGAAAGACGTCGACGAAAATATAAGGAGCGGGAGAGGTGCTTCATACGGACGCGCTCGAAAAACAAGTTCAGATTTGTATTCTACACATGTCGAGTAGCCAATCTGCGCAGGGGTAATCTGTCTACACCCACCCTTGCCTGGTCAGCCCCAACATCGATTTTTTGTTATTTTTAATGTAGAAATTTCGGTTTAAAAATCGATATGGACTTAATAACTGTTCATAGGAACAACCTCTCGTTGAGTAAGACTTATAGGGTGTGTAAACATTAAGGAACACCCCACCCCACATGTAAAAATGCATAAAAATATTACTTAAATATTACCAAAATAAGGATGTTCTCCAGAAAGAAAAAACTGTGTATTATTATAAATAAATAATTACAACTATCGCTACTTTACAATTTATTGTCATAAATTTAAATGGCCGTAATGTAAAACTTTCCTCCTGCGAACATGTTTAAGCTAAAATTATTTACATTTATTTTTCAGAGTGCGAACAAAATGTGCAATATATAGAAAATGAATGTAATGGTTGCGTTTGTGGTCCAAATGGTCAACTGGGTTGTACCTATAAAGGATGGTAAGTAGCCTTAAAAAATTCGAATCTTAAAATTTCGGGTTTCCAAATTTTAATTCTACTTTTCTTGGAAACTTTGCATTTACAAAGTTCGCATTAACCTGTTGCGTAGTCTTAAAAATTCGTTTTCGGATAATCTAAATACTGGGCCTGACGTTTAAATTCCAAAATCCGAATCTGATTATATAGGCCAGATTAATACAATAATAACATATAAAATCTCAATACGGAAAGTTTTACGTTTAGCTTTTTTGGATGTCCAATTATACAGGCTGTTTCAAATTCAAGCCCCACCATGGGGATCTCGCGTATTTGAAGAGATAGAGAGTTAGTTAAATAGAGGCAAAGATGCCAAATTTTATGGCTAACTATAATGTGTAAAGAAATTTAAAGTAACCACTCTGGTTTTTCAGATATCTGAAAAAAACTAAAATTTTGGATTTTTTGTTTTCGGCTATTACGCATTTATCATTTATGGGACATATTTCTAGTTAACGCATTAGTAAAACACTTTTCTATGTTGAACCTAATTTTTTTATCAGATTTGGTGTCACTTTTACCATTGTTCATTTTCGACTGTCATTTTTTTTTCTTATGGTCGGTATTTAAATTTTTTCATATTTGAATAGAGTTTTTTATTCTGACTTCAACGATGTGCCACACTTTGCATTTTGTTTAAATTTTGACCATATTGTTTACAGAAAATAAGAATTACATAAGAGTGCCATGGAAAGACCACGTCATTTAATTTATTTTAAAGAGTTCTAGTAGGCCATGAACGGATGGAAGTAAAACAAAACACTTGTCTTATTTACTTTTACTTTTAGATACATTAAGTATGCGAAAATTTCAGAAAACTTTGTTTTGAGCGTAGGCAGCAGGTTAAGTTATTTTTTACAAACACAAATGAATGACACAGCTACTAACACGCACATTAGAGAGTTCATTTTCGACTAGCTTCTGAGCATGTTTTACAAAGATGTCAAATGTTTTGAACATTTATTTAATAATTGTTCATATTAGTGTAGTTCTAGTGTTATCTGTTGTGTTAATTTAACCTGTTATTCAAATTTGTTATGTCAGTTGCAAACACGAAAACTGCAAGTGGAATTTTTAGTAAATTGTGTATGTTAGAAACTCTCTCATCATTTCTTTTAGTAAAAAATAACTTAACCTGTTGCATACGCTCAAAACAAAGTTTGCTGAAATTTTCGCGTACCTAATGTATCTAAAGACCAAAGTAAGTAAAAGTAGTGTTTTGTTTTACTTCCATCAGTTCATGGCCTACTAGAATTTTTCAAAATAAATTAAATGACGTGGTCTTTCCATGGCACTCTTATGTAATTTTTATTTTCTGTAATCAAATGCTCAAAACTTAAACAAAGTGCAAAGTGTGACACATCGTTGAAATTAGAATTAAAAATTCTATCCAAATATGAAAAAATTTAAAATGCCGACCATAAGAAAAAAAAAGTTGACAGTCGAAAATAAACAATGGTAACAGTTACACTAAATCTGATAAAAAATTTAAATTCAGCATAAAAAAGTGTCCTAATGATGCGTTAACTAGAAATATGTAGCACAAATGATAAATGCGTTATAGCCAAAAATAAAAAATCCAAAATTTCAGTTTTTTTCAGATATCTGAGATGCAAGAGTGGCTACTTTAAATTTTGTTACAGATTATTGATAGGCATAAAAGTTGGCAACTTTGTCTTAATTTAACCAACACTCTATCTCTTCAAATAAGCAAGATCCTTATGGTGGGGCTCGAATTTGAAACAGCCTGTCTAAACTAAAATCCGTTATTTGATTATCTTTATCAGTAAATATGAATTTCACCTAGTAATTAAATTCTCTTCTTGTTTTAGCTTTGGTGCAAGAAATACAGAACTTCGTAACTGCGAAGTAGGAACTACTTCCGAAAAGAGCTGTAACAAATGTTGGTGTGCTAAGGACTTAGGCACAATTTGTACAAACAACAAATGTTAGAAATTTAAGTTAAAGTTTGTATAACTATTAGTGCGTATAGCATGATATTGGAAAACAAAATAAAGTGAATTTGTTTGGAAGTAATATAGTATTTTTCGAAACCAATGTACGGTGTCCTAAAAACTCGTTTACATAGTGTAACTTTAGATATATTCATTTATCAAATTGTGTGACGTAAATTTAAAAGCGTATATTACACTGTGTAGCCGTTTTTTCGTTGTAGGCTGTAACCGTACGTGACAAAAATTAAATTTAATGCTTTACTAAATGAAAAATTATGATGTGAATAGAAGAAGGTTGCCATAATGGTGCATAATAAGTAACTATTATTAAATAACATTATTTAAAAATATACTACTAAATCTAAATTTCACAATAAATACTGATTGAACTGTGTGTAGAATACCAAATATTGAATTAAAATGAGCGAAGCACTTCGCCTAGGATTTCCTATACTTTCATACAAAATATTTATTGTTATATATCTAACCACAACAATTACAGCACATCTAACTAAGAACTGTTTAGAGTTGTAAAGTAATTAAATATGAATTCGTGCTAATTCGTCATTGCTAGCAGGGCAAATAACACTGGCCAAACTAGCAGAATAAGCAATTTCATCATAGCAGCGGTCAGCTTCTGCTTCTTATGATGTGATTATATGTACTATGTTCATCTCTTACGTACTACGTGTTTCGCCATCTACCGTGTGCACTCTTAAGTTGTCATCGATGCTGATCAAGTAGCAGGAAAAATCGTTTTTTTTTTAAGAAATATTTCTGGGTTTAAGGAATACCAAAACTGCATGGACAACTTTTTCTCCAAATTAGGAAAGGAAGGAGATAATTAGCCCTCCTAAACCTTAATGCACTTGAAAATAAGGTTTTAATTCTTATTCTACTATTACTCATGAGCAATTTAGTTTAAACAGAATTTTTTTTATCGTTTCCGGTTTATTAAAAAGGGGAATGTAAATTTTCAATTTTTAAAAATTCATAGAGGGCATCGCAGAAACATTAATGAACTGAGACACGAACCAAATTGTAGCGAATCTCAAGCTCTTTAAACGTACAAAGATTTAAAGAAATCGTGTTACCAAGTTTTGAGAAAAAAATTTTTTATTGTTTTTTATTTCTTTTACTTTTAACTTTTCGAAACTTTTTGGGCACAGTAACATTGTGTTTCTAAAAGGCTATTTCAATCATAGATTTGAACACAGTCTGTCAACCTGTGTTTTAGTAATAAGGCCCTAAAATCAAAAGTTTTAAAATTTCGAAGTGGCCGACATTTTAAAGCTAGAAAGTTCGGAAAATAGCGTTAGATTTTTCTTAAAATCTTCCATCAGATTCCGTTTTCAAATTGATAAAATTTGGTCCAGGACAAAAATGTTACCAAAACAACCAACCCATAGACATAAATGTTTTAAAAATCACCTTTTTGGGATCTTGAAAGTCCAAAGTATGGATTTTCGTTAAAATCTTGATTTCGAACATTTTCATGAAATCAAAACTTTTCTATACTGAAAGTATAGGAAAGTAAAAAGGGTAGACGTATAACTAACTTTCTAAAAATTACTGCATTTAAAATACAGGTAAGGAGTGTTAGTTAAAAATCCCTGAAAAGCTATATATGTATTTTCTATATATTAAATTCGAATCTCTTTCGCTTGTCTCAGCTTTTAGTGGAGGAAGATTCCCACAGCTAGACTCTACATATTTACACGTCCACCGCACATACGATCCAAATTTGTTTGGACATCCGAACGATATTGCACTCGATCAAATCAGCAGTCAACGATTTGTGTGTCTCATTGTAACATAATCTGACGACAGCTGGAATTCACATATCACACTCAGCGGGGAGGACACATGCTGGCCTGAAATAAAATAAATTTTATATTCTACGCTTATAACAAAATTGTATGTCTTACAAAATTACAGACCCACTTTACCGACATCGAGAAGTTACAAAAAGTGCGAGGGTTGTAGCCTACTAGATAAAATGACATTTATTGCATTCACTTTTAAAATTCATAGCTGACGTAAAGGAAAAATTGAATTCTTTCTGAAAAATTAAAACTATTTTATTATTTTACAGAAACAATGAATATAAAATACGATCATCCTTCCAGAAACTGTTTAAATGTAATTGAAAACTCTCAAACATTTTTGGCAAACCGTTATGCAAAAATATTTAATTATATCGAAATCCATTTACGTACAGAGTGCATTTTGTGTACATGTGCATAAAGAGTAAGGTTTTTTAAACAAATAGTAAAGTGTAAAAATGACATTTACAAAGAAAATATTCTGCTAAAAATGAGGAATAAAAATATATAAAACATTTAAATTTTAGTGCAACTACTGCAAAATCTAATAACAAAAAATTGCGTACACTGTTCTATTTTCAGAGGTTATAACTCCATAGAGAAAGCCTTTTTGGACCCTTGTTCACATTTCGTCTAGTTCCCAAATTTGGAATTCATCTTGAAAGTGCCACATGTTAAGAAACACCTTATTAACGATTTTAAATGTTGTACACGGTGTAATAGGATTACAGTTTAGATATAAAGCATTAAAGAAAATCACAGATTTCCTGTGATGTTTTCGTGTTATCGCTATATACAATACAATCTATGTAATAAATCACTAACTGTCTCGTCATAACAACACGCCGGGATCTTGCATTTCGACAAAATTTATCACCATAATACAGCGGAGCAACTGAACTACGGTTATTGATTGTTTTCGTCAATTATTAATGCTGCTGTCACCGCTGTTGCTGTAATTTGGTTATTTATGGTTTACGAACGAAAACCTCCAAATGGTAATAAAATTTGCGTTCTGTACCACAGACAAGGAAGAAATGATTTGTAGTTAATTAGATTGGACGTTTGAAAAGTCGCGTCAATGAGATTACCGCCCGCACTAAATACTCAGCTATTTCATGTATTTTATTACATTAATAAACTGTGCGAAAACCTTTTAGTCAGTTAGTAAAGTAGCAGAATTCGGTGTGGTTGCTTTGCTTTATAAAATTGTTCCATATCTTATAAAGAACAGCGACGAACTGATGAAATGGACAATCATCATAAATTAATAAATCGGTTGAAATTTTTAAATATGTGTTGAATAAACCAATATATTCTTCAAATATTTTAAAAATTGGTAAATTTTGTTTACATTGCTGTGACCCTCGAACTAACGCAACTACTATTTTAAATAGCCGCACACAACTTTATGATATTTATAAAATAGTCTCGATGACTTAAAACAATACAGCACTCTTCCACACAAGTAATTTACTTGTGTGGAAGGGTGCTGTGTTTTTTTAATTTTTTTATTCCACAGTTCCAGTATTTCTTCTTCAACTTAAAACATGTGGAAAATATCAAAATTAAAGTAATCTCATAAGTTTTATTTTATTTTAGTTAATAATATCAAAATATTCCCAAGTTGTCTTTGTTTTATTTTTCAATTTTTGTTTGTGGAGTTAAAGAATACACACAAACTCTTTTTTTATAATTCTAATGAAACTTTTTTTAATTTCTTCTTCAATTAATCCAAGGTAATCTGGTCACTCTACTTTTAGAGAAGTATAATTTCAAAGCATTTTCCTTCCTTTTTTATTTATTAGTTTCTATTGAATTTAAAATTAGGGTTTGTTTTTTAATAGTATTCTTTTATAATCGGAATTTCACAAATCTAAGAACAGAACAGAATATGATAGAAGGTGTTAAGACAAATCTAAAGTTTCTTCGGAGCATTCTAGTTTTAAAATGGCGGCTTCTACTATTTTTGTAATTTTTTGCAGTTAACGCCTATTTGCTCAAAAACGAATTGATTACATTTGGTATTGCAATAGCCGTAGATATAGCAACGTAATGTTACTATATAAGTAAATTTTTGTACAAATCAAAACTTTGAAAAGAAAATATTTAATATTGTGGATATTGTCAAAAAACTATTACTCAATAGCTTATAGCACTAGAGATGAGCTACAAATTGTTTGGTGTCTCAGTCCAGTAATTTCTCTACGCCGACGCCTTCTATGAATTTTAAAAAAGGTAAATTTATGGCGTTTCCTTTAATAAACGGAGAACAACAAAAAATTCCTGTTTAAGCTAACGTCTTCATGAATAGTAGTAGAATAAGATTTCGAACTTAATTTTTGGAGCAGCAATTATTTAGGGGAGTAAACATTGCCCCTCTTTGCTTAATTTTAGCAAACAAATATGCCAAAATCGATTTATATAGAATTAAAGCGATCTCTCTACATAATTCATAAAACTAGGACTTGAATCCCACACTACCAACTTAAGCAGGATATTATTTACTATTAAAAAAAGGTGTAGCTCACAGGTTTTGTTAGTTATTATTAATATTGCAGGGGGTTATATTTCAGTTTAATGTGGCATAATAAAAAAAGCAATTAGCACGTTATTCATGAAAAAGTATAAACTAAATTTACTTTACGCAACATTTGCTTGCTACCAACGTACCTATCAAAAACAATCTTCGTTGATTACCTTTACCTATTTTTTAATTTAATCTTTTACAGTGCGCAGTTACATGATAATTACATTTTGTTATGGACTTCTTGTGCAGCTAGATTTAATTGTTCATTTTATTTTTATTTTTTTTATAATTAGCATGATTTTTCTTAGTACTTGCTACCAGCGTCACTAAGTACTGAAAGAACAATGCTCATTTAGTAGTTATTAATAACCTTTGTTACGTGTAATAAATTATCTTAAAATACTTTCTCAGAAATTAATGGCACTGACAGCAGAAATTAAAAAAAATCAATCAAAATATGAAAAGTGAAACAGGAATATATGTTGAAAACATGTTAATGACGTAATCTGATAAGCCAAGGGAAAAAAGTTAAGACGGCAGCGATAACGTAGCCCGTTTTTTTAATAAACAACTTTTAGTTTAGATATTTTTGATTGTAACAAAATTGAGGTCCATATCTTCTGGTCACCTTCTGAAATTCTAATATATACAGGGTGTCCCAGAACTGACGGAGGAGATCTTAACTGTGAATTCTTTACTTTAAATAGACTCGATTTGTCTATGAAAAATGTTTCCAACTAGAATACTTTTTGAGTTATTGCTAATTAAAGTCCACCAATCACAAAAGAATAAATTAACTAGTCGTGAAGGTAGAAAAAATAAAAAGGGTTGTTTATGTGGTAACTGAACTCAAAGCGTCATATAAAATAAGTCGAATTTTTATTTGGCCGACTATAAATTTTCAATGCCTTAGTGACAGACGTTCAACGTGACAGTTCATTCTGAATTAGCTTAATAATTTGTGCAATTTGTGGGGGGAAATGTATTCTTCTCAAGATTATTGTGAAATGCTGATTCTTTAACTGGTTACTAATTGTCTCAAGCCATCACAAACCTGCGGCGTTCAAATCAGGAATATTGCATGTGGGCAAGTGATTAAATGCCATTCATGTTAAAAACTAAAGTTGACCAGATGTTTTATGCTAACATTTGCAAAATCTAACAATTATTCTTGTTTCCTAAGAAACGCATACATTTAATATTTCTGCATCTATCTTCAATTAATAAACCGTCTCTTATTGGTCAGCTTCATTTCATTGCGGTTTGAAAACCATTGAGGGTAGAAATAGGTACAGAAGTATCAGTTTAAAGAGTATAATCTAGAGTTATGAGCTCCTCCGCGAGTTCTGGGACACCCTGTATATAAGGTCCGGTTTTTGACTTAAAACTCCAGCTTATTTCACTTCACAACATTAATAGCGGAAACCACCACGCACAATGCTTTTAATGGCAACTGATTGTCTTTAAATAATAAATAAGCTGTGTCGAGTTGTAAGACATTTAGCGAATGAGTCCTACAGTATTGTATATTCTCAAATCCGCGAAGACGGCGACTAAACTAAACATGCATAACTACTTACTGATCATGCGAATGTTTGTTATTTTGTAGTAAAATATCTACTCTGTGTGATGGACATTAAATATTCTTTAAAGTAAATGGGCCTACTTTTCCTTCAAATTTGCTCAGTTCATTTCTGTTTTAAATTATAATTTTCACATTTGAAATTTTTTTAATTGTAGAAATTAATGTCTGTCTTTGATTGATTTACTCATTTTGAAAATGTTAAATTTATAAACATAAAAGAAACCTGACCCAAATATTGGGAGTGACAATAACAAAACTGATGCATTTGCAGTAACAACTCGCAATTAAGAAAAACTCGCTGCTAATTAACTTTTACTGTTAAACACAAAGGGAGTTTTGCCATTTAACTGAAATAATTGAACCAACAAATTTAAGAAAAGTCGGATAGTACCAGATATTTCTCCTTTAAACTCATGGAGAAAAATAAAACACTTTCAGCACACAAACTACCTCATAGTTTGTTTGTTTAAACGAAAATCATTTTTGACATTTTGCAATAGTTAACAAAAGTTATTTATTTATCGTAAAATTCGTAGTTTAATTTGAGCAGGAAACTAATTACGTACACCAGAAATGAAAACTGATGTAGAAACACTTTATTTTTAACTGACATTGATGTACGCTTACCAACCAGATGAGCTAATGTGAGAAACTAAACCAAAAAGTTTCGTTTATGTAAACACATTAAGATTTATTACATATTGAGTAATTTGAAATAATAGTTTTATTTAAATCAAAAACTCAAAACTCGTGGACTATGTTTCGCCTTTTTATCTTCATCGCTAAGGTAAGGTTATCGTCAAAATTTTACACCTTGCGATTTTGACGGATATACACGTTTAAGGCTCAAAGGATAAACACCGAAAGACCAGGTTTTGCCGTGATGTCTGTGTGTGTATGTGTGTGTTGTTATGTTCGCGTGTGCGTACGAATTTCGACTTCAAAATCGGTATAAACATATAAACAAAACAATTCTCATTTTCTACTATTCACTTTGAAAGAATCGATTTTCAGCTTTTAGCGGATAAACATTGTTTGCCATTAAAAATACCAGATATCATAAAAGTAGATATCTGTTAGTAAGAATAAGTGGGGGAGGAAGTGCTCTGCTTAATGTAGACGCACACAAAATAGAAGCTTTGATTCGTATTCTACGCATGTGGAATAGAGACAATCCTCACAAGCGCGACACTTTTACTACCTCCGGTCATCCACACCAACAATTTTCTTTTGATAAATTAACGATTTTATACTTCAAAATCGATATGAACTTGTTAAACGGCGATAGGAACAATCTCTTATTGAGAAAAGATCTATTACGTGTTTTTTGGTCGTTTACCTGAAAAGTTTAATTAAGTAATTGCCACAAGAGCGACTATAATTTAAAATTGTCAAATTTCGAAATTTCAAAACAATTACATAATTTTAGAAATATTTTCCAATTATAAAAATTTCATTAAATGCGAGGAAAGTAGGGAATGAATGAGAGTTCCCACCTCCCACCACTTGACCTCCACCTCCCACTACTCAAAGGTTATTGACCTAGGTCGTTGACCTTTTGACCTTGACCTCCACCCCCACCACTCAAAGGTCATTAAACTAAGTCATTGATCTTTGACCTCCACTTCCACCACTCTAAGATCATTGACCCACCCCCACCACTCTAAGATCATTGACCCACCCCCACCACTCTAAGATCATTGATCCACCCCCACCACTTTTAGTCTTAACCTTTTACATCGATCATTGACCGATATGATAATAAATAAGAGTAAAATAAAAATATTAAAATGTTTTTATTACATTCGATACTAAAATTTATTACATTAAATATGTTTTATAGAATAGTATTACACATACACCAAAAATGATAGTTATTATAACATCTAATACTAAAGATGCGAGACAATAGTTGCGCGTTGAAGGTTTTGTATTTTCCTTAACAGTATTTGGAGAAACAATAATATTTTGCCAGCTAGTTTCAATTGCAGATTTGGGATACAAAAATTTGATTTTAAACCATAACGTAGTCTTCGTTGTAATATTCTGTAATGGTTTTGAGAGAACTTTAATTCCTTCCAAAGTGTCACAATCCATTCTATACCATAATGTAGAATGTGCAGTTTTATTAAAAGATATATATCCTTCGATGGAATTTGGAGGTTGAGCTACATACAACACGTCATCATACACAGCTGCCAAGACAATGAGAAACTGTATGGGTAACATGTTGATAACGTAAGCAGCCGAAACGTAATGATGGTTAATAAGTTTAGAGTCATATTATATAAATGTATTTCAACATTGCAACACATTAAAGATGTAAGGAATTATTATGACGCCTATAGTTCCCAACAGTAGAAAATAGTTGGTATAATGTGGAGGGAATTTTCACTGACACATGACAAACTTGATCTTGTTTAGTATTTATAACTTCCAAAATATTAGCATACAAACATCTTGGCGACCATTTTAAGTGTTCTTGAAGAACATCATCTAAATCTGTCCAATCACCAATTTCTATCTATAAAAGCACTTAACAAAATCACAATTCTGAGCGTAAAAAAACCCAGCCCGTGCAAGGGTTTCAGATGTTTTCACACCTTCCCAGTTCTTAAATGTAAGTAGTCTGTCGTTAAAACGACCTAATGCTGTACTAACATCTTCCAAACAGATGTTGCATCAACGAAAAGACTTTGTAAACTAAACAGATTTATTTTAGAAAATTAAATATAAAACTACATGATGATGTAAATAAAATACAAAAAAACAAATTAAGAATACAAAAAAGGATTACAATTATTTTCAATAACATTTTTAGAACCCCATAAAAAAGCTACGTGGAGAACTTCAGAATCCCTGTATCGCTGTGTGGACTCTTGCAGAGCTGGATATATTTTTGTCACGTAGTATCTATTTAAATCTCCTTCTATTGGCGGTAATGCCTTCGTCACAATAACATTATCATCCAGTTGCTCATCTCCAATTGATAGAGCGTACGACAGGGTTACCACTATCAACACGAAACGGTTAGGTATTGGTTCACCGCTGCGCATCACAAAATTCCGAAAGGAAGGCCAAAATCCTAACAGTCGAGGATCGCAGGTGGTGGTGTCGCACTCATCAACCATAGGAGGAATTGCAGGATCTGATGATGCCATTTTAACTGTAGAACTGTGCTGTTACTGTACTATACTTTACTAACACTGCAAACTTGCTTATAAATACATTTCTTCACCCCACTACTGCATAGAACACATTTGTAAATGGAGGGGTGAAGGTGGTTGATCTTGACCTTGACCTTGAACTTTTTTATTTGTGATACATAATGCATCTATCCCAAATAAAAACATCTAAAAGGTATGATGTTACAGTTTTAACAAACAAATATTATAAGTTTTAAGTTGGTCGGACCCACCCCCGGGTATAACACCGGAACCGTATTAGTTAGGGGTGAGGTAACCACAGGTATGAATGTAAAAGTTCAAACGGTAGTGGGGCGGAGAGGGGGGAGGTGTTACGGGGAAGGGATCTGGTTGGGGGTGGTCGAAAACGGCAGAAGGAGTGGTCCAAATTGAAAAATAAAATATCCGCCAACCTTCCCTCTCCCCCCCCCCCTCCCATCTGTGCTCTTCGTCAGTCTCATTGACTCGTCGATCATGTCGTTGGATTGCTATGCGCGTACGCCGACCGATATTTCGACGCCTCACTGGTAGCATTTTTTCCAAAGAAACTATCGCTTTGTATTCAATTATTTTTCGCAAAATATCAATTTTCAATACGGAACGTGATACACAGCAGAACTGTCAAACTGAACGCCACAGTGACAGTCATATCGAGACTCAAATGTTTGTGAGGGACGATTTTCGTTCAATTTGATCAAAATGAATTAAAAATCATGAGAATTGAGTTGAAGTGGGAACATGACTTTTGCATTGTTCCATTCCGGTTTTTCCATCCAAAAAAAGAAGAAGAAAATTTCGATTTTTTCTAATTTTGAGTTTTCCGAGTTTTCCACTTCGATTTTTCCATTTTTCTCTTCGAAAACCCATTCAAAAACGAAAACATACCAAATCTCATACAAAAATACCATACAAAATCATCTTTTGGATTTTCCGAATTTTCCGACTTTTCCCGTGCATTTTCCCAAAATTCTCTTTCATACAAACCTTGTACTAACAATTACAAACACAACAAAAAAAAATGAGCCAAATCGGTCGAGCTATACCAGAGCCTACTCTATCTTACATTTTGAATTTGATTTTACCAAATATTTTGACTGCAAAATGCAAATTCTTGCGTTGTAGAGTGACCTAGACTGTATAATTGCAAATAGTCAGCTACACTCACTTTACCGTTCGGCTACTTCTGTGACGTCACGGTGGCACGAGCGATGCAGGGTCAGGCCAAAGCCTCCTATAGTAACAAGCCAGAAACTGGTTATAGTGACGTCACAACTGAAGATCCACGGCAGTGTAGCCGTAAACGAAGATTACACATATCCGTTCTTTTATTTCGCTCTCATTTTGTACAATACGATAAATAAACACATTTTTTGTTTAAACAAAGCGTAAAACAAAGCAGTAAAACAAAAAAAATAATATATCTGTTCATAAAAATATATATAATCCCATAATAAATGCTAAATATTAAATATTATATTAACACAGAACAATAATTAAAATAAACATATATCTGTTCGCAAAAATATAAACCTATCTTAAAATGCAATATAAGTATCACAAATCTAATAAAACAATTATAATTTAAGCAAATAATTGCTTCCTAAACATAAATGTAATGCTATAATAATAGTAATTTATGTAAGTGTGCTACTTAATTTCGATATTTTCCGATTAGCCTTATTCTTCGCCCTATCTTTTGCTTGTTCGCTTTTTTCCGTATCAATTTTGTTTTTCATGATCTTGGAATAATTATTTAGTAGAATATTTGAAAAAGTACCACTGCATCTTTTCGCCAAAGTCGTTTTTGACCATGTCTTTATAAATAAGCATTTCAAAGAATAAATGCTCTAGAACCTGCTTATGGGACCGGCAATTCTGTCTTTGTATACTTCTCTAAGAGCAACGATATTTTTTTCGTCAAATAAACGAACGCATAATTTCACGTTTTGTCTTTCGATAGACGATGGATATAAAACCTTCCTCGACAATGCTGGTGCTAATTTAATTACACTATTTTCCTCTAGGGCATATAGACCTTTCAAGTCACTGAAACTCACAAATAGTTTGTTATTCGTTTCATTAGAGCCACTTGTACTTACATCAGCAGCGTATATAGTTGACGGTATATCAGGTGCTATGAAAGTTTGTTTATTATCTTTTTGATTCAGCCAGTTGTTTCGGATCGATTTAAAGGCATGAACAGGATCAAATAAGACAAAAATTTCTTGTTTTGTATCATTAGGATTTTTGAAAGAACTCGATAAGGTACCACCACATAACATTTCAAACATTTTTCGATTAACTCTATTATTATCAGAAATTATTGATACTACTTGATACCCAGTTTGATGCAGAATTTTTAAAACTTCAAGTGACAATTCATGCAGATGGTCTGATTTTAATGTAGCAACAGGAAAAAGTCCAACTACATCTTTATTATGGGAAAGTACAGATTTAATCATGAACGTTTGTATGGTGGATGCAGGTACAATTTGTATCTTCGTTCGTGACGTCACGGTCGGAGAGGGGATGCAGTTTCCGGCTTGTTACTATAGGAGGCTTTGGTCAGGCTCGTAAGATAGAGTAGGCTCTGGCTATACTCAAGTGACGATGTACCAAACATGCGGCAATTTTTGATTTTTATTTATATAGATATAAAATCTCTTTCTAACATAACAAAATAAAATCATATTGCTATGAAAACAATTGCACGAAAATGAAAGAGCTGGGTAGTATTCGAAAACTGAAGTATTTAAACTACTATTCTAAATGCTTTTTCACTAATTTGGTATTTAGTATTTAAATACTTTTAAAGTTTGGTATTTAGTATTTGTTACTTTTAAATATAGTATTTACTATTTAGTATTCGAAATATTTGTCTTATACTTTTGTTATATTTAATAGTATATTAAAAAACAAGTTTCATAAGACATGATTTTAGAGCACGCGTCCAAGTTAGAAAACGAGCCGCTTGCGGCGAGTTTTCTAATGGACAAGTGCGCTTAAATGTCTTATGAAACGTGTATTTTATACTATTTTTTCTATTTTGGTCCAAAAAAGTTAAAAATTACCTTATTTTATATTTTAATTTAAAAATTTAATCGATTAGGAAAATTTTGTTTTTTGTTTTTGATATGTGGCTGTTGGTGACATTTAGTAATTTCATACAATTCAAACTACTGTCAAATTAAAATTTAGACAAACAATTTGAAAGTGATTTAATTTTTAAAATACCTAGGATTTGAAGATAAGATGGAAGAAGAATTATCTTGCACCCCACCCGAGCTACGCAAAGTAGCGGAAAATACGCTAAATAATCTTTTTTAGAACTTACAATTTGAAGGTTATGTTTATAACGCGTGAAGGTTTTGTTGTCACATGGTTGTCACCAAGCTAACAAAATAAAATTTTGAATTCTTTTAGGAGTTGATTTATGAAATCCAAATGAGTTTCATAAAGTAGTCAGTAAAGAACCAAAATAGAAAAAATAACTTTTGAACATCGGGGAATTACCAGACTACACTGCGGGAATTACCCTTAAATGAAATTTATTGAAGTTCTAGATTTTGCTACGATTAAAGACATTACAGAAAAAGAAGACGATAAAACACAAATAGGTAGATATCAAAACAGCGCAGCTATCGCATCATGTTCGTTGTGCGAGTCGCACCTTAAATCTTTTAGTAACTGCCGATGCTACCAAAGCGATAATTCCGTTGAATCATTGAGATTGAAAAACAAAAATAATGCATTTTATTATGGAAATGCGCTGGACATTCGAAAAGTACAGAAATAATGAAATAGTATATTTCATTAAGTGTCTGGAAATAAGGATTTTTCCGTGCGCGCGTGATAAATTCTCGTGTGAGGCGAAAATTATTCACTTATTAAAAAAGTTTTTATAAAATATAATACAAATGTCTTCCATCATCGGCACCAGGAGAGAGACTTTTTTCGTAGGCAAACATAATTAATCCTCCAAAGCACAATGCTTTAAGCAATTTCCTCGTTTCTTTTTAGTTAATACATTTAGTAGAATAGTAGCCTTTGACTTTTTTGCAAGTGTCAGAAATTCCAGAACAACCGTGAAACTGCATTCACCAAATTTGAAGGTAGGTATTGTTTGTTTTATTTTATTATAGTTTTTTAACACTTTCTAAAGAACCTAGTATTTGGACCATCGTCCCTTGCATTTGATTTGCATTTCTTTTGGCTTCATATCGCGGGCACTCGACAACAATATGTTTGACACTTTGGTGTTTTTGGCAAACTTCACAGTAAGGTCGTTGTTCACCCTGGAGTAGATAACCGTGGGTATAACGAGTATGGCCAATTCGGAGTCTTGCTAGTAATACTTGTAATTTTCTGTTAGCCGGTTGCAATAAGGGTTTATTTATTTTTGGTATTACCTCTTTGAGCTTTGCTTCCCCATCATTCCATGTTTGTTGCCAGGACTCATTTATTTTCAGCTTTAAGTACTTTTTCACATCAGACGCTGTACAGATTTTGTTTGTTTGTCTAGTTTCTGTTAACTTGGTAGCTTCTCGTGCTGCTTTATCTGCTTTTTCGTTTCCTGATATACCTATATGGGACGGTACATAGATAAATGTTATTTCATTTCCCTCCAAGGTTAATTTGGATAATTTATCTTTTATTGTTTGTGCAATTGGATGTGTAGAGTAGTATTGTTGTAATGCACTCAGTGAGTCAGTACAAACGACGTAAGATGACTCTAGATGATCTGAAGTATGTATCAAGGCTTGTGATAAGGCGTCCAGTTCCCCGGCGTAAATACTGCATATTCCAGGCAGTCGATAACGGTACTCTTGGGTGGGAGTTATCACTGCAGCTCCAACTTCTTCCCCGGATTTTGATGCATCGGTGTACAAAAACGTTGAACTTGCATAGCTTTCTTGAAGTTGGGAAAAAGCCTGGCGTATGATCAAAGGGTGGGTATTATTTTTTTGATGAAGGGTTAGGGAGTAGTTTATATTTGGAGTTTTAATAGTCCATGGCAGAATTTTGCTATTTTGGAGAGGGAGAACAGCGGGATATTTATATTTGATTTCAGAGAGGTATGTATTTATTCGTTCATGGAATGGCAATTTTTGATTTTTCCGTTGTTTGTATATTTTGCTGTGACAGCGCGAGAAGGTTCTTTTATAATTTGGATTTTTTTCATTTGCTGAGATTGTGGCTGCGTAAGAGAGCGATAGTAATTTTATATGTAGGTCTAATGGCATTTTTTTTGTAAGGCAATAAAGGCTTTTTATTGGGCTTGTACGATATGCTCCTGTAATGATTCGTAGCGCAGAGTTTTGAACTGTTTCTATGTTTTTACGATAGGTCTTTCTGCAACTTGAATAAGTCACTATCCCATAATCAATTTTGGATCGAACCAAGCTCCTGTAGATGTGAAATAATTTTTCAGTATCGGCACCCCACTGATGTTTCGCCAGGGTTTTAAGCAGTCCTAATCCTTTTGAGCAAGCGAGTTTAACATTATTTAAGTGAGATTTCCAATTTAATTTTGAGTCAAACAGAACTCCTAAATATCTTATGTTGTCTTCATATTTTAAGTTTTTGGAGTTTAACTTCAGTTCCGGTCTTTCATTTGTAGATCGTTTCGAAAATAATATGCATTTGGTTTTTTCAGTTGAGAATTTAAATCCAGTTTCTTTCGACCAGTTTTCTATTTTTGTTATGGAGCTTTGTAATAGTTTTTGGATGGAGCTCAAATTATTACCTTTTGCATAAATTGCTAGATCGTCTGCAAATAAACTTGATTTTACTGGAAGTGTTATTTCTTTAGTAATATCATTTATTGCTAGTAGGAATAATGTCGTGCTTATAACTGACCCTTGTGGTGTACCATTTTCCAGGGTCTTTTTGCTTGACATCACATTATTTGTTTTAACTCTGGAGGTTCTGTTTTCTAGGAAGCGTGTAATATAAGTTAATATATTTCCATGGAATCCTAAGGAAGCTAATTTTTTTATTATTCCATGTCGCCAAGTCATGTCAAACGCTGTTTCGATGTCAAAGAATACAGCGATGATTTTCTGATTGTTTGCAAAAGCGTCGCATATATCGGTTTCCAGATTTATTAGATTATCGTTTGTTGATCGAGCTTTTCGAAAAGCACTTTGGGCAGGGTTTAAAAGGTTATTTCTCTCCAATGTCCACATCTGTCTTTGGTTTACGATTTTTTCTAGGACTTTGCACATAGTGCATGTTAAGGAAATTGGCCTATATGATGTTATTTGATCCTAAGGTTTGTGTGGCTTTATAATTGGTAAAATGATGGCTTTAGACCAAATTGCCGGATATTGATAAGTAGTCCAGATTTGATTATAGATGTTTAGGATTAAATTTTTGGCAGTGGTTGGTAAGTTTTGAATAAATATGTACGGAATATTATCTGCACCGGGACTAGTATTTTTACAGTTTTTAATTTCGTCTTCTAATTCTTCTTTATTTATGGGGAGATTTATTTCTGGTCAATTTTGTGCAGAGAGAGTTATGTGTTTACTTTCCTCATTTTCTTTATATAGTTTAAATTCATTTTCGTAGTTGTCATTACTTGATTGTTTCTGGTAATAGTCTGCCAACAATTCCACTATTTCAGATTTTGACAGAATAATGTTATTTTCATGTCTTATCAGTGTAATTTGGTTGTTTTTATTTTGTCCTTTTATCTTCCTAACTTTATCCCATACTTCACTCATAGGAGTTGAGCTGTTTATTGAAGAGGTGTATTTAGCCAATGATTCTTTTTTGCTCTTTTTTATAACAAGTCGTGTTTTAGCTCTAAGTTTTTTAAAGTTTAGTAAATTTTCTTGCGTGTTGTGTCTTTTTAGCTTATTGAAAGCATGTTTGCTTGCTTTTATTGCTTGTTAACATTTTTTATTCCACCACGGTACTGGTATGTGGTTTTTTGGTGAAATCTTTTTTGAAATAGAACGATTTGCTGCATTAGTTATGATAGTGGTTAAATGTTCTATCATTTGGTCTACAACTTGGCTTTCTAGGATATTTTTGTCTAAGTTTTGTTCTATGTCATTTGTGTACTGTTCCCAGTTTGCAGTGCGGAGGTTCCAGGAGGTGTATTGGCCATCTACGACTTTCTCGGCTTCTAAGCTATTTTCGATTTAAACGTTTTATTGTTTATTTATAACTTCCAGCTTTACTTCGTTAAAGTCGATATTTAATGAGTATCTGTATATAAAATCTTAATTACTTTAACGATATCTATTTATTTTTACCTTATTATTTAACCTTTTTGGCTGGTTCTTATTATTTGTGTTATTATTAATAAAACGGTATATAAATATTTTCAGGCAATTTTGTTTTAAAAAACGTTTAAAAGTCATAAAATTTATAAACTTAAATAAGGGTTCTTTAAAGTTTTTATGAAATTCATAATATGAATAGCTTTTTAACAAAATATTCGAAAATGTCAATATTACAATTTACTTTCGGCTTAGACCGTGTCGTCATTTGGGAACTACACCCAGCATAATCAGGTAAGGACTGACCTGTAGCTTGTCTGCCTTTACAAGCATTTGCTCTAGAAGTCTGAGCCATATTTGTTCGTAGGCCCTGCCTGCCTAAACAGGGCCGTGTATTTACTTTATGTAAACCTTGGGGTGGACAAGGATTTGATCTTAATGTATTTTGTTTGCCAGGACAATAATACTTAATCGGCTTATGCCTGTTAGCTGTTTGTGAACCCATACAAACTAACGTTTCGCAAACATTGCAGCTTGCATCTTCAGAGTGAATAGAACACTGAATTCAAATCCGGGAAGCGGAGGTATATCATCGGACAAACTGGTCGTTCCATTGAGTTAAGGTTGCGAGACCGTAAAGGTGATTGCAAACACAAAATCTGCGGTGGCTGAACATACTGACTTAACTGATAAGATGGACTTTGACAATGCTCGGGTACTCGCCAGAGTACCTTATTACTTCCCTCGTATCATACGTGAAGCAATTGAAATTGAGAAACAACCTGACAGCATAAACATGGAGCATGGCTTTAGACTCAGTAAAGCTTGGACTCCGGTAGTTTATCCTCTGAGGACTCCTAAACATCATCGATCTGACGATCACGCTCCACCGGATCCGTCTTTGCCCAACGGTGACAGCTAACCAGAACTTCGCAGTTCTGCTCGACTGGCTCAAAGAGGTTTAAATACCTCCGCTTGCCGGATTTGAATTCAGTGTTCTATTCACTCTGAAGATGCAAGCTGCAGTGTCTTGCGAAACGTTAGTTTGTATGGGTTCACAAACAGCTAACAGGCATAAGCCGATTAAGTATTATTGTCCTGGCAAACAAAATACATTAAGATCAAATCCTTGTCCGCCCCAAGGTTTAAATAAACTAAGCACACGGCCCTGTTTAGACAGGCAGGGCCTACGAACAAATATGGCTCAGACTTCTAGAGCAAATGCTTGTAAAGGCAGACAAGCTACAGGTCGGTCCTTACCTGATTATGCTGGGTGTAGTTCCCAAATGACGACGCGGTCTAAGCCGAAAGTAAATTGTAATACTGACAGTTCAAGAAACCGCGAAAGCCTCATAGAATATCGAGTGTTTTAAATAAAGTATTTAAGATCTCTGTTTTTATTAAGTATTTAATATTTGAGTATTTTTAAATACTTTTTTTCTTCAACATCTAGTATTTAGTATTTAAATACGTTTTTTCAGTATTAGACCAGTATTGAAATATTAAACACATATTACTCGAAAACTGCTTACACAATTTTTTACATTTTTTAATACTAGAGCGAGCTAACAGTGATCTGCAGTTTGATTGGTGTTCCAATGCTCTAATTTCTCTGTGCCGCCGTCTATGAAGTTCTAGTAAAGAATACTAAAAATAAGCGCTAGAAGCACTTAAAAACTAAAAAAATCAGAAAGGCAATAGTGCTAAAAAGCCAAAATAACGCAAAATAAAATTTGAATTTTTGTTATTGTTCCGGTTACGGTAAATCGCTGTAAGTGAATTTACGGTTGCTGAATATATCACCGAACCGTTAACGTATCTAATAAATTTATCGTTTGAAATGGGTTATTTTCCTGCTCATCTAAAACAAGCACAAATCGTTCCCGTGTATAAAAAAGGTACACCTAATAAATTGGAAAATTATAGGCCAATAGCATTATTATCGATCATTTCAAAGATTTTTGAAAAAGCTTTTTATATAAAATTAACACATTTTTTATCAAAATACAAATTAATTACAGATAGACAATTTCGATTTCAAACAAGTAAGTCAACTCAAGATGCACTATTATCATTCTACGATAAAATATTAACAAATCTCGATGACAAACTTCTGTCAGCAGGTATATTTTTTGACTTCACGCGTGCTTTTGAAACTGTAAATAAAGAGATGTTGCTAAAAAAACTGGAAGTCTTTGGAATACGGGGGCCAGCATTGAATTGGATCGAATCTTACCTATCCAATAGAACCCAAACTGTTCGCATTATACAGGATGGTATCGAATCTGTATCAAATAGTGTGGTAGTAGATACGGGTGTGCCTCAAGGCAGCATACTTGGGCCTGTCTTGTTTATTATTTATATTAATGATATAATACATTATGTTGATGCAGGTTTTCTTACATTGTACGCAGATGATACATCCAGCATAATAACTGCAGATAACTTAAATTTACTTAGTAAAAAAGCAAACAAATGTGTAAATCAAATTACAACTTGGTGTCAGGAAAATGGAGTCGCATTAAATAACGGAAAGACAGACTTAATATTATTTGATCAAAATCAGTCAAAACAAGAGTGCAGTGTTTTAGTTAGGTCCGGCAACAAAAGCATAACGCAACACGATAACACTAAATTTTTAGGAATCTTGCTAGACAAATCTTTAAATTGGGAACATCATATACATAACTTGTCAAAAAAGCTAGCAGGATTAAATTATTCAATACTTCAACTAAAGAAATCAGTAAATATCGCCACATTAAAAATATATTATTATGGTTGCGTAAATAGTGTCTTATCTTATGGATTGATGTGCTGGGGAAACAGTGTACACATTACAAAAATATTTACATTACAAAAAAGAATAATTAGAAGCATGTTTCAAGTACCGTACAGAGAATCATGTCGGCCGTATTTTAAACAGCATGGAATTTTAACTATCCACTGTCTGTACATTTTGCAATGTGTATGCCATGTACATAAAAACATTGACAAGTACGTGAAATGCGGTGAAGTAAATAGTTATAATACACGGACTGCAAACAATATCTACATGCCTTCTCATAGATTAAATAAAGTCACTAAAGGTCCAAATACCATGTCAATAAAACTTTATAATCATCTGCCCAAGAGCCTGAAAAGCATTCAAAATTTAAAACAATTTAAAACAAATATAAAATATATTCTCAAAGAAAAAAGTTTCTACTCACTCCACGAATATTTTAATAGTAATATTATAGTAGACTAGATATATTTAGTGTATTTTAAACATGTATTTTAAATTGTTTTCGTTTGTTTATATTTTTTTCACACGCCGTCAATGACAATTCCGATACTGTAAAGTCTATGGAAATAAATATTATTATTATTATTATTATTATTATTATTATTGTCCTGGCAAACAAAATACATTAAGATCAAATCCTTGTCCGCCCCAGGGTTTAAATAAACTAAGCACACGGCCCTGTTTAGACAGGCAGGGCCTACGAACAAATATGGCTCAGACTTCTAGAGCAAATGCTTGTAAAGGCAGACAAGCTACAGGTCGGTCCTTACCTGATTATGCTAGGTGTAGTTCCCAAATGACGACGCGGTCTAAGCCGAAAGTAAATTGTAATACTGACAGTTCAAGAAACCGCGAAAGCCTCGTAGAATATCGAGTGTTTTAAATAAAGTATTTAAGATCTCTGCTTTTATTAAGTATTAAATATTTGAGTATTTTTAAATACTTTTTTTCTTCAATATCTAGTATTTAGTATTTAAATACGTTTTTCCAGTATTATACCAGTATTGAAATATTAAACACATATTACTCGAAAACTGCTTACACAATTTTTTACATTTTTTAATACTAGAGCGAGCTAACAGTGATCTGCAGTTTGATTGGTGTTCCAATGCTCTAATTTCTCTGTGCCGCCGTCTATGAAGTTCTAGTAAAGAATACTAAAAATAAGCCCTAGAAGCACTTAAAAACTAAAAAAATCAGAAAGCCACTAGTGCTAAAAAGCCAAAATAACGCAAAATAAAATTTGAATTTTTGTTATTGTTTCGGTTACGGTAAATCGCTGTAGGTGAGTTTACGGTTTCAATTTGCAAGTTAATAAAAAAACAGCGTTTTTCGGTTACGGTTTCTGTTTCTAATCAGGCGCCTGGAAAACATGCAAATGCATAGAAATCCGAACTCTAATTATTACGGTTGATTAAAAATTGCCTAGAAGTTAGGTTACATGAAAAATTGCCTTACGGAAATTTAGTGACTTTTTATGAATATTTTCAGTTTGGAAGAATTACCAACACCAACCACTTCTTTGTTGGCTACCATGTCCGTTGTAGCTGGTATCTTGTCAAAAATTTTTGTTTGCAAGTGGGCACAATTAAATTAAAGTGTAAATTTTTATATTATAAACGACAATGGATACCAGAAAACTAATAGATCTGCTACGGGCCACTAAACACCCGAACCAGCGCCAGCAGGCAAAGGAACAGTTAGCTCAGGTTGGAAAAAACATGTGCTTCCTGCATGCCCTTTTTGTTGCCTTCCACGTAGTCTTACTATTGCTTTTTATTTTTTCTGTTAACAGATACAGAAAATCATTGGATTTGCACCGTCTTTACTACAAGTAGTAATGATGAACGACTGTGAAATGCCAGTCCGACACGCCGGTGCTATTTATTTAAAAAATATTATTTCACAAAACTGGAATTACTGGAAAACTGAGCCTGGACAACCTATGCCTTTTTCTTTACATGAACAAGACCGATCTTTAATTCGAGAGAGCATTGTGGATGCTATAGTACACGCACCTAATCTAATAGGAAGTCGATTATGTACTTGTATTAATAACATGGTTAAACATGACTTTCCGGGAAGGTGGACACAAATTGTAGACAAGGTATGTTCCAATAATTGGTGGCACCTAATTTGCTGACCAACATTTGAGTTACTTATGGGGTATTTCTGCGTGGTATATTATGACGATCTGTATCTGATAGCTGCCAGACAACTACCAACTACTACTATCCTTAACAAATTCTCACACCTATTTTTAGGCATACTTTACTTTTGATGCATGGTCAGCAAAGTTTTAACCAAAACTTCAAGAGTAAAGTACCCCTAATAAAATTAGGAGTGAAATTAGTAGAGGGTGGTAGTAGTTGATAGTGGTCTGGTAGTATTCTCTTACATGCTTATTTCCTGCTATTATAAGCTATGGAAGTGGGAATGACGTCTAATGAATAGTTTGTGGTCAGCAAATTAGAATCTCCCCCAATCAAATCATTTTTGCTACCTAATAATACAATTTTACAGATTAGCATATATTTATCAAATCCAGAAGCTAGCGGTTGGCACGGTGCTTTATTGTGTCTCTACCAACTTGTGAAAAAGTTTGAATACAAAAAAGCAGAAGAACGAGGTCCTTTACATGAAGCCATGAATTTACTCTTAATACAGTTGTACCAGTTAGTAGCTGGGTTGCTTCCAGATCCCTCTGAGCATGCCGTTTTATTGCAGAAGGAAGCTTTAAAAATCTTTTTTGCTTTAACACAATATACCCTCCCATTAGACCTTATTAGCCGGGAGGCTTTTACACAATGGATAAAAGTGTGCAGGAAAGTAGCTGAGCGCCCCGTACCTCCCGCTGCTTTACAACCTGGCGAAGATGAACGCCCGGATTTGTCTTGGTGGAAGTGCAAAAAATGGGCTTTACATATTCTACACCGTATGTTCGAAAGATACGGTTCTCCTGGAAACGTGACAAAGGAGTACAACGAATTTGCAGAATGGTATCTGAAGACATTTAGTAGCGGAATTCTTGAAGTTCTCTTGCGTTTACTTGATGCTTATCGAAATAAAGCTTGGTTACCACCGAGGGTTATTCAACAAACCCTTAACTATTTAAACCAGGCTATCTCTCATGCTCATACTTGGCGCCTTCTTAAGCCCCACATGCCGTTTTATTGCAGAAAGAAGCTTTAAAAATCTTTTTTGCTTTAACACAATATACCCTCCCATTAGACCTTATTAGCCGGGAGGCTTTTACACAATGGATGGAAGTGTGCAAACAAGTAGCTGAGCGGGGCGCCCAAGTAAACGCAAGAGAACTTCAAGAATTTCGCTACTAAATGTCTTCAGATACCATTCTGCAAATTTGTTGTACTTCTTGGTCACGTTTCCAGGAGAACCGTATCTTTCGAACATACGGTGTAGAATATGTAAAGCCCATTCTTTGCACTTCCACCAAGGCAAATCCGGGCGTTCATCTTCGTAAGGTTGTAAAGCAGCGGGAGGTACGGGGCGTACCTCCCGCTGCTTTACAACCTTACGAAGATGAACGCCCGGATTTGCCTTGGTGGAAGTGCAAAGAATGGGCTTTACATATTCTACACCGTATGTTCGAAAGATACGGTTCTCCTGGAAACGTGACCAACGAGTACAACAAATTTGCAGAATGGTATCTGAATTCATTTAGTAGCGGAATTCTTGAAGTTCTCTTGCGTTTACTTGATGCTTATCAAAATAAAGCTTGGTTACCACCGAGGGTTATTCAACAAACCCTTAACTATTTAAACCAGGCTGTCTCTCATGCTCATACTTGGCGCCTTCTTAAGCCCCACATGCCAACAATAATTCAAGATGTATTATTCCCACTTATAAGCTATTCTTCAAAAGATGAGGAGCTATGGACTGTAGATCCCCACGAATACATTAGAGTTAAATTTGGTAAGAAAATCTCTGCGAGTCTATTCTAATTATATTATGATCTTTAATATTAATTTGATAGTCTTCTATTTCATTTAGTGTTTGTTGTAAATTTCTCCACCGAATATTTTTCACGCAGTATTCTTTAGAAAATGTTTTAAATTTTTTTAGACGTATTCGAAGACTTTGTCTCTCCAGTGACTGCAGCCCAAGCTCTTCTCCACTCGACGTGCAAAAAACGTAAAGAAATGCTCCAAAAAACCATGCAGCTATTAAACCAAGTCTTAACACATCCGATAACAGAACCTGCCGAAAAAGATGGTGCTTTGCACATGGTAGGCACATTAGCTGACATTCTGCTCAAAAAGAAGGGTTATCGTGAACAACTCGACCAGGTCTTCATCAAATATGTCTTCCCCGAATTTAACAGCCCCTGGGGACACATGCGGGCACGTGCCTGTTGGGTTCTTCATTACTTTAGCCAATTTTCCTTCAAACAGGAAGCAGTTTTAGCAGAAGCCGCGCGTCTCACAGTCACAGCACTGTTCCATGACAAAGAATTACCTGTAAAGGTTGAAGCAGCTGTTGCCTTACAATCATTGTTGAATTACCAAGAACGTTCGCATCGTTTTGTAGAGCCTCAGGTTAAGCAAGTGGCACTGGAGCTTCTCACTATTATTCGCGAAACTGAGAATGTAGATATGACAAGTGTCATGCAGAAGTTGGTTTGTGTTTTTACTCCACAATTTGCTATCATTGCTGTGGAAATTTGCCAACATCTTGCAGCAACGTTTAGTCAGGTAAGTGCTAGACTAGAATATACATCGTATAATGATATTTTATGAATAATGATACATCTCCAAGTTTGATTCCACTAATGTTTAAATTGTGTACCTAGTTTTGTTTAATTATTGTTTTTACTATAATTCTACATGAGAAAATTCAGTGGGGTTGGGTTAGACGATTTATCAGGCCATCTGACGTGTTTTTTTTTTCTTGACATTCAAACAGTGATGCAGATTTTTGCTAAAATTTAATTTTCTCAGGGACCTTAAGTCTGATGTTTTCATTTATTTATGATTTATTTAACAAAATTGTATTGTAAAACCATCAATCATGAATAAACATATTAGTGTATTGAAAACAACAAAGCGCAAGAACAAAGAACAATCACAGATAATTAAATTTAAATGCAATTTTTGAAAATGTCAGGGATGTATCACATTTTCCTAAAATAGAGAGCATGTTATTAGGTTTCTATGCCACTGGGTTATCATATTTACATTAAGGTCATTGCGAAGTATGCCTAATTATGAGTAACATTTACTATGAAAATGTCCTCCAACCGTTTCTGAGGAAATTTAAATTAATAAATAAAATTTTAACACCTTGTATCTTGGGAACCATTAGGTTACGGTTAAGTACATATGTTTATATATACTTTTTGTCTTGTTTTTACTTGAGGAATCTATAATTTTTTTGAAACGCCCTGTATACCCAATAATTTAGATTTGGTAATTTTCATTTTTCACTGCCACGTGAGAGAGTGACAAACTGTGTCCGGCATGTCCACAGGCTAGTGTAAAAGACCCACGCCACCCTCGACCCCAATTGGCTGTGAGTGCAGCAATTATTGAGATCCTGTCAGTATTTTTACATCGCGTAGGGTTCAGATGTAAAGCTGGGCTAAGGGCATACAACATCTACAGCACTACAGGCCATTGAGGCCCTTGGCTTAGTCCCATTCACTTCGGGCTTGGCTCATTTGCTATGTTCCGGAGGGTAGTGGGGCCCTTTGGGCCTTCAACCACACGCTTCCTCAGCTTACTACAAACCCTTGGTATTACATTCACTCGTCCATTTGCTCATCCATCTATACTTTGAGTTTCAAGCCCTCTAACGACGCCCAAGGTATTAACTTGACCACCGGGACCGGGTAGTGTAAAAGACCCACGCCCCCCTCGACCCCAATTGGCCGTGAGTACAACAATTATTGAGATCCTGTCAGTATTTTTTAGATCATGTAGGGTTCGGATGTAAAACTTGCCTAAGGGCATACAAAATCTACAGCGCTACAGGCCATTAAGGCCCTTGGTTTGGTCCCATTCGCTCCGGGTTTGGCTCATTCGCTATGTTCCGGAGGGTAGTGGGGCCCTTTGGGCCTTTAACCACACGTCCCCTTAGCTTACGCCAAACCCTTGGCATTACATTCACTCCTCCATTTGCTTATCTATCTATACTTTGAGGGGATCTGGATTCTGGATTTGGAATTGGGAGTGTGAGTTACCTCACGCGCACTTAGGCCACAATAGGTGGGACCATTGTACTACCTCCCCAGCAGCTCTCCACATTGGACGTCACCCAAGCCATCCAACCTTTTGGATGTACTTGAGGACATCCGCAATTGGAGTGTTGCTGATTTCGGCCATGTTAGGCCAGAAGTCCCCCAGCATGGATCCTCTGGTTGTTGCAAGAGCTGGGCAGTGACATAAGACATGTTCTGCCGACTCATCGTCCTCGTTGCATGCACGACAGTTTGGGCTGTCCGCCAGTCCCATCCTGTGCATGTGTTGCTTTAGGGTGCAGTGTCCAGATAAGATACCCACAACTAGTCGTAAGTTCTTTCGGGACAGTTGTACACAGTATTTGGCTGTTTTTGGCGAGGGTGCCGTAATAGCAGCCCTTGCTTGACGACAGCTTTGAGTGTTAACCCATCTTCGTGTGAAGCTTTTTAAGGTTTCTTGGTGTAGCATAAAGCTTAATGTCTTCAGGGATATGGGAATTACGGGTTCTGGCCCCCAGAGAGGTTGTCCGGAGGCCAGTCTCGCAATCTCATCAGCCTTTTCGTTGCCGTAGGTTCCGTCATGTCCTTTCACCCATACAAGGGAGACTGCATTATCTTTTGAGATATCGTCGAGAGCTTCACGACACCGCAGTGCCACTCCTGAGGTGATTTTACAACTGCCTAGGGCTAGTAAGGCGGCTCTGCTATCGCTGTAGATACCAATACGTTGGTTCTTGATTTGTCGTTCAAGAATTGCATTTGCACCATGCATTATTCCCACTACCTCCGCTTGGAAGACAGTGGCAATTTTGCCTAGTGGTATACTCTGGCGCAGGTTTAGGTCATCGGAGAAAATTCCGGCACCCGTTCCATGCTTTGTTTTAGATCCATCGGTGAAGATGGATATGTCCATATGCTGGGTTGGTCCAGCATTCGCGTAGACACTAAAGTGTCTATTAAAGGCATATTGTAAAGGAAGGTAGTCCACCATAGCATCCAGAAGAGGAATCTTGACGATTGCCTCATCCAGGATGCGGGTGTGTCTGCCTCCCTTGCCTGCTGTTTGCCACAGCCCCTTGTGGCGCAGCCTTAAAGCAGTTCTCACAGATACTTCTTCCACAAAGAGATCAAGTGGAGGAAGGCATAAGATCACCTCTAAGGCGGCCGGGGGGGTTGAGCGTATAGCACCTGTAGAACTGAGACAGGCGAGACGTTGCACGTGCCCCAGTTTGGTTGCTGCCGTAGCCTGTCTGACCCTGGGCCACCAGACAAGTGCTCCGTAGCATAGCATAGGCCTAATCACGGCAGTATACAGCCACAAGGTAATTCTAGGGGAAAGTCCCCAAGATTTACCCAGAGCGCGGCGACACTGCCAGAAAGCCATGCATGCTTTGTTTGTTTTAGCTTTCAGGTGTTTCTCCCAGTTCAGCTGTTTGTCAAAAATAACTGCCAGGTATTTGACATTATCTGAAAATCTGAGAGAAGTATTGAATAGGAGAGGTGTACGTAAGGGTCCAACCTTCTTTTTCTTTGTGAAGAGTACCATCTCTGTCTTCAAGGGGTTGACAGATAGGGACTGTTCATTGCACCATTTTTCTGTTATTCGAAGAGCCGTCTGCATTAAGGTGCAGAGCATGCCCTCAAACTTCCCCGTGATGAGGATGGTGATATCATCCGCATATCCAATGGTATAGAATCCAGCATCATTGAGTGAGCTTAGAAGGCTGTCCACCACTGTATTCCATAACAGTGGAGACAGAACCCCGCCCTGTGGGCAGCCTTTCATCACGACGCCTCTAATTGAGCTGTCTCCTACGTTAAATTGCACTGCTCTCATTGCAAGCATGTGTTTTATCCACTCGCAAAGAGTAGGTGCAACACCAAGTCTGCGTAAGGCAGAGTTTATACTTTCAAAGGTGGCCTTGTCAAAGGCTCCTTCAATATCAATGAAAACTCCCAGGGTAGACATTTTGTTGTCTAATGATCTCTCGATCCGATTCGCTACGGCATGTAGCGCCGATTCGGTAGATCTCCCTGGGATGTAAGCGTGTTGGTTCAGGTGCAGTGGGTGTGACACAAGCACCTTCTCCCTTATTTCCCTGTCACAAAGTCTCTCAAGAGTCTTTAATAAGAAAGATGTAAGACTAATGGGACGGTAAGATTTGGCCAGGGTGTAGTCAACACGTCCTGGTTTGGGTATAAAAACTACCTTCACTTCTCTCCAGCTCTCCGGTATATATCGAAAGGCGATACATGCTCGGTAGATGCGCACCAGGTGGGCAATTATCAAGTCCAGACCCCATTGTAATAGGGCTGGGAAGATACCGTCCACCCCTGGCGACTTGAAGGGGAGAAAGGAGTTTATAGCCCAGGTTACTTTGTCGCCCCTTACGACCCGGTCCGCCACTTCCCAATCCTCCTCAGTGGGAGGTGGGGTGTCGGGCCTTGGCCATACACGGTCAGGGGTAACAATGCAGCCTGGGAAATGTGTTTGAATTAGCACTTGTGCTGTCTCTTCGGGTTTGGTTGTCAGAGAACCATCCCCTTGCCTGAGACAGCCAGGTTGTTGATTGGGGTCTTTGGAAAGGATCCTTTTTAGTCTTGCCGCTGAGGTAGTAGTCTCTATAGAACCACAGAAAGTTTTCCAAGAGTTCCTCTGCCTCCGGCGGATTTCTTTTTTATATATTCGTTTTTGGTTTTTGTAGGCCTCCCAGTCACTAGTAGTTCTAGTTCTCTTTGCTTTATTGAAGAGTTTACCCAGCACTGATCTCATCCTGTCGAGTTTCTTGCACCACCAAGAGGTTGTGCGACTCGCCTTGGGTGTCTTCAGGGGGCATGTTGATTCATAGGATTGTAAGAGCGAGTTTTGCAGAATGTCCACGCTGGTCTGCAGGTCCTCTACCCGAGCAATCGTGACTGGGAAAATCGACTCCGCCAGGTGGGCTTCCAGATCTACTTTATAAGTTAGTCTGTCGGTCTGCCTATGGTTCCGATATTGTTTTGGTATGGCCGTAGTTCCAGATAATCTGAAACAGAGCCATCTGTGGTCTGACATGGATACAATAGGTGATACATGCCATCCCACAATATTATTGGAAATACCTAACGATGCCAGGGTGACATCAATCACCGTCTGGCTACGCGTTGTGACAAAGGTAGGTTCACATCCACGGTTCAGTATTTCTAGGTTTGTACTTACTAGGTACTCAAGTAAAGATTTACCTCTGGTGTTGATGGTACTGCTGCCCCACGAAACGTGGTGAGCGTTCGCATCACAACCAATAATTAGGTGTTTATTTTCCCTCTCATAGTAATCCACCAGTTCGATCAACTCCGCGCTGGGCGGAGGGTCGATTGAGTCACCGGGAAGGTATACCGATGCTAATATAACATCTTCTTTTCCTTCGTTAATGCTGCAACTCACCTGTACCGCCGTAATATCACGCGTACAGAGGTGTGGCAAAGCGAAGGCTTGTAGGTGCTTGGGACAGTAGATGCACGTCCTTGGCTTCTTTTGGGCGTTATCTGTAAAGACAGCGCCATTATTATTATTTAATCCACAGATCTTAGATTTTACAATCCAAGGCTCTTGTATTATTGCAACAGTGTCCTGCTGACTGTCGAGATGTCTGCGTAAAGTGACAGCAGCCACTCGACAGTGTTGCAGGTTAATTTGTATAATATTTAGTCCAGGCTGAGTGGACATGGGGTCAACAAAAAGAGTTAGTCGGCCCCGGTGTCTGACCCGGACTCCAACAGTATCTCCATCAGCATCCTCTCCTCCTCACAGGTTGTGTCCATGGGGGTGGGGAGTTGTGGGGATTCCTCTTCGGATGGCTGCTCTGGTAGCGGCTCTCCGGGTGGTGGTGGAGGGGTGTCCGCAGACGCACCCTGATCTGTAACTAAATAGGGTTGAGGGGTGTCCGTAGACGCACCCTGCCCTATAGGCTGGTTTTCTGAGGCTGGAGGTGCATCTCCAGGCTTCTGAATTTTTATGCTTAGGGTGGTAAACTGATAGTGCAGTTTACCTCCTTTGCTTTTTACGGCCGTCTCGGCCTCTCTGCTTAGGCCAAAAATTAGGAGCCTACCAAGTGGCTCCTTCTTTTCGGCCGTGTGGAAAAGGGGCCAGTCCCCAACGCCCATCCAGTGGTTCTGCACTGCCAGTCGACGAGAGACAGTCTCCGTGGGCTCGGGTTTCCCCGGGACCCACAGAGCTGCCTTCGCCAGCCTGGGCAGCCGATCCACCTGAACGACGCTGAAGCGAGCGCCCTCCCACAGGGCAGGCAGGTTCGCGACCGCGTCTGTCAGCCACTTCAGGGTCTGGTCGTCCTCACAGGTGATTCGAAGAATCTCCCCGGAGTACTGCCAGCCCCTAAAAGTGGGTGGAATTTGGCCTTCAACTAGGGCGAACATGTGGTTGTCCAGAGCCACTAGCAGTTGGGCTTTTATTAGGTCCGCTTGGACCTGGGTGATTTTGCCGAGGGGAGTCCTAAGATCCACGATGGCCACTCGGAGGTGCCTGGTAAGGGGCTCTTTGTAGCCACCTGTCCTCTCGGTGACTTTATGGTCAGGTTTGACCTTCTTCCTTGGATTGTAGGTGGAAGGCGTGCTACCATCCGATCTAATCCTTTTGTTAGTGGAAGGTGTAGGACCACCGGAACCGGCCGCCTTGGGGCTTGCTCTGTGAGCCAGTCCCTTGGTAGCGGTTGAGGAGACCCCACTTCCCATCCCACTTCTGCTTTTTATTTTGCCTGAGCCTACCGCCCTAGGGTTAGCTGCAGGAGCCAGCCCTTGGGTGGAGGTAGAGGCAGTGGCGTCGGAGTTCTCTGCTGCTAAGCGAGCCTTCCTCCTTCGTTTCTGTTCGGAGCCAGAAATCCTCTTCCTCTTTGGAAGAGTCTGTTCCTCCTTCTTTTGTTTTTGTTGTTGTTGCTGCTGCTGCTGCTGTTGTTGCTGCTGCGGCTGCTGGCTTGTTACAGGGGTATCCGAGGACGCACCCTGTACGATTTCTTTGTTTGGTTTTGGTTTTTCCATGCTGAAATAAATGTTCATCTCCCTAGCTCCTCACCCACCACGGAGCCCAACAAGGGGACGTCGAACTTCGACGCCAAGGCTACTAGAGAGATATAGTTCCCAGAGATGAGTTGCACACGAGTAGGCACCACCAGAGAAACCCTAGGAGATCAGAAATCAGAACCCCTAGGGACCCTAGGGACCCACTGCGCGCCCCTCCACCCCCAAGGAGCTCGCCCTACCGGCGGTCTGACCCGACGATACAGCCGATTGGTCGAGGTGGGTTAGTCACTCGACCTCCCGTCTAGGTGAAATCAGGGCCAAAGAGATGTGTTGCCGCGCTCCAGGAAACCATACCTGTCCCAGAGGTAGCTCAATCACCAGGATCCCTTCATCCAACCGACACGGGTCGCCTCGCACGGCACAAACACGAGGGTGACCTAAACCCTGTGAAATCTATTGAGCGGTCACAACTCAATGCAGAGGGGGGATGGTCCGCGGCGGCAGCTTTCGTTTCACCACACGGGGGTTTAGACCCGGGATGTCCCTACTAACTAACCACTAACCTAGGTCCGAGGACTTCGGCCGTTCTCCTATCCGCCACCTGGAGACGCGCTCGGTAGGTATCCCAACCCCCGAGATCCTGTCAGTATTTTTTAGATCATGTAGGGTTCGGATGTAAAACTTGCCTAAGGGCATACAAAATCTACAGCGCTACAGGCCATTAAGGCCCTTGGTTTGGTCCCATTCGCTCCGGGTTTGGCTCATTCGCTATGTTCCGGAGGGTAGTGGGGCCCTTTGGGCCTTTAACCACACGTCCCCTCAGCTTACGCCAAACCCTTGGCATTACATTCACTCCTCCATTTGCTTATCTATCTATACTTTGAGGGGACTTCCAACTCCTCTAACGATGGCCAAAGTATTAGTTTGACCACCGGGACTGGGTAGTGTAAAATACCCACGCCCCCCTCGACTCCAATTGGCCGTGAGTACAACAATTATTGAGATCCTGTCAGTATTTTTTAAATCATGTAGGTTTCGGATGTAAAGCTTGCCTAAGGACATACAAAATCTACAGCGCTACAGGCCATTAAGGCCCTTGGCTTGGTCCCATTCGCTTCGGGTTTGGCTCATTCGCTATGTTCCGGAGGGTAGTGGGGCCCTTTGGGCCTTTAACCACACGTCCCCTCAGCTTACGCCAAACCCTTGGCATTACATTCACTCCTCCATTTGCTTATCTATCTATACTTTGAGGGGACTTCCAACTCCTCTAACGATGGCCAAAGTATTAGCTTGACCACCGGGACCGGGTAGTGTAATAGACCCACGCCTCCCTCGAACCCAATTGGCCGTGAGCACAACCATTATTGAGATCCTGTTAGTATTTTTTAGATCATGTAGGGTTCGGATGTAAAACTTGCCTAAGGGCATACAAAATCTACAGCGCTACAGGCCATTAAGGCCCTTGGTTTGGTCCCATTCGCTCCGGGTTTGGCTCATTCGCTATGTTCCGGAGGGTAGTGGGGCCCTTTGGGCCTTTAACCACACGTCCCCTCAGCTTACGCCAAACCTTTGGCATTACATTCACTCCTCCATTTGCTCATCCATCTATACTTTGAGGGGACTTCCAACTCCTCTAACGATGGCCAAAGTATTAGCTTGACCACCGGGACCGGGTAGTGTAAAAGACCCACGCCCCCCTCGACCCCAATTGGCCGTGAGTACAACAATTATTGAGATCTGGTCAGTATTTTTTAGATCATGTAGGGTTCGGATGTAAAACTTGCCTAAGGGTATACAAAATCTACAGCGCTACAGGCCATTAAGGCCCTTGGTTTGGTCCCATTCGCTCCGGGTTTGGCTCATTCGCTATGTTCCGGAGGGTAGTGGGGCCCTTTGGGCCTTTAACCACACGTCCCCTCAGCTTACGCCAAACCTTTGGCATTACATTCACTCCTCCATTTGCTCATCCATCTATACTTTGAGGGGACTTCCAACTCCTCTAACGATGGCCAAAGTATTAGCTTGACCACCGGGACCGGGTAGTGTAAAAGACCCACGCCCTCCTCGACTCCAATTGGCCGTGAGTACAACAATTATTGAGATCCTGTCAGTATTTTTTAAATCATGTAGGTTTCGGATGTAAAGCTTGCCTAAGGACATACAAAATCTACAGCGCTACAGGCCATTAAGGCCCTTGGCTTGGTCCCATTCGCTTCGGGTTTGGCTCATTCGCTATGTTCCGGAGGGTAGTGGGGCCCTTTGGGCCTTTAACCACACGTACCCTTAGCTTACGCCAAACCCTTGGCATTACATTCACTCCTCCATTTGCTTATCTATCTATACTTTGAGGGGACTTCCAACTCCTCTGACGATCGCCAAAGTATTAGCTTGACCACCGGGACCGGGTAGTGTAATAGACCCACGCCTCCCTCGAATACAATTGGCCGTGAGCACAACCATTATTGAGATCCTGTTAGTATTTTTTAGATCATGTAGGGTTCGGATGTAAAGCTTGGCTAAGGGCATACCGCGCTACAGTCCATTCGCTCCGGGTTTGGCTCATTTCACTATGTTCCGGAGGGTAGTGGGGCTCTTTGGGCTTTTAACCACACGCCCCCTCTGCTGACGCCAAACCCTTGGTATTACATTCACTCGTCCATTTGCTCATCCATCTATACTTTCAGTTTCAAGCCCTCTAACGACGGCCAAGGTATTAGCTTAACCACGGAGACCGGGTAGTGTAAAAGACCCACGCCCTCCTCGACCCCAATTGGCCGTGAGTACAACAATTATTGAGATCCTATCAGTATTTTTTAGATCATGTAGGGTTCAGATGTAAAGCTTGGCTATGAGCATACAAAATCTACAGCGCTACAGGCCATTGAGGCCCTTGGCTTGGTTCCATTCGCTCCGGGTTTGGCTCATTCACTATGTTCCGGAGGGTAGTGGGGCCCTTTGGGCCTTTAACCACACGTCCCCTCAGCTTACGCCAAACCCTTGGCATACATTCACTCGCCCATTTGCTCATCCATCTATACTTTGAGTTTCAAGCCTTCTAACGACGGCCAAGGTAATAGCTTGACCACCGGGACCGGGTAGTGTAAAAGACCCACGCCCCCTCGACCTCAATTGGCCGTGAGTACAACAATTATTGAGATCCTGTCAGTATTTTTTAGATCACGTAGGGTTCGGATGTAAAGCTTGGCTAAGGGTAGAGAACTTGAAATTGTTTAACAACACAAAATTTTGGGTATCATTGCAATCGGCAAAAAATGCGTTATTTTGATAGGTCAGTGTACATAAACTCTCCCATTTAAATAGCGAAAGTGGTTTTTTCAACTTGGAGAGTCTCTGGATAAGTAAGTATTGATTTTTGATGACATCAAACGTTTATGAAGAATAAAAGACTTTGATAGAATCAGATTTCGCGAGCCGTGGTACTATGGAGTAAAATATTATTTGATTTATATTTTTTACATTTTTAATAACATCCCTCGAACAAGCAGTTTAATACGAAAACAACGACAGTTAATTAAATATATAAAACACATGCTCTTCTACCGGATAATAAATTGGGGAAACGGTGAGTCTAGGGTGTACGCAGTAACTGCTGGTGGATCGCACAAATGTCTGGCAGGTCTTGCTGGTTCTGTTGGGGTGCTGTGGAACTCTAGAAAGGAAAGAGTGTTGCAAGGCTCTAGAAGAATTTTTAGTTTGCTGCAGGGCTCTAGGAGGAGCTTGCTGTGCTAGTTTTCTCCTTACAGGAAGCTTATCCTCAGTAGTCTTGGGTTTCCCTGTATAATTATACAAAATCTGTAATTAACTTTTTGTAAAAATAAACGAAACCACTTGGCCTATAATTTTGAATGAATCACTATAATCATGTTTGTTTAAAAATTAAAATCAATTCTTGTCTTTTAATTAGATGTTGGACACTGATGAGGGTTCATATGAAAAAGATATTACAGCAATGGGTCTTCTCAATATCATAGAAACCTTGCTTACCGTATTGAAAGAACAACCAGAAGTCCTGAGACTCCTAGAACCAACTGTCTTACAAGTAGTAGCTCATGTCCTACAGAACGAAGTGCAGAAATTTTATGAAAAAGTACTGGCCCTCATTTACGACCTAACATCCAAACACATATCTCCCGATATGTGGCGGGTGTTTGAGCTGCTTTGTCAAGTGTTTATGAAAAATGCCCTTGACCACTTCAACGATATGATGCCATCATTGCACAATTACATTACAGTCGATACAGAGGGTTTCTTGGCCGACGAAAAGCGGCTGTTGGCTATTTACAATATGTGCAAGGAGGTGCTTAGTAAAGATTGTGGAGAAAATCCTGAATCTCACGCAGCAAAATTATTAGAAGTTATTTTATTGCAATGTCGAGGCCGCATTGATGGTGCTGCACCTTTACTCGTCGAATTGGCTGCAAACAGGTTTGTACCAAAAATTTTGATGATCACAATGATATTTCAAGTAATTAATTTTTGTTTGCAGATTATTGCGTGAAATACGCACTAGTGAATTGAGAACTATGTGCCTCCAAGTTTTAATAGCTGTATTATACTATAATCCCCAGTTACTATTTTCACTTCTAGACAAACTGCCGGATTTCACTTCGTACTTTATCAAACAATGGTTGTACGATGCTGATTGCTTTTTAGGTATCCACGATCGCAAGATGTGCGTTTTAGGTCTCTGCACTCTTATAAGCATGCCAGGAAGGCCTGCCGCACTGTTAGAGTTAGCACCGCAAGTTGTTCCAGCTATAGTATTACTTTTTGCTGGCCTGAAACGAGTCTATGCACAGGAGCTTACTGACGAGGAGGAGGAAAGTGAAAGCGATGATGGTGAGGTAGAGGAGGTTCTGAGTTCAGATGAGGATGAAATTGGCGATCAAGGTCAGGTTAGTATTATTGTGAGGTGTTACAAAGAGGTTACATTTCCGGTTAATATAATTTTGATTTGTATTACACAAGGTGGCCTGTGAAGTTTTCTGTAGTTAAAATAGTGCAAACAGAGATTGGGGTTTTCATAACTGAACACATACAGGGTAATTAACTTTACAGGGTCAAGCGAATATTTCACATACGTGCTTAGCTCAATTTACAATAAGTTGACTCACTAAAAACAAAAATGAACGCTTCAATCATTTTAAATACAACAGCGGGTAATCGTAAAAAACATCTTTCAGAGCAGGCCGGGCCGTGACCAAAGAGTTAAAGTTGGCAATACTTAATATAAGCCAATTGTCAAATATTGACAGCTGTAAAAATGGTTGGTTAGATAGTAAGTCAAATGTATCTAACTAAAAATTTTTACAGCTGTCAACATTTGGCAATTGGCTTATATTAAGTATTGCCAACTTGAACACTTCGGTCATGGCCTGCTCTGAAAGATGTGTTTTACGATCACCCGGTATAATGTGGAATATTGGCAGATATAAGTATGAAATTCTCTTTATACAAGGTGACGCACTTATGTCCACACTTTTATATCCTAAACTACTGAGAATACAAAATTTTTTTCATAATAAGTGTTAAATAACTGCTGCATAACTATAATTATTATCAATTATACTGGATGTTTAGTTATGCCTATTCCGCACATTACTTTATTTTAATTGGAATACTTGGTATATTATTGCATTTTTAGTTTCTACGTTTAATTCTAGGTATAATTATCAACAACTTTTATTAAGAGAAGAGTTTGATATTTTAAATAGTTTAGGAAATAAAAGTGGGGTGACATTTAAATGACACCCTGTAAAATAATACCAAAGGAGGCGAAGTGTTTTGATAAAAATCAAAATCGCGGTGATATTTAAAAATTATTCTCAGTGCCATTGGATTTTTTTGGCATAGCGCACGCTGCAAAACAGAAGAGCAGATAAAGTTAAATGTTGAACATAACAAATGAATAGTTATTTTTCTGTTATTTTATAAATTCTTTTGTTTTCTATTGTGCGACAAATTATTCCCACAGATTTCTATTTGTATAGTTACACTAGATACACGAGTTTTATATAAAAAATGAAGCCTGACGCCATTTTTTAAAAGGTCAAGTCAGTGATGTTTTAGAAATTCAAAAAATTTCGCAATTCTGCGTTGCTAAACATTAATATGTACAGTTTTTAATTGTAAAATTCAACAATGTTGTGAGGTTGGTTATATACCGTCTGTCTATAAAGTAACCCCCCGCCCCCTAACTAACTTTTGAACGACTTGATATTTTACCACAATATTCGGTGTGCTATAATGGGAAATTAAATACTATTTTTAAGCCAAAAATTAAATATGTATCATTAAAAATGGCGACTGGACGCCATTTTGAATTTTTTTTTAAATAGGAAGGGGATCGAGTGACACCTCATTTGAAAGGTCTTTTAATTCTGCGTCAGATCCTAGAGTTCCAAAGAAAAATATTCAGCTATAGCAAAATGGCGGATTTTAAACAATTCACTCAATTCAAAATTGTTTTGCTTTTTATCCAGTAGTCCCCTTTTTCATTTGCAGTACAAAATTTTCCCAGAAAAAACTCAGGTGGCTGGAAATAATATTGAAAACGTTATGTTTCAACAAGACGGTGCGCCGCCTCATTATTATAGACCTATTTCTGACTTTCTCAACGGACATTTTCTTGGAAGATAGATTGGTAGGCGGGGGCCTGTAGAATAGCCGGCTCACTCCCCAGATTTAACTTTCTCAGATTTTTTTCTATGGGAATATCTGAAATCGAAAGTGTACAGAACCCGTCCAGAAACAATTGAAGAACTGGAGCAACGCATTACAGAAGTTTGCAGAAATATCACTTCAGAAACTTATGAAAATTTAAGGCAGGAATTTCATAACCGACTTTTTATGTGCCAAGAAGTGAATGGTAAACATTTCGAACACTTAATTTAATTAATTTAAGCTTTAATTCCTAGTTTTTTTAAATAGACTTCTTTACCTTCAAACATTGTCATTTTGTTATGGCTGAATAGTTTTCTTTGAAACTCTAGGATTAGACGCACAACTAAAAGACCTTTCCAATGAGGTGTCACTCGACCCCCGTTTCCATTTAAAAAAATTCAAAATGGGGCCCAGTGGCCATTTTAGATGATACAAAATTTTAATATGGTCTGAAAGTTAGTATTTAATTTCCCATTACAGCACACCAAATTTTGTTAAAAAATATCAAGTTGTTTAAAAGTTAGTTTGAGGGGGAGGGGTTACTTTATAGACACAGTGTATGTTTTAAATAAAAAATTGTTGCATGTGATTATTACAAAATAATCATAAAATGTGTGTTAAATATGTAAGACATCATTTAGATTTGTAATTTTGACCTATTAGAGAATAGACGACACTTAATTATTTGTTCAGAAGCTACAGTTGTGTATCCAGGAAAACTGTATCCAAATCTGTGATTATTCCAAAGTTACGGAGATTAACCTTTAAGCATGCCCTGTAATTTTGGTTCCTAAACCAACTGCAATTTATTTGATACCATTGGAAAGAGAATTTCATGTGATTTCGGAATACCTGAAAATATTTCTATATTTTATTTAAAATAATTTTAACTGTTTCCTGTTCCTATTTTCTTTCAGTTTAATTCTTCTTTTAATATGTTAAATCAGGGGTCTTTTCAAGTGGCCGACGGATTCAAATCTGTCAGTAATATCACCTTTCAAACTAATTGTTTATATATAGGCCAATCAAATTAATATATTTTGAGGAATTAATTTCCAGCAAGCTGGAAATCATTTTAATACCTTTATTCGGTCCTAAATGCGTGTAATCTAAGTTTGCACCATCCCAGGAAGTGAGCTTAACTTTTGATAGCCAAAAAACCGCCCAATTTTTGCACTTTTTTTAGTTTTTTGCTTGTAGCTGGAAAACGGTGCGTCGGACGGAAAATATCATTCCATTCAATAATACAGAGGACTAAATTCTGCGTCGAATGATATCTAAAAACATCAAATTCGGTTTAGTGGTATAGCCGAAATCGAATGTTAAAGATAAAGAAAATTTCGTAGTTCGGTGCAAACTTACATTTTCGGCTTTCCAAGACGACATATCTTGAAAACAGATACTAAAACAGATGTATTTTTTAATACATTACATTCACATGTCCAAATGTTCAATTTTTCTTGATTTGTCCAATTATCCGGATATTTTCAACAATTCTCTTCAAATATGTGGACTACGTTAAGAAATACTACAATCCTGCCAGTACAACCATCGTTTTTGATGGTTACCCTGCTGCGGCATCAGTAAAGAGTACCAAATCAGCTGAGCGGCTTCGCCGTAAAAGCAAGTACTCTTCTACAAATGTGGTGTTCACTGAAACGATGAATGCAACCATGCCGAAAGAACAATTTCTCTCCAACGACAATAACAGAGAACGGCTTATTTCCATGATGCGTGAGAAATTGGTACAGCATGGGTTTAAAGTAAGGCAAAGTGTTGAGGATGCTGACACCCTTATTGTCAACACTGCCATTGAATTGGCAGGTAACTTTGCGACGGTCATCATAATCGGGGAGGACACCGATTTATTGATCCTATTAACCGCCAAAGCACCAAATTCATCCAACATTTACGTCATGAAACCTGGAAAGGGAACCTCTCAGAACACATTCTACTCTCCCAAGTACTTCAACTTCTCGTCTGTTGTCAAACAGAATCTCCTGTTCCTACATGCAATCAGTGGATGTGATACAACCTCTGCATTCTATCGCCAAGGGAAGTTGAAGTTTGTCAAGCTTCTTGAAAAGAACACGACATTACAAGAGACTGTCAAGGTTTTTCATCATGAAGATGCAGATCCCGAGGTTCTCATTTCAGCAGGTCAACTGTTCTTGGCAGCCCTCTATTCATCTAAGGCAGATGAGACCTCCTTCGACCAAATCCGCTACGAGATATTTTCAAAATCCCTAACAAAGCCAAATGCGAACATGAATGCTGCCACATTTTGTGCTGCATGCCTATTATATATTGATTTATACCATGTTTACATTTATATTTCATCAATAAACTGTTCATCAATAAAGTGTTTTTGTTACTTCATCGCACCTAAACCATTAAGAACTATGATTAATTTACTTATTAATAAATTAATAATAATAATACTTATTAAAGATTTAATGGTAATACAGAACTTTGATAAACTTAATAATGATTTTTATTTGTACCACTCGAATCTCTACTCAGGTTGTGCATATTACTTTAACATTGCAAAGCAATAAGAAATGCTGTTTTGGTACAAATGACTTAAAATGACTCAAAACGTCGAAAAACCCGATTTTGAATTTATGCCAAATTTCGAATTTGAAATGACTGAATTTAAGGTATCTATGTAACGTGAAATTTCTATGTAACGTGAATTTTTATTCTCTATAACTTTTTTTCCATGGATTTTTTAATAGGAGTATCTGTTTTCAAGATATGTCGTCTTGGAAAGCCGCAAAATGTAAGTTTGCACCGACTACGAAATTTTCTTCGTTTTTAACATTCGATTTCGGCTATACCACTAAACCGAATTTGATTTTTTAGATTTTTTAGATGTCATTCGACGCAGAATTTAGTCCTCTGTATTATTGAATGGAATGACATTTTCCGTCCGACGCACCGTTTTCCAGCTACAAGCAAAAAACTAAAAAAAGTGCAAAAATTTGGCGTTTTTTTGGCTACCAAAAGTTAAGCTCACCACCTGGCATGGTGCAAACTCAGATTACACGCATTTAGGACCAAATAGAGGTATTAAAACGATTTCCAGCTTGCTGGAAATTAATTCCTCAAAACGGTTTTTTTCGATTTAATTTGATTGGCCTAATATTAAATGTCAAGATTGTATTATTATTTTTTAATTTTACCTTTTTGATACAAAGAAATTATATGTGCTATTGCTTGCTTTATATTTATTTAAATCAGAGATTGTATTATTTTTGATTCATTTAATTTTATTAAGGTGATTGTGCTCTATACTACAAAGTTGTAGCTTACCATTCTTATATGGTAAACGACATCGTATTACACAGGCTGTTGCAAATTCAAATCACCGCTGGGGCGTTACCTTTTTTTTGTTAATTTTTGTTAAAACAGTGTTATTCAGTCATTTATTAGAACGATAATATTTAAACAGTAAGGAAAAGTACCAGCGACTTGTTCGGCCATTTGTTTTGGTGACTGATCGATGTGACCGGTAATGACCTGGCCAATTAAGGTCAGTTTTAGAAGTTGTTGAAAACAGTACGAATCAATTGTACATGTTGCAAGCTTCAAAATGATGGCCTAATACTAATATGTTGCTTAATAGGTTTCCAGTAAAGAAGGAAAATGTAAATGATACACTTTTATTTTTTTTTGCGAAAAAGGCAAAACCTTTAAATCCAAAATTTTTGTTCTTGCTCCACGGTTTTCATTCTAAATTTCATTATCGCCACCGGTTTTTGCATTTATGTTAACATTCTATTTGGGTGGCTCGTGCAAATAGTATTACAGAATCAACAATTTGCGTGTTTCCCTCCCCTTTTTTTTATTCTACACCATACCTTCTGTCTCTTTTACTATTTAATATACAGAAAAATTGTTTAAATAAAAGTTGTGGGGGACCAAGAAGATCACAATTTAAAATTATTTTCAATTATATAGGGGAGTCTTGTAAGAGTGGCATAAGAAACTTATGTTTTTTAAATAATATCCTGTATATTTTTCTATATTCTTATTTGCCTTTTACTTGAATTTTTTTTAAACAAAGATGAAATTATGAAATTTTTATTTTTTGTATTATTCAAAACTTTGAGCAAAACTTGAACAAAATGCAAAGTGTGACACATAATTGTAATCAGAATAAGAAAACTATTCTTAAAAAAAAAATAAAAATGCTGTCCATAAAAATAAAAAGTTGACAGTCGAAAAACCAAATTCAACTTTAAAGTATCTGGAGAAATGGTACATGGTCTTCTTTAAAATTTTAAAGAACAAAATTGTTAAATCTGTGGAAATACTGCTTATGCAAATTTTATTGGTGAGGTCAGCAAATTTCCAATTTTTTTAAATTGTAGAATAACTTGGCAATGAAATTTCAAAAACCAAACATATTCAGTAAGGCAAATAAGAATATGCAAAAATATGCAGGGTGTGCTATTTAAAAGCATAACATGCCACTCATATGGAACCCCCTGTACCATTGAAAATAATTTCAAAATATGGGCCCCTTGGTCCCATACAAATTTGTTTCAAAAAATGTTCTGTTCTTTAAATGGCGAAAGAGATATCGACCACCACAGCTTGGTTGAGTCGCCCTGTATAAATAACGTGGCACCAAATTGGACGCACAACATACGAGAGATATTTAGTTTTTCAAAGTGGCACTGCTGTGTATTTTTGTAATAGCTATTAACCGTCTACATTTTTATGTAGAATACTGAAATTAACTGGATATATATGGAGAGCCTAGCGAACAGTGGCGTAGCTGCCGGCATCCAAATTTCTGCCAACATTGCTGAAGAGGAGAAACTGGAGAAATACACCACACCGTTAGATGAAGACGATTGCGACGTGGACGAATATTTAGTTTTTCAAGAAATTATGCAAAGTTGGTACTTTTGACATGTGTCCTGGAACATTAAATTTGACTTCTTGGTTTTTGTAGGGTTACAAAGTACGGAACCCGAGTGGTATCAAGCTTTAACAGGAACTCTTACCGAACAGCAAAATAAAGCACTTATGGAGATCAACCTTTTGGCAGATCAGCGAAAAGCTGCACGCGAGAGCAAAAAAATAGAACAACAAAGAGGTTTGTATAACTTGGTGTTGAATTAATGTTTTGTAATTTGCAGAAGATATCCAGGAAAGTGTCTTTTTGAAATAAAATGTTTAGAAAACAAATAAGTCTTGCATGGGGGAATAATTTTAGGACGGAACATTATCGTAATAAGTCAGTTAATGATTATTTACATTCCCCTTTTGAAATTTTGTGACAAAAACCTCCAAAGGTGGGGATTTAAGTCTTATAGGTGTTTTAATCTGTGGCTGGTCCATTCTCGATGCAATATATTGTAACTTGGTTAATATTAAAGTTACAAAAAAACGTTTTCAGCCTAATTTTTTATGATAAATTCAGTGGTGAAAACAAAAATTGAAATTTTGTGTGTTTTGGAGCTAGCTACAGTTAAAACGTGAAATTTTTAACCATTTCTAAGAAAATGATACGAGATCTAAACTAGACAGGTTGAGTCATTTAAGTAACAATATAGGTACTACCTATACAGAGTGGCTGGGAAAACCCCGGCCCCTTTTCTTGCGGCTGTCAAGAGATGGCGCTTTAGTAAAGAAAAATTAAATTAAAATACTGGCAACAACGCAGAATCCAAGACGTTTTAGTTATTAAATACGCCCCATATTAAATCAAAACAACTAAAACGTCTTGGATTCTGCGTTGTTTCCAGTCTTTTAATTTAATATATCTTTACTAAACCGCCATCTCTTGACCGCCGCAAGAAAAGTGGCCGAAGTTTTCCTAGCCACTCTCTATATACGAACAGCCTATTTTTAAAACTCACTTGGGCGGGGGGGGGGGGGGTATAATGCAGTAATCCCGACTACTATGCAAAAATCGATTACCAGAATTTGTTGTTTAGGAACAAAATTTGATTTGTATTCTGAACTGTGGCGGTTGGATAGACACGTTCTAATATAATAATGTTAAAAATTGTTTAGTTTTGCTTACTAATTGCGTTTTGTTTGCAGGTTATGTATTTACACAACAAACTGTGCCCACTACATTTAATTTTGGAGGTGGTGGCTCGATTAGTGGTTCATGAGCCGCATTGTTTTCCTTTGGCATCTTATGTTCTGGTTCTTTTTAATTTATTGTGACTGAAATTGACTCATATAGTCAAGTGATTATAAATTCTGTGTACAGCTGCTGATTTAACATGTTCTTACTCCATTTTCGCTCTTTTTTTTGTAATTAGTACTGATTATGTATTAAGTGCCTTTTTATTATTGTGTAATATTTAAACATCCTAAATTAGAAGATTGAGTAAATAAAAAATATCATTTTATTCATTTCAGCTTGTACATTCGTAACAGAAAAAGTAATTAGATTAGTAACAAAATACACACATGTACAGTAAATAAATTTGCAGTTCAAACATTATTTGATAAACAACCTTATTTCCACACACTGCGATGATCTTTACAATAAAGGAGGATTAAACTAAAGAGTGCGTCCAGCACTTGCCTTAGCCCTAATGTACTTGTACAGGGTGGGACATTTTTGATGAAAATGTGGGGTATCTCGGCATCCGTCAGTGCCAGAGTAAAACTACTAGCGCATTTTCTAAACGTTTATCACGACGGATTCAATGGTCAAGGTAGAAATCAAATATCATCTTTATTTATTGGCCATATTTGATATTTTTGAAGGGTTGCAGTAGCTCCGTTATTTAGGAGATATAGGGAAACCGAAAAACATTTTTGGTCAGCATTTTTGTGTATTCAATTGTTTTCGAGATGTGACTCAAATCTACATTTTTCAAATGAAAACTATAGTTGGCATGAAAAAATATATTCACGGTTTCCCTGCATCTCGTCAAATAACGAAGCTACGGCAACCCATGAAAATGTCAAATATGGCCCATAACTGGAAAACAAAAGATATTTGATATCTGCTTTCACCATTGAATTTGTCTCTTGAAAAAATGTCCCGAGAACGTGCCATCAGTTTTGTTCTGGCGCCAACAGATACCGCGATACCTCGCATTTGCATCGAAAATGCCCCACCCTGTACAGCAATATATAAATTAATTTAAGGGTGCGAACTTAATAATGTTGTCAATTTAACGTTAACAAATCGTTTATATAGTGGCCTACCTAACCACCAATAATTTACACATCTTTAAAAATAGTGTTACACAAACCGACTTCACATTAACGTAATCACACTAAATTTTTTTTTATTACTTTTCTATAAAGTCAGTAGTTGCCCGACATAAATTATAACAGAATGACACATCGTGACAGTCAATGAAAGTGAATAATCACTTAAGACAGCGATCAAAATAAGTACCACCAACGTAACCTCCACGCATTGCCTTTTGGACATTCTGCTCGAATAAACGACGGTTAGTTGTGAGAACTTCCGCAGCTTCTTTGTTAAGAGGATCTTCAGGGTTGGGTTCTAAAAATAGATACTGCAGGCCGTAAACAATGCTGTTAATAGTCAGCACGGGCTTCCAGTCTTCCCGCAATATGTTGAGGCAAACATTCCCTTGCTGATCTATGTTGGGATGATACAATTGCGTTTCGCACTTAACCTTGGGTGGTTCGTGCGGATAGTTTGGGCCAACGTTGAAGCTAAACACAAACCGACCTGTCCGATAAAACCCTTCATCTGGGCATATGATCAGTTTGAAAGATAACAGATCATCGGGGTCAGGGAACTGCAGGTCTTTGGCAGGTTTAACTCGTTGATATCTAAAACAATAATTTTGAATAATTGTAGGTAGAATGACGATAAAAGTTATGACTCACCTTTTGTAATCCTAAGTTGTGCAGCAGAGGCCTTTTTTTGATTGTTGGCTTTTGGAGAGGCCTCTCCATCTTTTTTTTGCTGCTTTAGGGAAAATAATTTTATCATACTTGTGTTTATTCAGTTTGAATGATCTTAAGTATTATTCCAAAAATTGAGATACAATTTATTTTGGATAATTATTAATCTATATCTGCATAATTGCAAACTGTCAACATACGTCTGTCACAAAAGTCACAAGGAATTGCGACAGAAGACAGAACACCAGAACCGTCACGGTCATTCCACCAATCATAGTGCGTCACAAGGATGGGCAACGTTCAATGATTAACCGTTCAACTCAATTCAAAGATTATACACCCGGCGCGCGGGCACGAATCTATGGGGACAAGCAAGAAGTGCACCAACCTTTTCTCCATAATAAGAGTACATCACAGATGAAACATATACAGTGTGTGGATAAAGTCTGGAACAAATTCAATATCTCCCGAAATATTATACTTTAGTAAAAACGCTCGGACACTTAAACTTCGGTTTTATCCCAGCCACATTTTAAGCATATTGCTGTTGCGACTTGATCCTTATTTTTTTTAAATCCGTGTGACGGATCATTTGAAAGCTCTTTTCTAGAGGAATTCAGAGCACTTTTTTTTGCCAAATATTGACTGATAATGTATGGTTAACCATTGAATATATCACAAAAAACACCTTTTTTGAGACAAATTTAGTGTGCGATTTTTAGTTTTGTTTTAATTTTAACGTTTACTCATTAATTAATATGAGTCACCTACAAGATGCATGGATAGCTAATATACAGGGTGAGTCAATAGTGCGTTCTCGTTCGATATTGGGTGATCCGTTAGAGATGCGATAATTTTTCAAATACAAAAGTTTTAGGGTGTCATAGTATATATCATTCAAAATTATTTTCACTTCTATAGGGTGCTTCATTTTTGCGTCACCGATTATTGATCAATTTTTTTATATGGGACACCCTATATTCAACTGCATATTCGAATGCACCATCAAAATTGCTACAAGACCATATTTTGTTTTTGGAATTTGGCTGCACGGTTGCCATGATATTTAACTTTCCTTGAGATTTACTGATTTTGCAGAGTTCCCATCAAAAAATCATTGTGACCTGCGGTTAGGAAATGGAGCAAAACAAATTCATGTCAAAGTACGCCCTACCTCTTGCTACAAAACTAGCTCAAAATATCGAATACGCTGTTTGTGACAGACGGGTGAACTTGGCGAAAGTGAGGGCGTTAAAACTTGTTTTTTTCAAATAGAACACCCTGTATTTTTTTACATTATTAGTTGCAGATCTTAATTACCTTTCATTTTTGTAAAGTATGTCCTATACCTAAATGTTACCCTTTTCGATATAATTTGACTTTTTTCCAAATATTCATAAATATGGCCAAAAATTAGGTAAAAAAATAATCTTGTAGGGGTAGTCAACGTTTTTATAAAAATCTGAAAAATAAAGGCTGTATCCATTT